>CM029015.1:162395430-162995430 GCA_016801055.1 Panax notoginseng | reverse complement strand
CCCTGCTCGACCTGTCATGTGCGTCAGTTGATAAAGTTTGTGATTAATCCTATCAGAGTAGATAGGACAGGTGTTCCAAATGAGGAAGAGGATGTTCCTATTACGGATCCAACTCCTTCTTCCACTACCTCACGCCAAGATCTTCCCGGTATACATGAGACTGTTTCTGACCTTTTGGGTGATTTGAGCCATCATCCATCGGTTCATCTACATACGAATGAGGTACTGGGGATTTTTATATTGAATTGCTTCTTCTTCCATTTTTGGCAATGGTTGAACCTTGATCTGAATGTAATGCAGGTTCCTGGATTTACTCAGCTAATGGGGAATTGGTTCAATATCCATTCCTTGTAAATGACTCTTCATCCAGAGTATCAGGCCCTCGTGCATTCCTGGGGTTTTGAGGCTTTCTTTTCTATTGCACCACGACATTGCCCGTGGGATGCGGGCCGTTATTTCACTGCCCAAATTTAAACTTTGGTGCATAGGCCTCTCCTTATGAGGACTTGGCACATGTTAACATGTTTGGTGATGTAGATTTTATTGGCTAGACCTTTTGTTACTCGCTAGGCGCCTGTTTTTGAGCTAAGGGTTCCCTTGGGAATTTTCCCTTCTTTTGTCGTTGCAAGCTTATGACGTTGTAATTTCTTTCAGAAGTTTGCTCATTTCTTTTGATGGGAAGATTGGTCCCGCCTTAGACTCCTTCCATTTCATTGAATTTGCAAAATGCCCCAGCTCTTTTGCATGCTGTTACTAGGGATTCATATAAGAAACTTGTTTTGTTGACCACGTCCAGATTGAGCAATATCCTTCACATCATACGAATAATAAAATGTTGCAAAAGCTTGACGGCTTGGGCTGTCGGGATTAGTATAATCTTGTCAATGGGGCATATGAAGTTAAAGTTTATGAAATTGAATGTTTGCATTCACTAAGTTTTTTATCTTATCACTAAAGATCTTGAAATTGAATATGAAAATAAATTTTTCTAAGCAAGTTGTGTGTTGATATCTTCACGATTTAATTTTTTATATTTCCATTTTAACGAAATTTTTATTTAACAAGTCATGAAAATGTAATAAAACATTTAAGCATCCGTGGTCATTGTTCATGAGTAAAATCAAATTCGAAGGATTAAGATCATCTTTGCTTTAGATAATGCTTTTCACAGGATTAACATCATATGTCACGTGCACTATAATTGACGCAACCCTTAGTAGGGGTTTCTTTTCTGTGACTGTAGATGATCTCATTTCCATATTGCAAATTTTTCTTGATTCCAAATTTTTCTTTCTCTTTTTCTCGCTTAACTTGTCTCATTTTCTTAGGCTATTCAGGGTTACCCATTTAACGAGTTTTGGACCAATGACTCCCAAACCAAACTACTTTGGGTACTAGGTGTAAAGATACCCCTTCGGGTTTACTTGCTCGAGTAACAAAAGCCACACTTCGAGATAAGTCAAGCAGTCTACTCTATTTACTTCTTGCTTGAGCTTGTGCAAGATTCATTTTCTTAGGCTTAAATTACCCATGTAGCGAGAGTTGGTTCGGTGACTCCCAAACCAGACGACTTTAGGGCACCAGGTGTAAAGACACCCTTCAGGCTTAATTACTCGAGTAACCTAGACCACGATTCGGATCTACTCAGGTCTCGCCTTTTTTACCCCTTGTAATGCTTGTTTTCTTAGGCCCTAAGTTACCCAGGTAGCGAGCGTTGGGTCGGTGACTCCCAAAGCAGACGACTTTAGGGAACCAGGTGTAAAGACACCCCAGGGCTTAATAACTCGAGTAACCAAGGCCACGATTCGAGACATTAGGTGGCTACTTATCTTTTATCTTTTCATTAATTGTCATCGCTATCGCCATAGTTTTATACACCACAACTAAGAGTCAGGGCAACCGTAAAGTGCATACATGCATATGATGTCAAGTTTGCTCCAAAAAGCGCTTTGAACTAGGATGTAGTGCCTAATCAAAAGGTTGAATAATCTTAATCCTCTAATCGTTCCCGTGATTTTTTGCTCCACGGACGCTTATTGGAATTCATCTATTCATAACAAGTTAAACTGTGACACCCCCAAAATAGGTATACACAACCCATTCTGAGTCGCCAAATACATGGTACAGAATTCAGATACAAACTTAATTATACAACTATTGTGTAAAATACGACAAAACATAAGCTGAGAGTTTTAACATGAATACTGTCTCGTAGACAATATCCAAACTCAAATGGAGTCCTCATTATAATTATTATCACACTATTTTATAAAATAGTGAGGACTACTACAACCACCATCTCGAACCGTCACTTCATTCCCCGACTAGTCCCAGCTATATCCTCATTTCCTGAAGAGAATAATGAAAGCAAAGGGTGAGCTCACCTAGCCCAGTAAAGAATATTATGACTAAGATAATGCAGAATAAATTATCGTTAGCCTTTAACAGTATAAAAACTGATAGAATACAATAGACAACAAGTTTAACTACAACAGAACAAGCAATCCATTAGAAGAGTCAAGTAGTGCATAATATCTACTATCTTCTATGATTTAAAAGTTCATCATCAATATTTTATCGTTGTAACACAACTCAATAAATAATCCACATCATCGAATTATCCATGCACTACAGACCAATGATATTCGTTAATATCACCAGTGGTCATGATCATGCCAACAACTGTCCATCAATGCACTAAAAGGCCAATGAGGACTTTTACCACATTATTTGTAATATTACAGGTCATGATTATACCGATACATAATTCCTGGTCATAATCATACCAATCAACAGTCCATCTATGCACTAAGGGCCAAAGATGACTTTCATCACAATTTAAGCATGAGGATGAGGACAATGATATAAGAATTCAATTAAGTGAGAGCTAGGATACATTTTAAAGATTTATAATTCAATTTATCCAGAGTTCAAGAATGTCCAAATTGTCAACATGATAACTGTTTTGTGGAGTAAAATTAAAGAATAATATTAATGTATCAAAAATAATTTGGACAGAAAAGAAATCAATTTTTGTCGTGAATAGTACCTCGGGTGAATAGTACCCCATGAATAGTACTTCGTGAATAGTACCCCGTGAATAGTACCCCGATATGAAAAGATTAAAATTTAACAAGAATGTTTAAAAAAATATTTTCGTAAAAAGATACTCGATGAAGCGCAAATTTCAAGAATATTCTACTACTTTCAAGGATTATAGAATCAATACTTATCAACATAAGTGTAGAATTATGAATATGAAACGAAATAATATTACTTACATACTACAGAGTATGGAAGAAAATATTATTTCATACGAATATTGAACAAAAATAATATCCCTTATTTTAAACGGAGAGTATTTCTGACTGGTATAGCAGAGATATTCTTGAAGAAAAATTTGCACTATTTGCTACACTCAAAGTTTCCTTAACTCAAAAGAAATACACATAATATTATAGAAGAAGAATTCTCTAATTTTGGTGTGATTTTTATTTCTAAACTAAGCATTCTATTTATAGAAAAATGGCAGGGTACTATTTTAAAAGAAAAATCACAGATTGCACAAGAGAAGGATTCACGGGCGAATTCACGGACGAATTTGTTTGAAAATTTAATTTTACTATGTTGCACTATGCAAATACTATGATGTACTATGCAATACTATGCAGTACTATGCAATAAAATAAAATATAATATATTCTATTTTATATAAAAAGTTTTTTGTTTTATTACTATTATAATAATAATAAAAATAAAACTTATATAATATATATATATATATATATATATATATATATATATATATATATATATATATATATATATATATATATATATATATATACACACACACACACACACACACACACTCACACACACGGCACACGCACACACATTATATATATAATAAAATAAAACTGAGATAACTTTCTACCGGTAATTTTGAAAAATGAGTAAGTGGGGTCCATATAATAAGCCAAATTTACAACAAATACTTCATAAAAAAAATCTATCTATTTATCTCAGTTCACTTGGCTTCACTATTGTAAGACCCCGAATTTTATAAAATAAAAGTATTCAATTTTTCTATTTAGAAAATGGTTAAATTGATAACAAGTTAAAGTTAAGGGTAATATATGAAAATTTTCAAAATACGCAAGTGGTTATAAAATACTCATTGTTGTTGGAAAATATTCGTTTGGTCGTGGAATATTCTTTCTGTCAGAAATATTTGTACTACGACGCAGCCAGTTGTGGGCCCCATAATAGAATAACTGTCAGATGAAGAAAATGACAAATTTGAGTTTTTATAAATAACGGCGTAGTTGTTACCGTTAACACTGTTAGAATACCTGGTGGTTAAAATACAGTAATACGCGTAGTTGCACAGTAGCACGCGGTATTGCAAATATTTTTTCAATTATTGATTCTTAAGTAAAAAAGAACTACTCAATAATTATTACAGTAATTACTGTTTAATATTTTATTTTATTAATTCAATAATTGTTGCGTTGATATTTTATATTATTGTTGTTTCAATAATTATCACTGCACAATATTTCCCATTATCAGATCAATAATTCATATTATTTGAATAATATTATTAGATAACATTATTGGCAATATCTAGAAAGTTCTGTCAAGGAGAGGTTTGGTCATCTAATTGCGCGACAGTAAGGAAAAATCCTTATCGGAAAGTCCCATCTTTCCTGGGCACTGCCTGGTTGTCATAATTGTGATTCTGTAATATTATTTGCGAATAATTAATTATTGATTTGTATGATAAGAAAATATTTATTTGATGTTGTTGGTAGAATGCATATTAAGATTTGATGTTTTTAATGCATGCGTTCATGATTATTTGTAAGGTCCTTAAAAGATATATGTATAAGGACTTAGTGATAGATCAAAAATTGTTAGGTTGATCTAAGCTTTCAACGTGTATCATTCTGTTATAGAATGTATTGATAGAAAGATCAAATCTGTTAGGTTGATCTTGAGATGTAATAGATTAGTCATGAAGAGATCGTAGTGCATCAACCTGATCAACATTGCAGAAATCAAGGCAGAAATCATAGAGCCTGAAGATCGTAGTGTGCCTGCCTTGAAGGGAACTCTTCGAAAATCGTAGAGTGGTCCCATCGTTCGCCGAGCCAACTCCACGATCGTAGTATGCTGAAGGAAACATGAAGTTTACAAGTCAACGATCGTAGAGTGCTCTCGGGAATGTAGAGTGAATACACGAGCAAGTCAAGAATCGTAAGAGTGAACTACACGAGCAAGTCAAGAAACGTAGAGTGCTCTCGAGAACGTAGAGTGAACTACACGAGCAAGTCAAGAATCATAGAGTGCTCTCGGGAACGTAGAGTTCAAGACACGATGAAGTAAAGAGTGTAGTGCTATCAACTGTTAGCATCGTAGTGTTCAAGAAATGACACTACGATCAGAATCGTAGAGCATCACGACCCAAATCGTAGAGCTCATCTATCAGTCAGAAAACATCAAGCCTCATGAGTTGTTAATTCAAGATACGAGGAATGAATCTGAGAAGCTGCAGTGCCCATCAGTCCCAGATTGTATAAAATATCCTTAGGACGCAACAAAGAAGCGTATTGAAGAAGCCAAGGATAGTACTATGGAAAAGAGGGACAAAACACCTTTTCAGGTGGTAGGTGGGAAAGCAGCCTGCAGTGTCAGTGGTCCAGAATGCAGAATTCAGAAGATGTGCAGAAATGTCACCATCACGGTACAGAAAGCTCAGACGCATTTAATGCCACAACGGATGGATTCAAACGGATAGTTTTCTGTATCACATATATACAGATCAGACAGATGAGAGAAACACAGATAAGCAAGCAATAAAACATTCAACGTGAACAATTCTCCAAGGCTCAACTCTACGATCTGAGAAATTCCAAAGCTTGCTCAGCTACTCAGTTCTTAACGAACCTGTGCTTACATAGCAACTGAGTAGCAACCTTCAGAACGAAACAACAATCATCATTCAACTGAAGAAGAGTAACAAGTCTGCTGGACTTGAAGAGTTCAAGAGTGAACTATAAGATAGCCAAGTCTACTGGACTTGAAGAGTTCAAAAGTGAACTAGAGAAGTTCCTAGACTGCTGGTCTAGAAGGAATCCAGTAGGATTCAGAAGTTTGTAAGAAACATCCTTAGAGGATATCCTACTCGTTGAGTAGAAGAGTGGACTAGGAGCCTTGTGTGCTTTGAACCACTTAAAAATAGCTGTGTCATTTACCTTACTGCCATAACTGCTATATCTGCTATAACTGCTTTACTCGTCTATTACTTTACTACTTGGTTAAGAAGATTAAAACAAATATTATTCCGCTAAGTTTTAATCACTATCTAAGAACAAGTCTAAAACAGAAAAGATTTTTAAATATCTATTCAACCCCCCTTCTAGATAACTTGTGCCTATTAAGAACTAACAATTGGTATCAGAGCAGGTTCTATTTTACAGCTCACAAGCTTTAGTAGTTCCACAATGGCACTAGTACCAAGCGAATCCAGGACCGGTGGAGGCAGCAAGCCACCGATGTGCAACAAAGACAAATTTGCTAATTGGAAGGTTAGAATGCAAGCTTACATGGACTCAATAGATGAAGATCTATTTGAGACTGTACTCAATGGGCCCTACATACCAACAAAGCTTGCACCAACCATTGACGAGCCAAACAAAGTGCAAATCAAGGTTAAGGAAGAATGGACAGACTCAGAAAAGAAAGCTATCCAACTTGACAAGAAGGCTAAGAACATCTTGTTCCAATCCTTGGAGGACGATCTGTTTGACAATGTTGTAAATTGCAAAACAGCCAAGGAAGTTTGGGAAGCACTGCTGATCATGCATGAAGGAACTGAAGAAGTTAGAGAAAACAAACAGTCTCTTCTAACACAGCAGTACGAGATGTTTGCTCATATACAAGGAGAGAACGTAATTGCCACTTATGAAAGATTCAACATTCTACTCAACTCTCTACGAGCATATGGAAAGGTCTATCCTAACAAAGATCTGACCATAAAGTTCATGAGAGCCCTACCTAGCAAGTGGGATGCCAAGACCACTGCAATAAGAGAATCAAAGAATCTCAATGAAATGACAGTTCAACAACTGTATGGCAATCTCCTGACATACGAGCTGGAGCTGACTCAACGTGCTAAAACCCTTTCAAAAGGAAGAAGAAAGGAAAAGGATGTTGCTCTCAAAGCAACTGAAAACGTCTCTAAAGTCATCACTGATAATGAATCTGACGATGATGAAGATGATAATGACGATCTTGCCATGATGGTAAGAAAACTAAGAAGATTTATGCGTCAAGGCAAAGCTGGCAAACAAAAGAAGGTCAGCAACTACTCAAGCCAGGAGCAAATACATGACCTATACTACAACTGCAAAAAGCCTGGCCACTTCATTGCCGACTGCAACAAACCTTTAAGAGAAGAACTAAAGAAGAAGCAGCATGGAAAGAAAGAATACAAAGGAAGCAAGAGGCCTCAGAGAAAAGACAAAGGCCTAGTAGCTGGAGGATCATGGAGTGATTCAGATAATAACTCAAATGCTGAGTCTGGAGATGAGGAAGAATCACAAATGGCCAATCTGTGCTTGATGGCCAAACATGCAAAGGACAAACAAAGCCTCAACATTCACAATGTAGATCTTGATGAGGTATTTGATTTTAACTCACCTAATGTAGATATGAATGACTTAAGAACTGCACTGCATGGCATAACTAATGATCTACATCAGTATATGAAGTGGTTCAGAGTGTTATCTAAGGACCATTAACTTCTTCAAGAGGAGAAGAAGAAAGTTCAAGAAGAGCTTGAAACAGCCCTTCTAAGTTCTAATCTTCTCTCCAAGCTTGAAGCTGAGAATGAAACCTTAAAGAAGAAAAACACACATTACACACAAAGAGAGTCTAAGCTAACCTCTAAAATTGAGGAACTAGAAAAGACTATCTCTGCATGGAACAAATCCACATCATCCATGGACTGCCTGCTATCTAATCAAAAAAGCACATTCGACAAGACATGCTTAGGATTTGGGGAATCAATCCTTGAGCCAAGTGTGGAAAAGACAATGGAAACTAGCTCAAGTAATGTCTCAGGTTTTAGTAGAGGCATTGCTTTTGTTAAATCCTCAAAGTGGGAAGAACAAGTTCAACCATGTTCCACTGATTCCAGTTATACTTAAAGAAGTAAGGGATCACACGCTGGTCTAGGCTTCATAAAGGAGAAGAGTAACCCAACCTCTACTTATCAACCTCGAAGAATCTTAGAGTCAAGAAAAACTAACTCTACGAATCAACTGGGAAGGTACAGTAGAAGTAAAGTACACTCATCACTATTTATGAAACCAAAGAACGCGTGGAAGAAAGAGAATCAGTTTAACAGAAGACCAACCAAGGAACCACACAAGTCCAAGTGGAAGATAAATCATCACACATGTTGGGTAAAATCAATACGCACAAAACACGCAAGTGTACGTGGTCAACAAGTAATAAAGTGATGAGTAGAGTATCGTTCCCACAGAGAATTATTTAATAGAAAATCACCAAGTACTAACCCGTAACCAACTCAATCTTATTTAAACGAATTAATTTCAATTTATAAGTAAACTAATTCTAATTACCACTAGTTAAATTAAGATAACGGAGATTTAAGATCACAACTTCACTTATCGCTTCATTTAAGTTAACACACTTCGTATCAATTATTTTCTATACTGAATTGTTAATCAAGAACACTAAAGCAGATAAAACCACCTCTCGATGCATAATACCCATATTAACGTCAATCCACAATTAAGATAGAAATCCGTTAAACACCTTAATCAACTAACCCACTATATCTCTATGTGAATTACAATTGAAGAAGGTTGAAGAATAAGTTCTCTATCCGATTACATATGATGCCAAGCGTATCTCTACCTTAACAATAATCACAAATATGCTATCGACAAAATTCATGACACATGCTATTATGATAAGATCTAAATCAATACTTCATCTCTCGAGTTCATATAGATTATCACGGTAATTGATGGCCAATCAATTAAACAATTACGTTCAAATCAAAATAGACAATTCTCACAATAGAACATAATAATTGATAACGAAGCATATTAAAACAAACTACACAATAAGATCCATTGTAATCTCAAATAAAGAATTAGTTCATGATTATTGAATTAAAACTAAGAATCCACAATTGAATACACATTGAAAGATAAAAATAAGAGTAGAGTAAAGAATAAATCTGTTGTCAGTAGATCTCCATCTTCCTCAAGCTCCTGCTCTCGATCTTCAATGGTCTCCAAGTCACTTTAATCTCCAAAACTATTTAGAACTATGAATTTGATCTAATTTACTCTAATCTAATCTAATTGAATCCTCTCTCTAGTCTCTCCTTTTTTTAATCCTTGTGTTTCTCCTCCTTATATAAGTCTCTTCATATGTCTTAAAGTCCTCTTGGAAGTTCTCTTAGAAGTCCTAGTGCAAATTGGATCGAAATAATCCTTTTCGGACTCAAATTGGACAAAATTTGCGAATTCCGCACTTTTTCTGGGCTACCCCCGCCCCGACGGGGGTTTTTAGCTGTGTTGGGCCCTCCCCGGCGGGCTATGGTACTGACTTGTGACTTGGATGCCCACCCCGGCGGCGGTTTTGTGACGGAAAATTTTTTGCTCTGACGTCCCTTGGGAAAACGGCCATAACTTTTGATCCAGGAAGAATTACGAGGCCTGCCATATACCAAATCGAAGATACCGACGAGATCTACAACTTTCATTCTTTGAGAATTGAGAAATAACGAAGGGATGAAGGTCGAAATTGGGCTGGAAGTGACTACTGTGCAAATGATCATCCAAAATAGTGACGTTCGACGTCCGTTGGTACACATGTCATAACTCTTGCATCCGAACTCCGATTGGAATGATTCAAGATGTTCCGAAAAGCTAAGAAGAAGCTCTACAATGTAGTCCAAGTTCCAAACCAAGAACTTGAAATGAACATGAAAGCCCAAACATTGCTTTTCTTTGCATTTTCCTTGCTTTTCTTTACCAATAATCGCTCAAACCGCTTCCAAACGTATAACCTACAAAATGAACATAAAATGCATGAAAATTAACTAAGACACATGAATATAAGTAACTAATTCAAGCAAAAGATACCAGATAAGTAGGTATAAAACCTACTTATCAAATACCCCCAAACTTAAACCGTTGCTTGTCCTCAAGCAAAAACACAAAACAATAATACAATGCAATGCAACGAAATGCAATAACAATATAAATGCCTAAAATAAAATCCAACAACATCGCATAAACTGATTTATCCTATCGGCCTCAGAAAAAAACAAGCAACTTTACAATACAAATTATCAAAACCAATCCACGCTTACATATTAATTCTCAATTCTTGAACGATTATCACTGGTATAGCGTGCGTGCGTGATCAACATCAAAGATAACTGATACGGACCCAAATTCAATACATAAACAACTTCTTAGAAGGAATTATACAGCACAAACTTAAAAATCTCAAAGATAGGCACGATTCAACTAAAATTAAACTTAACCAAATTCAAGGGTACATGCAGGATACTTATACTTTCTTTTTCTTTTTCTTTTTTTTTTCATACGGGGGCTTTTTGCACTTTTCCCGTTTTATTCTTATCTCTTTTTTTTCCATAGATGGTTGGTGAGTGCGTTTTACGCTCCATCTCACGCTTGTGTTTATGGGGAGTGCTTCACCTCAACCCACCACAAGACTCAACATATTACATTCTTTTTTTCTTTTTTTTTCAAAGCTTATATATCCCACATATATTCCCCCAAACTTAGGTTCTTGCCTAATTTAAGCCTTCACTGCCAATTCTTGTCATTTTCTGGTTCACGCTAGCACTATCATTTAGAAACCCTTTATGTATCAATTTGAACTAACTGGTCAACAAAGATGTTATTAGTGCTACCCTTTTTATAACAGTTTCAAACAAGTCCAAGAATCGATTCATAACAGTAATTATATCACAGTTCTAATAATCCATACTATATTGATTAACTTGTTCACAATCTCATCATTTGCCAGAATAACCTGTAGAATGCGACACCATTGGACATATGCAAACTAACTATTAACTACAATTTTTATTGTTTTTTTTGTAAGTTATAAATAAAAACTAATATGCAACTGGTCTACTATGCAAACTATTATGCAATTACACTACATGAATGCAAACATAAATAACCCTAATTTATTTAACTCCCCCAAACTTAACAATTACAATGTCCTCATTGTCAAATAAAGCAATAAAGTGGACGAAGACTTCCCTGTAATCATTTAAGCTTGTGGTGATGGTGGCGTTGGCGGCGACGATCATTTTCCTATCCATTGAACCTCAAATAACTGCAATGAAGAGAGACAACATGGATTAGAATAACACTTGGATTCCTATCTACTAAATAAACTAGGAAAACATATAAATAAATAATTCCTGGGTTGCCTCCCAGTTAGCGCTTTAATTATAGTCTTTCAGCCTGACTTAGTCTGGTCAATGCTATCCAATTCCTCTTCGGTAATTGAGGAACCTTCCATCCATCGAAAATAATATAGCTTTTGGTAGGTTCCCATTTGTGATAGCCATCGCTTCCAAGTCACCTAGCATACTCTGATTTGGTATGATCTCCATGGAGAAGGGAAAATGACTAGGTGCGATCTCCATTGTGTTTGTGATCATACGTGGGCATGGAAGTGCGTCAAACACAATGGGTTCTTCGTCTATCTTCTCTTTCTCGTCCCACCATGGATTGAAAATTGTACTCATTCTTATGTCATCAAGAGATTCGCCGACGACATGACTACCAAGTGGGCATGATTTTGCAAATCTAACCGGATTCTTGAACTTTGGCGGAGAAGGTACATGTGACACTAATGAAATCGGTTCATCTTCGTTGGTACTCAAAGTTAAATCTTCGCCGATCTCTATTTCATTATACCCAATTGTCTCCACACTTTTGATATCTTGTGGCTCATCCAGTCGCAGATTTGGCTCGGGCACTGCATCAATCTCGGAATCCTCGTCATAATACCAATTGTTTTGAGGAAGGTTGCTTATGGCTTTGGTCAATTGATCTACCATATTTTGAAGATTTTGAATTGACCTCGCTTGATTACTTATCTTCTCCTCAGTTGCTGCTACGTACTTGGAAAACGATTCGTCAAACCTTGAATTATATGTCTCATGTGACACTGGAGGTGGACATGAAAATTCCGGTGTGTATGATGGATCTGGAATAGAGTATTGGTCTTGATAGTTGTAGCTCCATGAAGAATCTGGGTGATACCCCCAAACTTGATCATAATTATCATATGCATACTGATTGAGGTAGTTACCACCATACTGTACCGGCCCAATATTGATGGTGCATTGATTACTCGGGTGATTGCCAGCACAATAGTCACAATTAACTGCAAACCTTTGACTCCTTTGGGCTGCAACAACGTCCAAATTCCTCGAAAGTTCGTCAAACTTTGCTGACAATGCAGAAATTGTCGCGAGCATGTCAATCGCCGCTCCCTTTGGTTGAGTCACGTTCGTGTATGGCCATTGATACTCAAAGTCATCTATGGTACCTAAAATGAGAGAAATATAAGAAGAGAATTAAAAATAAAAATAAAAATGTTTAAATTAAGACTAATTTGATTGAAATTAATATTGGTAAATAATTATTAAATTAATTCCCCAGCAACGGCGCCAAAAACTTGTTGGGTAAAATCAATACGCACAAAACACGCAAGTGTACGTGGTCAACAAGTAATAAAGTGATGAGTAGAGTATCGTTCCCACAGAGAATTATTTAATAGAAAATCACCAAGTACTAACCCGTAACCAACTCAATCTTATTTAAACGAAATAATTTCAATTTATAAGTAAACTAATTCTAATTACCACTAGTTAAATTAAGATAACGGAAATTTAAGATCACAACTTCACTTATCGCTTCATTTAAGTTAACACACTTCGTATCAATTATTTTCTATACTGAATTGTTAATCAAGAACACTAAAGCAGATAAAACCACCGCTCGATGCATAATACCCATATTAACGTCAATCCACAATTAAGATAGAAATCCGTTAAACACCTTAATCAACTAACCCACTATATCTCTACGTGAATTACAATTGAAGAAGGTTGAAGAATAAGTTCTCTATCCGATTACATATGATGCCAAGTGTATCTCTACCTTAACAATAATCACAAATATGCTATCGACAAAATTCATGACACATGCTATTATGATAAGATCTAAATCAATACTTCATCTCTCGAGTTCATATAGATTATCACGGTAATTGATGGCCAATCAATTAAACAATTAAGTTCAAATCACAATAGACAATTCTCACAATAGAACATAATAATTGATAACGAAGCATATTAAAACAAACTACACAATAAGATCCATTGTAATCTCAAACAAAGAATTAGTTCATGATTATTGAATTAAAACTAAGAATCCACAATTAAATACATATTGAAAGATAAAAATAAGAGTAGAGTAAAGAATAAATCTGTTGTCAGTAGATCTCCGTCTTCCTCAAGCTCCTGCTCTCGATCTTCAATGGTCTCCAAGTCACTTCAATCTCCAAAACTATTTAGAACTATGAATTTGATCTAATGTACTCTAATCTAATCTAATTGAATCCTCTCTCTAGTCTCTCCTTTTTTTAATCCTTGTGTTTCTCCTCCTTATATAAGTCTCTTCATATGTCTTAAAGTCCTCTTTGAAGTTCTCTTAGAAGTCCTAGTGCAAATTGGATCGAAATAATCCTTTTCGGACTCAAATTGGACAAAATTTGCGAATTCCGCACTTTTTCTGGGCTACCCTCGCCCCGGCGGGGGTTTTTAGCTGTGTTGGGCCCGC
The DNA here is from genome assembly GCA_016801055.1 of Panax notoginseng. NCBI lineage: Eukaryota > Viridiplantae > Streptophyta > Magnoliopsida > Apiales > Araliaceae > Panax > Panax notoginseng. The sequence continues at coordinate 162,981,481 of CM029015.1, read as the reverse complement.
CCCGGCGGGCTATGGTACTGACTTGTGACTTGGATGCCCACCCCGGCGGCGGTTTTGTGACGGAAAATTTTCTGACGGAAAAACTTGTTGGGTAAAATCAATACGCACAAAACACGCAAGTGTACGTGGTCAACAAGTAATAAAGTGATGATTAGAGTATCGTTCCCACAGAGAATTATTTAATAGAAAATCACCAAGTACTAACCCGTAACCAACTCAATCTTATTTAAACGAATTAATTTCAATTTATAAGTAAACTAATTCTAATTACCACTAGTTAAATTAAGATAACGGAGATTTAAGATCACAACTTCACTTATCGCTTCATTTAAGTTAACACACTTCGTATCAATTATTTTCTATACTGAATTGTTAATTAAGAACACTAAAGCAGATAAAACCACCTCTCGATGCATAATACCCATATTAACGTCAATCCACAATTAAGATAGAAATCCGTTAAACACCTTAATCAACTAACCCACTATATCTCTATGTGAATTACAATTGAAGAAGGTTGAAGAATAAGTTCTCTATCCGATTACATATGATGCCAAGCGTATCTCTACCTTAACAATAATCACAAATATGCTATCGACAAAATTCATGACACATGCTATTATGATAAGATCTAAATCAATACTTCATCTCTCGAGTTCATATAGATTATCACGGTAATTGATGGCCAATCAATTAAACAATTAAGTTCAAATCACAATAGACAATTCTCACAATAGAACATAATAATTGATAACGAAGCATATTAAAACAAACTACACAATAAGATCTATTGTAATCTCAAACAAAGAATTAGTTCATGATTATTGAATTAAAATTAAGAATCCACAATTGAATACACATTGAAAGATAAAAAAAAGAGTAGAGTAAAGAATAAATCTGTTGTCAGTAGATCTCCATCTTCCTCAAGCTCCTGCTCTCGATCTTCAATGGTCTCCAAGTCGCTTCAATCTCCAAAACTATTTAGAACTATGAATTTGATCTAATTTACTCTAATCTAATCTAATTGAATCCTCTCTCTAGTCTCTCCTTTTTTTAATCCTTGTGTTTCTCCTCCTTATATAAGTCTCTTCATATGTCTTAAAGTCCTCTTGGAAGTTCTCTTAGAAGTCCTAGTGCAAATTGGATCGAAATAATCCTTTTCGGACTCAAATTGGACAAAATTTGCGAATTCCGCACTTTTTCTGGGCTACCCCCGCCCCGGCGGGGATTTTTATCTGTGTTGGGCCCGCCCCGGCGGGCTATGGTACTGACTTGTGACTTGGATGCCCACCCTGGCGGCGGTTTTGTGATGGAAAATTTTTTGCTCTGACGTCCCTTGGGAAAACGGCCATAACTTTTGATCCAGGAAGAATTATGAGGCCTGCCATATACCAAATTGAAGATATCGACGAGATCTACAACTTTCATTCTTTGAGAATTGAGAAATAACGAACGGATGAAGGTCTAAATTGGGCTGGAAGTGACTGCTGTGCAAATGATCATCCAAAATAGTGACGTTCGACGTCCGTTGGTACACATGTCATAACTCTTGCATCCGAACTCCGATTGGAATGATTCAAGATGTTCTGAAAAGCTAAGAAGAAGCTCTACAATGTAGTCCAAGTTCCAAACCAAGAACTTGAAATGAACATGAAAGCCCAAACATTGCTTTTCTTTGCATTTTCCTTGCTTTTCTTTACCAATAATCGCTCAAACCGCTTCCAAACGTATAACCTACAAAATGAACATAAAATGCATGAAAATTAACTAAGACACATGAATATAAGCAACTAATTCAAGCAAAAAATACCGGATAAGTAGGTATAAAACCTACTTATCAACACACACACAGGCATGCATCATAATAGATGTTTTATATGTGATAAACATGGTCATAGAGCTACAAAATGTTATTATAACTCCATGCATGTGAGACCCAAGACTAGACAAGTTTGGGTCCCCAAAGGAACTAACAAAGAAGGACCCATGCGAATATGGGTACCAAAATGAAGGTTCAAATGTTTTGATAGGAACAGAGCTCCACGACCTCGACATGGTATCTAGACAGTGGATGCTCAAGGCATATGACCGGGAACAAAGCTCTACTATCCAACTATGTAGAAAAGGAGGGTCCCTCAGTCATTTTTGGAGATAACGGCTCGGGCAAGACAAAAGGCTATGGCTCTGCTGGCAATGGGGCAATATCTTTCAGCAAAGTAGCCTATGTGGAAGGACTTCAACACAACCTTCTAAGCATCAGTCAACTCTGCGACAAGGGCCATCAAGTAACATTTCTCAACAATCAATGTCAAGTCAGAGACCTGAAGACATCTGCTATAAAGCTGACCGGAACAAGAGAAGGAAATGTTTACACTATAGACCTTGGTCAACTTAGCTCTGAAGAAACAATATGCTTTCTGGAAAAAGCATCCGAGGAATTAAGCTGGCTATGACATAGAAGGCTGTCCCACTTAAACTTCAAGAACATATCAAAACTGGCATCAAAAGATCTTGTAGCTGGTCTGCCTAAGTTCAACTTCGTGAAAGAAAGGCCATGCAACGCCTGCCAGCTTGGAAAGCAAACCAGAAGCTCATTTAAAAGCAAGACTGCCAACTCTATTGACAAACCCCTGCAGTTGCTTCACATGGATCTCTTCGGGCCAATCCCTACTACCAGTCTTGGAGGAAAAAGATACTCACTAGTTGTAGTTGATGACTACACTAGATTCATATGGGTATTTTTCCTAACTTCTAAGGATGAAACAAGCTCCGAGCTAATGGCATCAAGGCCATAAGGAGTGATCATGGCAGAGAATTCGACTTCTCAGAAATGGATCAGTTCTGCACAGACAATGGCATCAGTCACAACTTCTCAGCTCCACGAACTCCTCAACATAATGGAGTTGCTGAACGAAAGAACAGAACCCTGATAGAGGCTGGAAGGACTCTACTAGCAGCAGCTCATCTGCCTGAATACTTCTGGGCAGAAGCTGTCAACACTGCATGCTACACTCAGAACAGATCATTAATCCACTCTACGATCAAGAAGACACCCTACGAACATGGAAAGGAAGAAAGCCAAGTGTCAGCTATTTCCATGTCTTTGGCTGTGCATGCTACATTCTCAACAATGGAAAACAGTATTTGACAAAATTCCAGCCCAAGTCAGATGAAGGAATCTTTCTTGGATATGCCACAGATAGCAAAGCCTACAGGGTGTTCAACAAGAAGACACTTAGTGTCGAAGTCTCGATACACATCATCTTTGATGAAACTGACTTAGACAAATCAGTGCCTGAAGACACTACGACCGGTAATACAGACACCACAAATGAAATCGTAGAGCTCAACACTACGATCGTAGTGCCAGATAGTGAAATCGTAGAGCGTGATAAAGAGATCGTAGAGAGGTCCATCCAAGACAGTGAGCCTCCACTTCAAGAAGAAGAGATAGACCTTGAAGATCTAAGACAGGAAGGCATCAGGACAGATGTTCCAACTGGGAACAGATGGGCAAGAGATCACACTCAGGATCTAATCATTGGAGATCCAAGTGCAAGAGTCAAGACAAGGGCTGCTACTCAGAATAAATGCTTCTATCTAAGCTTCCTATCACAAATAGAGCCAACGAAGATAGAGGATGCTATGGAAGACTCCAGTTGGATAGAGGCCATGCAGGAAGAACTCAACCAGTTTGAACGAAGCAAAGTTTGGAGATTGGTACCAAGACCAAAGAGTCATCCTGTCATAGGAACTAAGTGGGTCTTCAGGAACAAAATGGATGAGGATGGGATCATTACCAAAAACAAGGCAAGATTAGTGGCAAAGGGCTATTCTCAAGAAGAAGGTATTGACTATGATGAGACATTTGCACCTGTTGCCAGACTTGAAGCTATCAGAATCTTCCTTGCCTTTGCTGCCCACATGAAGTTCAAAGTCTTTCAGATGGATGTCAAAAGTGCATTCCTAAATGGAGAACTTCAAGAAGAAGTCTATGTAGAACAACCTCCAGGTTTCATCAATCCATCTCTTTCCAATTATGTCTATAGATTAGATAAAGCTTTATATGGTCTTAAGCAAGCACCTAGAGCATGGTATGAAACACTGACTAACTTTCTAATAGAAAATGGGTTCACTAGAGGTAGAGTAGATACCACACTGTTTCTCAGAAAGCATAAGGACAAAGTCTTACTAGTTCAAATATATGTTGATGATATCATTTTTGGTTCTACTGACGAAAAGTTATATAAGAGATTTTCTAAGCTAATGCAGAGCAAGTTTGAAATGAGCATGATGGGTGAGCTGAGTTTCTTCCTTGGACTGCAAGTAAAGCAGACTGAAGAAGGAATTTTCATAAACTAAGCCAAGTACATCAAAGACTTATTAAAGAAGTATGGCATGGAATCAGCCTCTCCCATGAAAACACCAATTGCTCCTGCAACCAAGCTTGACAAGGATGAGAATGGTAAGAGTATTGATATAACTCAATACAGAGGTATGATAGGTTCTCTTTTATACCTAACTGCCAGTAGACCAGATGTAATGTTTGTAACATGCATATGTGCTAGATTTCAGGCTAACCCTAAAGAATCACATTTGTCTGCTGTAAAGAGGATATTCAGGTATCTTAAGGGTACACCCCACTTGGGGCTGTGGTATCCCAAGGAATCCTCTTTTGATCTAATAGGATACACAGATGCTGATTATAAAGGATGCAAAATAGACAGAAAAAGTACAAGTGGCACCTGTCAACTACTTGGAAACAGACTTGTGTCTTGGTTCAGCAAAAAGCAAAATTCAGTATCCACTTCAACTGCAGAGGCTGAATACATAGCTGCTGGCAGCTGCTGTGCTCAGATTCTTTGGATGAGAAATCAGCTAGCTGACTACAGGTTTGATTTCAAGTCTATACCTATACACTGTGATAATACAAGTGCCATAGCTATAACTCATAATCCTGTCATGCATTCTAGAACTAAGCATATAGAAATAAGGTATCACTTCATTAGGGATCATGTGCAAAATGGTACTATCTCTTTGCAATATATCCCTACTGAAGATCAACTTGCTGATGTGTTTACAAAACCTTTAGATGAATCCAGATTTAATAAGTTAATAAGTGAGCTAGGCATGCTAAATCTATCTTCATGAAAATATGCTCTAGACTGTGCTAACAATGACAGATAAAGGCTGAACTCAAAATCGTAGACATGATCAAGGAAAGCTCACGATCGTAGAGCTGAACTGTCAACTACCTCAACGATTGTAGCAAGAACTTAACTTCTATAAGTGCAGACTCGACGATGATCAAACAAGAAAAGTAGATCCTGTGATGTTGAGCTCCATAACAAAGCAATCCCTCCAAGAGGTGCCTTAGGGACAAACCTAACCCTTGAATTACACCAAGAGGTTGGCCCTTCCTGAGTTACCTTAAAAAGAAGGCTTAGTCAAAATCTCATCACTAGGACCCAGAACAGACTCAACGATCGTAGAACCGTCTCAACAGACAGACTCTACGAATGCGGGTCAGACTCTACGACTGCCAGACATACTCTACGACCGTAGGATAGACTCGACGATCGTAGGATAAACTACCAGTGCTGATCAGACTCTACGACCAGAAGTCAGACTCTACGATCTAGATCATACTGAGGACACCTCAGCTCTTAATACTCAAAGGGCAATTCAGTACATTTCTACACATACGAGATCGTAGAGCCAAACAAAATAAGACACCTGTCCCACGAAGACAAAAAGAGAGGAGGGAAGTTATAAGTACAGATTGGACACCTGATTTTGAAATACTGAAGTTCAAAAGTTCATCTCTTATTCTCTCTCTCAAAGCAAAACCCTAACTCAGACAAAAGTTCAACCGTATCTATCTTCTCAACAAAAGAATCAATGGCTGCTTCCAACGTAATTTCAGGCCACAGACTCTGTTTTGACGAGTTCAAGACTGCACCTCCAAAGTTCCACAAGATTTTAGCCTTACTGAAGAAGGCTGGTCTCGAAGAGGCGCTCAGCACTGACATTCTTATCTATCCCAAGCTGGTGAAGGAATTCTACAAGAATGCGGTGTACGAGAACAACACAGTCACCACGCGAGTTCGAGGAGCTGAAATAAAGCTAAGGGCAGAAGACATCAATCTGGCCCTAGGATTCCAAAATATGGGACACCCAATTCTGGACGACATAAGGTATCAAGAGGGACTGAAGAAAATGCATCATAAGAAGAACCCCTCTGTCAAGGGTTACAAAAAGAAAGAGTTCCCACAAAGGTACGAGTTTTTAGCTGACATTGTTGGAAAATGCATATGCTGCAAGAGCTCAGGGCATGAATCTGTTAATGAGGCTCAGCTTAAAATCATGACTGCCTTAGTCCATGGCGCCCAACTCAACTATGGGGCAGTGCTGATTGAGTGGATCAGTAAATGGATAACTAGCTCTAAGAAGTCAAAGAGCATCCCAAAGATGCTATATGGGAGGTTCATAAGCATCATTCTGCAGTCTGCTGTAGGTGATAAGATTGGGGATAATGAAGGAGAAGCCATAAATCCCAATCGTAAAATGACACAACAATTGTTCAAGAACTGGGAGAGAAACCCTACTGATTTTGTTCGAATGATGACAGAATCAAGTGGGAGAACTAAGGAACTAAGGAAAGCAGGTGTTACAGGAGATATGTCTGTTGTCAGGGAAGTTGAAGAAGAAGAAGAAGCAAATAAAGGAGAATCCTCTGCTCTTGCAAGAAAAAGTAATGGTAAAAGAAAGATGAGGGCAAGACAAGCTGAAGAGGCTCAAGGCTCTGCAACCAACACTCCTGTAGAGCCCTCTGACATAGAGACTCTAAGGAGGCTGAGGAAGATACAACTGCAAGAAGAAGCAGAAGAAGATCAGGCCACCATTTCACAAATCTTGAAGAAGAACAAGACTGGTCACAAGCTCAAAAGACCAACAGTGTCTTCAATCGTAGAGACCTTACTGTTCTCTGAGTCTAGGCCAAGTGTGGCAGAAATGGAGGAAGCTACTACAAGGGTAGTGGTTGATCAAGTGATGGATAAAGCCAGCAAGCCAAAGAAAAAGCTGGTCAAGAAGTACATCCTTGAAAATAAGAAGATACTGAAGAAAGAAGCCAAGAGCATGGCTGAAACAGTAGATCTGACCCAGACAACAGAAGATGAAAAGGCCCTAGCTGAGGGGGAGAACCCTGAAATACTCATGATTGAATATACACCAGCTGAGGGGGAGAAGTCCACAGCTCAAAAGGATGCTCAAGCTGAAGGGAACTTCCTGAATTTAGAAGAAGATATACAATCTGAGGGGGAGTTTTCAAACCTCCAAGAAAATGATCATATTGAGAGGGAGCCTCAAGATGTACCAATGGCAGAAGAAGAGGTTCCTATCCAAGACAAGGTTGAACCACTGTCAAACATTCCAGAGGCCATCGAGGTAATGGAATCTCCTGAAGAAATCCAAGAAGAAGCTGACAGTGATGATGAACTTATGATCACAGGTGAAGGAAAGGATGGGTACAGAAGCTATCTATACAGACAGATGTTCTCTTACCTACCCATGATGGCCTATCACCAAGCTCTGATCCAGAAATCATGGGATCATATGTTCTGGAGCTTCAAGGAATATCCAGCAATTTCTGTTCTAGCTCATGGATTTCCCAGGGAAGTCAACTTCGTCAAAAAGCTGATTACAAACAATGCCTCATCAAAAGCCAAACTTGAGGTATTGACTATCCCTACAAGCTTTATAGTTAATCATCTGCCATCACCCTCATTTAGCCATTTCTATGAATTTCCTAAATGGCTGGAAGTGATTCTCAACCATTTAAATCAGTTTCCAGTTACAGAATCCCACAATTCTGTAACTGAAGAACCAAAAGAAATCAACCTTACCCAGCTCCCTCAAATAACCAACTCTACGATTCCAGACTCCAGCCACATCGTAGAGTCACCACTCCCAAATGTCCAAACCCAAGCTCCTCCAACTGATATACCATCCTCCTCATCGCACAACTATTTCAGTCTTGATCTTGCTTTGTACAACTTGCAAGCTCAATCTCCACCAAGAACCCCTCAAATGGACAATCCTCAACCAGAAAATACCCTTCCAAGCATGCCCACCAAGGATGATCTGAAAGAAACCTCTGAGCAAATGATCAAAACCATTGAAGCAAGCCTGGAATCTCACTCTGATCTCCTCAACATCCGCCTGAATCAAATGATACAAGCTGCTAACAAATTCCCTAGTACAATGAATACTGAACTCACTACAAAGCTAAGGGAAATTATCAAAGAGATTCTAAAGAGCATATCAGATAGAGATGAGATCCATTTCCAGGTTGCTGCCAAATAAAAAGAGGCTATGCTTGAAATACAGAAAAATCAAGATCGTCAACATCAGATTATGCTGGATAATATTCTCAACTTAAAAGCTTCTGTGTACGACTTCCAGAAATCATATGCAAATCAGGAAAAGTATAATGATACAATTCTGACCATCCTCCACAAGAAAGAAGCAAGAACTGATCAACAAATCAAGGAGAATAAGGAGGACATTGCTCAGACTCAAAGCCAACTAAACGAGCTTGTCCAAGGGGTCAACAAGCTATCAGCTGACACTCGAACCCTTGATGCTGACATAAAGGGGAAGAAAGATAAAGGGAGCAGAAGAGATCAAGGCAGAAGCAGAGGAGGTCAGAAAACTCAAGAAAGGGGAAGAACATGAAGCCCTCCTGCAAGACAGACTCCACGATCTGGTCAGCAGACAATTGTTACAGCTATTCCTTTGAGCCATCAGCAGGCAACTCCTAGCTCACAAGAAGTGACTAGGGTAAACATAAGAATGCCGACTGGAGATCCTGCATTCATGCGCAGACATGAGGAGAATCCTGTTATAAGTCGAAGCGAGCTAGAGGAGTTAGCGAGGAATGGAGAAGCTCAAAGGAAGAGAAGGGCTGAAGAATATGCAAATCCTCCTCCTCACAAGAGACCAAGAAAACAGAGATAAGTATAGAGTTTAATGTTTTATTAATGTAATGCTACATTGTAATATCTATTGATCATCAATAAATTCATGCTTATTCTCTAGAAATTTCAGCTACTCACTGAAATGCTAAGTCATGTTTAAATTCCTGCAAATGCATCTAGTCACTAATAATCATGACAACAAATCTCCTTGGTTATGTCAACATCAAATAGGGGGAGATTGTTGGTAGAATGCATATTAAGATTTGATGTTTTTAATGCATGTGTTCATGATTATTTGTAAGGTCCTTAAAAGATATATGTATAAGGACTTAGTGATAGATCAAAATTTGTTAGGTTGATCTAAGCTTTCAACTTGTATCATTCTGTTATAGAATGTATTGATAGAAAGATCAAATCTGTTAGGTTGATCTTGAGATGTAATAGATTAGTCATGAAGAGATCATAGTGCATCAACCTGATCAACATTACAGAAATCAAGGCAAAAATCGTAGAGCCTGAAGATCGTAGTGTGCCTGCCTTGAAGGGAACTCTTCGGAAATCGTAGAGTGGTCCCATCGTTCGTCAAGCCAACTCCACGATCGTAGTATGCTGAAGAAAACATGAAGTTTACAAGTCAACGATCGTAGAGTGCTCTCGGGAACGTAGAGTGAATACACGAGCAAGTCAAGAATCGTAAGAGTGGACTACACGAGCAAGTTAAGAATCGTAGAGTGCTCTTGAGAACGTAGAGTGAACTACACGAGCAAGTCAAGAATCGTAGAGTGCTCTCGGGAACGTAGAGTTCAAGACACGATGAAGTAAAGAGTGTAGTGCTATCAACTGTTAGCATCGTAGTGTTCAAGAAATGACACTACGATCAGAATCGTAGAGCATCACGACCCAAATCGTAGAGCTCATCTGTCAGTCAGAAAACGTCAAGCCTCATGAGTTGTTAATTTAAGATACGAGGAATGAATCTGAGAAGCTGCAGTGCCCATCAGTCCCAGATTGTATAAAATATCCTTAGGACGTAACAAAGAAGCGTATTGAAGAAGCCAAGGATAGTACTATGGAAAAGAGGGACAAAACACCTTTTTAGGTGGTAGGTGGGAAAGCAGCCTGCACTGTCAGTGGTCCGGAATGCAGAATTCAGAAGATGTACAAAAATGTCACCATCACGGTACAGAAAGCTCAGACACATTTAATGCCACAACGGATGGATTCAAACGGATAGTTTTCTGTATCACATATATATACAGATCAGATAGATGAGAGAAACACAGACAAGCAAGCAATAAAATATTTAACGTGAATAATTCTCCAAGGCTCAACTCTACGATCTGAGAAATTTCAAAGCTTGCTCAGCTACTCAGTTCTTAACGAACCTGTGCTTACATAGCAACTGAGTAGCAACCTTCAGAACGAAACAACAATCATCATTCAACTGAAGAAGATTAACAAGTCTGCTGGACTTGAAGAGTTCAAGAGTGAACTATAAGATAGCCAAGTCTGTTGGACTTGAAGAGTTCAAAAGTGAACTAGAGAAGTTCCTAGACTGCTGGTCTAGAAGGAATCCAGTGGGATTCAGAAGTTTGTAAGAAACATCCTTAGAGGATATCCTACTCGTTGAGTAGAAGAGTGGACTAGGAGCCTTGTGTGCTCTGAACCACTTAAAAATAGCTGTGTCATTTACCTTACTGCCATAACTGCTATATCTTCTATAACTGCTTTACTCGTCTATTACTTTACTGCTTGGTTAAGAAGATTAAAACAAATATTATTTCGCTAAGTTTTAATCACTATCTAAGAACAAGTTTAAAACAGAAAAGATTTTTAAATATCTATTCAACCCCCCCTTCTAGATAACTTGTGCCTATTAAGAACTAACAGATGTGGATATAAATGATGGATTTATTTATGTGGTTATAAATGAAGGAATTAATGTTGAGGTATTTTATCAGTATTTTGTCGGATTGGAAGTATTAAAAGATCAAATCAGTGTTCTTACAGCTTTATTGTGTGAGTTATAATTTTTAATCTAACCGTTGGATCGTTGTGATTTTTGGATATGTTATACATATATAAGTTGAGTATATGTTCACAAATTTTGAACCGTTAAAAATGAACGAATGATTTGTTATGAATTTTAAGAGGTGACTGATTCGAAAATTAGGTTTATAAATGATTTTGGTGGAATATTCTAAAAATGGGTAGGCCCCACTTTTAGTTGTTAGGGAAGATGGCTGATTTTTAGTGGGTGGAATAGTAGCAAGTAAGGCCATCAGGTAGCAGGTCAAGTTTGCTTCGGCGTGCTAACATTTTCCTATAAATAGAGGGCTAAGTTAGAATTAAAAATCACACCAGAATTCATAAGTTTTCTCTCTTTTTCTCTCTAGATTACCAAGTGTATTTTGTGAGTATTTAAATACTTGGTGAGTTACTATTCATCAGTGCAAGTTTCCTTCAGCGTCATATCCGATATCCAGTCAGAAGTGCTGCTCTTTTGATGTAAGGGATATTAAGGGATATTAAAGGATGCTATATTCTTCATAATGATGTTATTCTTTCAATATCATTATACTAAAATATTAGTATGAATTTTATTGTATAATTTTTACCTTTTTGAGTCAGAATTACTATTCACGTATACGGCACTATTCACGTATACGGCACTATTCATGTATATGTCACTATTTACGTATATGACATTATTTACGTATACGGTACCATGTACGAATACGGAGTACTATTCACGAGTTACTACTTACGAGTTACTATTCATGAGTTACTATTCACGAGTCACTATTCACGAGTTACTATTCATGAATACTATCCACGACAAAAATTGGTTTCTTTTTCTGACCAAATTATCGTTGATTTATGATTGATGATCTTGAAAATAAATGCAGTTGTTGATCATATTATTTTTATTATTATATATAACATTTTTATAACCCTGATGTTGAATTTCTCTTTCACTTGATTGTAAAGATGGTAAATTATTGGTATGATCATGAGTGAAGAATATCTTTGGCCTGTAGTGCAAAGATGAATTGTTAACTGGTATGATCATGACCAATGAATTTATAATTGAATATCTTTAGCTTAAGTGTAAAGATGAATTGATTAACATGGTTATAATTATTGTTTATATAAATTCTGAAATGATTATATATTTCTTTAAGATATGAATATATTTGGCATGTAGTGCAAATATGAACTGTTGAGGAATATCTTTGGCCTGTAGTGCAAAGATGAATTGTTGATAAATATCTTTGGCCCGTAGTGCAAAGATGACCTGTTGTTGAATATCTTTGGCCTGTAGTGCAAAGATGGTCTGTTGATGAGTATCTTTGGCCGTAGTGTAAAGATGAAATTGTTAGTATGATTATGAACAGGAACTGTGATTTGGTATAACCAGGATCTTTAATGTTTCAGGTAAAGACATATGATACAATTATCTTCGTCCTAGGTGCGAAGAGGAATTTAGAATCACAATTATGATTATGAGTTATTCATATGATTGTGGACCAGAACTGTTGATTGATGTTACAGGGATAAATTATTGTTGGTTGATTTTTAACATGGTGAAGATAATAGACTTTATGGTCCGTTTGACTCTTCTAATGGATTGCTCGTTCTGCTGCAACTATGGTTGAAATTTTTTATCATCTACCATATGTTCTAAATCTCTAATTTATTACTGTTGAAGGCTATTGATAATTTATTTATCTTTAGTCATGATATACTTTATTGGGCTAGTTGTGCTCACCCTTCTGTTTCACAATTCCTTTCAGGTAATAAGAGTGTAGCTAGATCGACCGGGGGTAACAGGGGAATAGAACGGTGGTCATCATTTAGTAGTTATATTTGGTGAATCAAATAGGGTAAGGCGAACCCAATGTTGGAAGGGTGCTTTGTCACTATTATAGAAGATGTCTAATGTCATACAACCTCGTGTCATTATAAGACAGGGTTGTGCACATCCACTTGCTGAGTATATCTACGAGTACTACCTATATAATCTTGGTGTTTGTTTGAAGTATAATTCTCAATTAGAGACAGTTGAGATAATGATATGTCAAGAGAAGACTTACCATTGGAAAGAATATGATAGTAATCTTCTTGTTTTTCTTTGGAGTCTATTGGGTCAACCAAGGATAATTCTGTGGATATATGATATCTATCATAACCTAGATGCATGGCCTCCCATGTACGAAGGTTTCCTTGATCACTTCCCAAAATTTTTAATTTCTAAATCAGTTTTTAACTATACCTTTATGTAGGTATCACTGTGAGGTGCTATCCACTGATGGGACATTTGTCACATCACGGTTGGAACATGAGTCACATTTGGTATATATTTGTATCCAAACTCACAGCATATGTTTTGTTATATTTTGCACGACAATTGTTGTAATAAAGTTGTAGTTGTTTTCTATACCATGTATTTGGCGACTCAGAATAGGTTGGATGGAATGGACCTCTTTTGGGGTTGTCACAGTTGGTATCAGAGCTTAGTGATATAATCTCTGGCGGAGATCGGGGAATAGAACTAGGAGGGGAGAGATGAGAAAATCCTTTGCTAGTGTGTCCTACCTAAGCTTATTTGTTGGTCAGTCATAATATCGGGATATTATGTGATTTGTTAATTTGTTCAATGATATCTGAAATATAGGAGATCAGGAAAGATGGAATCTGAAATAAAAGCAAGGTATTCTCAACTCTTCGAAATACTAGGTACGTAAATTTCGGAGACAAAATTTCATAAGGAGGGGAGATTGTAAGACCCCGAATTTTATAAAATAAAAGTATTCAATTTTTTTATTTAGTAAATGGTTAAATTGATAACAAGTTAAATTTAAGGGTAATATATGAAATTTTTCAAAATACGCAAGTGGTTATAAAATACTCATTGTTGTCGGGGAATATTCGTTTGGTCGTGAAATATTCTTTCTGTCGGGGAATATTTATACGACGGCGCAGCCAGTTGTGGGCCCCATAACAAAATAACTGTCGGATGAAAAAAATGACAAATTTGAGTTTTTATAAATAACGGCGTAGTTGTTACCGTTAACACTGTTGGAATACCTGGTGGTTAAAATACAGTAATACGCGTAGTTGCACAGTAGAACACGGTATTGCACAGTTTTTTTTCAATTATTGATTCTTACGTAAGAAGACACTACTCAATAATTATTACAGTAATTACTGTTCAATATTTTATTTTATTGATTCAATAATTGCTGCGTTGATATTTTATATTATTGTTGTTTCAATAATTGTCACTGCACAGTATTTCCCATTATCAGATCAATAATTTATATTAGTTGAATAATATTATTAGATAACATTATTGACAATGTCTAGAAAGTTCTGTCAAGGAGAGGTTTGGTTATCTAATTGCGCGCCAATAAGGAAAAATCCTTATCGAAAAGCCCCCTCTTTCTTGGAAACTGCCTGGTTGTCATAATTGTGATTCTGTAATATTATTTGCGAATAATTAATTATTGATTTATATGATAAGGAAATATTTATTTGATGTGGATATAAATGATAGATTTATTTTATGTGGTTATAAATGAAGGAATTAATGTTGAGGTATTTTATCAGTATTTTGTCGGATTGGAGGTATTAAAAGATCAAATCAGTGTTCTTATAGTTTTATTGTGTGAGTTATAAATTTTTAATCTGACCGTTGGATCGTTGTGATTTTTGGATATGTTATACATATATAAGTTGATTATATGTTCACAAATTTTGAACCGTTAAAAATGAACGAATGATTTGTTATGAATTTTAAGAGGTGACTGATTCGAAAATTAGGTTTATAAATGATTTTGGTGGAAAATTCTAGAAATGGGTGGGCCCCACATTTGGTTGTTAGGGAAGATGGCTGATTTTTGGTGGGTGGAATAGTAGCAGGTAAAGCCATCAGGTAGCAGGTTAAGTCTGCTTCGGCATGCTAACATTTTCCTATAAATAGAGGGCTAAGTTAGAATTAAAAATCACACCAGAATTCATAAGTTTTCTCTCTTTTTCTCTCTAGATTACCGAGTGTATTTTGTGAGTATTTAGATACTTGGTGAGTTACTATTCATCAGTGCAAGTTTCCTTCAGCGTCATATTCGATATCCAGTCAGAAGTGCTGCTCTTTTGAGGTAAGGGATAGTAAGGAATATTAAGAGATGCTATATTCTTCATAATGATGTTATTCATTCAATATCATTATACTGAAATATTGGTATGGATTTTATTGTAAAATTTTTACCTTTTTGAGTCGGGATTACTATTCACGTATACGACACTATTCATGTATACGGCACTATTCATGTATATGGCACTATTTACGTATATGACATTATTTACGTATAGGGTACCATGTACGAATACGGAGTACTATTCATGAGTTACTATTCATGGGTACTATTCACAACAAAAATTAGTTTCTTTTTCTGACTAAATTATATTTGATTTATGATTGTTGCTCTTGAAAATAAATGCAGTTGTTGATCATATTGTTTTTATTATCATATATAACATTTTTATAACCCTGATGTTGAATTTCTCTTTCACTTGAGCGTAAAGATGGGTAAATTATTGGTATGATCGTGACTGAGAAATATCTTTGGCCTGTAGTGCAAAGATGAATTGTTAACTGGTATGATCATGACCAATGAATTTATAATTGAATATCTTTAGCTTAAGTGTAAAGATGAATTGATTAACATGGTTATAATTATTGTTTATATAAATTATGAAATGATTATATATTTCTTTGAGATATGAATATATTTGGCCTGTAGTGCAAATATGAAATGTTGAGGAATATCTTTAGCCTATAGTGCAAAGATGAATTATTGATGAATATCTTTGGCCCGTAGTGCAAAGATGACCTGTTGTTGAATATCTTTGGCCAGTAGTGCAAAGATGGTCTGTTGATGAATATCTTTGGTCGTAGTGCAAAGATGAAGTTATTAGCATGATTATGAACAGGAACTGTGATTTGGTATAACCATGATCTTTGATGTTTCAGGTAAAGACATGTGATGCAATTATCTTCGTCCTGGGTGCGAAGAGGAATTTAGAATCACAATTATGATTATGAGTTATTCATATGATTGTGGACCAGAACTGTTGATTGATGTTACAGGGATAAATTATTGTTGGTGGATTTTTAACATGGAGAAGATAATAGACTTTATGGTCTATTTGACTCTTCTAATGGATTGCTCGTTCCGCTGCAACTATGGTTGAAATTTTTTATCATCTGTCATATGTTCTAAATCTCTGATTTATTACTGTTGAAGGCTATTGATAATTTATTTATCTTTAGTCATGATATTCTTTACTGGGCTAGTTGTGCTCACCCTTCTATTTCACAATTCCTTTCAAGTAATAAGAGTGTAGCTGGGTCGACCAGGGGTAAAGGGCAATAGAACGGTGGTCATTATTTAGTAGTTATATTTGGTAAATCAAATAGGGTGAGGCGAACCCAATGTTGGAAGGGTGTTTTGTCACTATTATACAAGATGTCTAATGTCATACAACCTCGTACTATTATAAGACAGGGTTGTGCACATCCACTTGCTGAGTATATCTATGAGCACTACCTATATAATATTGGTGTTTGTTTGAAGTATAAATCTCAGATAGAGACAGTGGAGATAATGATATGTCACGAGAAGACTTACCATTGGAAAGAATATGATAGTAATCTTCTTATTTTTCTTTGGAGTCTATTGGGTTAACCAAGGATAATTCTGTGGACATATGATATCTATCATAACCTAGATGCATGGCCTCCCATGTACGAAGGTTTCCTTGATCACTTCCCAAAAATTTTAATTTTTAAAACAGTTTTTGACTATACCTTTATGTAGGTATCACAGTGAGGTGATGTCAACTGATGGGACATTTGTCAGATCACGATTGGGACATGAGTCACATTTGATATATATTTATATCCAAACTCACAGCATATGTGTTGTTGTATTTTGTACGATAATTGTTGTAATAAAGTTGTAGTTGTTTTTTGTACCATGTATTTGGCGACTCAGAATAGGTTGGATGGAATTAACCTATTTTGGGGTTGTCACAGTTGGTATCAGAGCTTAAGGATATAATCTCTGATGGAGATCAGAGAATAAAACTAGGACGGGAGAGATGAGTAAATTCATCGCTAGTGTGTCCTACCTAAGCTTATTTGTTGGTCAGTCATAATATTGAGATATTATGTAATTGGTTAATTTGTTCAATTAACCTTTTTTTTGAAGCTGTATTCTAGAATGATATCTGAAATACAGGAGATGAGCAATGGAGAAATCATGATGGCAGGAAAGATGGAATCTGAAATGAAAGCAAGGTATTCTCAACTCTTCGAAATACCAGATACGTAAATTTCGGGGATAAAATTTCATAAGGAGAGGAGATTGTAAGACCCCGAATTTTATAAAATAAAAGTATTCAATTTTTTTATTTAGTAAATGGTTAAATTGATAACAAGTTAAAGTTAAGGGTAATATATAAAATTTTTCAAAATACGCAGTAGTTATAAAATACTCATTGTTGTCGAGGAATATTCGTTTGGTCGTGTGGGATCTTGGAATTTATTTTAACTATATTCGAACAGCCTGATAGGAGGGTCGATAATACCCTATTAGAGTTATTTCTTTTACCGATAAGAATTACCCATCGTAGCCTATCGAGCAGCATGAAGGGGCCTTGGTTATCACAACGCAGGTCAGATCGGTTGACATTAAGCAAATTATGATTGACAACGGCTCTTCTGTTGATATATTATATGCCCATGCATACGAGAGGCTGGATCTAGAAGGTAAAAGGATGGCTATCACAACGCAGGTCAGATCGGTAGACATGAAACAAATTATGATTGACAACGGCTCTTCTATTGATATATTATATGGCCTTGCATACTACAGGCTGGATCTAGAAGGTAAAAGGATGGAGGTCTGGCAAGAGCCCCATTTGTATGGGTTCAATAATGATCCAGTTTGGGTAGAAGGAACTATCAAGCTATCGGTCCTCTTTAGAATAGCTCCATAGTAGGTAGAAGTAAATGTTAAATTCTTTGTAGTGCATGTGGATTTGGCGTATAATTCCATCATAGGCCGACTAACGTTGACGACTTTGCAAGCAGTGACTTCCATCTCCCACTTTAAGTTAAAGTTCCCTACGCCGAACAGGGTTGACGAAGTCAAGGGAGATCTGGACATAGCTCGAAGGTGTTATATAAATTCTCTGATATTATTGGGCATTAGTGTCAGTAAGTAGAGGCAGACTATGACAATCACTACAAGAAAAAGGGCCATCTGCGACCAATGATATCAGCGATCGCACTATCCGATCGTTGATAATAGTAATAGCAGCCGCTATCTGCGACCGCGAAGGATTCTAGTCGCTAGTATATAACAGCGACCGCATGCGGTCGCTGAGAAGAGGAAAACAGGAAAAACTTTTTTTAAAAAAAACATACATCAGCGACTGCATGCGGTCGCTAATACTGTAACAGCGATCGCGTTACCTACTTGGAACCAACGACCGATGCAGTCGCTATTACCGGTCGCTGACACGTGTGCCATATCATACCTGACAAATGACTCAACATGAGTCAGATTAGCGACGGATGCGGTCGCTGCTTGCGGTCGCTGCTTACGGTCGCTAACAAGTCGATCGTTATTATTGGTCGCTGATGTCTATCCAGTGACTAGATTACCTGCTACTAATACCAGCGACTGCATGCGGTCGCTAATACTCATCTGCGACCATATGTGGTCGTAGATAGGCAGTCGTTGATAAGCCTCTTTGTTGTAGTGAATCAAGGTGGAACCATTTACCGAGGGAAGCACAAAACCCCTCGTTTTGCTGGCTGAAGAGACCGAAGATATCGAGTTAATCCTGGGGACAAAGAGAAAAGAATTAAAATTGATTCGGGCATGCAAGAACCTTTTCAAATGGGATTAATTGAGTTGCTTTGGGTTTATGCACACATTTTTGCATGCGTGCCCAGTGATACGCCGGGGATAGACGAGTCAGTTGTTTTGCACCGATTAAATATAGACCTTATCAGAAAACCTGTCCGATAGAAGAGGAGGATCTTTGCCCCCGAACGGCAGAGGATTATTGATGATGAGATGGCTAATTTGTTAGAAACCAACTTTATATTTGAGATTGACTACTCTGAATGGTTGGCAAACGTGGTGTTAGTTCGGAAGTAGATTGGAAAGTGGAGAATGTGCATTGATTATACAGATTTGAATAAGGTGTGTCTGAAAGATTTTTACCCACTTCCACACATAAATCAATTGATTGATGTCGCATCGGGTTATGCCATCAAATTTTGATGCATAAGAAGGATATCTCGAAGATGACCTTTATTCGCATCGGGTGATCTGTGTGCCGACGCTGGGAATTTTCATTCTTCATATGTGTTTCTACCTTTTGTCTTTTGTTATATTATTTTATTTATTTAAAGGGTGTTTTAGGAAAGGACCGACATAAACGTCGATGATTTTGAAAACATTGATTTTATTGATTGGGCTGAATTAGACAGAGCCGCCAACTGGTATGAGTTAAAATAGTTGTTCAACTCAACCAGATTTTAGAAAGGTTTTCGCAATATGGCTCAATATGTGACTCTGTTTAATTGGTCTGGAACCCAAGATTCATAGAGTTCGGGGGCTTTCTTAAGCGAGGGTAAGGTGTTAGACACCTCCCGACTTCCGTGAAACATGGTTACCGCAACTTTTACATTCCTTAAGCATGTGAAATGTGTGTGTGTGTGATTTTAGCTTTGAAAAGGTGCTTAAGTGCTTAAAAAGTAGTGTTGTGCCTCTTTGAAACTATGCACAAAGGGTTTGATTTACAAAAAAATTCATTTTTTAGACAACATATGAAAGTGATATTTTGAAAAGATAGTTTTCAAACCCTTTGTCAGATGGGAATTGAGGCCTTTTGATACTTCCAATTTTAACTTTAGATTAAGCCTTCTTTTAATCCTAGAAGCAACTTTGTTTAATTTTTATTAGATGTGAAGCATCTTTGGTGGGTGGTTTAAAATCAACGTTCTAAACGTTGATTTTTTCCTTAAGTCTATCCATCCCAGCACAATCTATATTTTTATAAGATCTTTGTTAATTTGATTTGAAAATCATGTTGAGTGACGAAATAGAAATTATAAACTACAAGGGTCGAACTCCTTGTGGGCATGAAAGCCATCAAAGTGAGCCCGAGCACCCACAAACCATGATTTCACTATTATGGGGCCTTAAATCTGGATAGTCATTTTAAGGCCCAAGATTACATGTACAATGGATTGCAAGCTGGCTGTACAACTTAAACAAGTCCATCACGGGAACCGAGTTTCAGATTCATTGATTAAATCTTTACCCGAATGGTTCCTTGGCTCACATCACATCATTTAAAAGCTTGCATGAAATATATATTGTAACAAAACATATATAAATTACAAACTTTACTCGAACAAGTGATTTATCAGTTAAATCCTTATATGCGAGTGAATAAGCTTCCTGCTCCCTCTAGATATAGATCTAGGGTCATGTGGTTCCTAAATATTTACAAAAACCTAAAAAGTAAACTAGATCTATCTAGATTCAAGCTAATATAGCTTAAAGGGTTAAACTTTGTAACTTTTAAATCGGTTAAATGTTAGATCTAACTAGATCTAGTCAATATGATTTAAATTTGACTATTTACACAAAATGAATGGTTAAAAATCTAGATCTAACCACAATCAAGAAACATATATATATATATATATATATATATATATATATATATATATATATATATATATATATATATATATAGTAAAGTAAGATATGAGCACAGATCTGGAGAGATCTTATATTCTAGCACGAGATTTGCAAATGAACAACTTTTTGTGCTTGAAAACTTGATTTCAACCAGTTAAAAGTGGATATATTGAATTATATATGTATATAAGTGTTTGTAATAGAGATTTACAGGATTTGAGATGAAAAAACGTTCCATTTCTCTCTCTAAGGCTCGAATTTCTCTCTCTTGAGCCTCCTCTCTCTTTTTAGATCTGCTAAAAATGAGCTGGGGGTTCTGATATATATAGATCTGGCCAGTCGCAAGTAGACCTGTGGCAGCCGTAGGTGTACTTACGACTGGGCCTGGTGGGCCCTATCGTCTCGAAGTTCGTTCCCTCGATCGACGTGTAATCTATTAAAATCTTCTTATCTTGCTATTCGGGAATCCTATGGAGGTGTGCCATACCATTTTGAAAAGCTTTTTCTGAGAGCTACGCCATGACATAGTGCTTGACCTTTTCTAAATATGGGAAGATGGGTCCATGACTAGAATATCCTCTTCAAGTCTTCGTAGGCAGTCTGTTGAGATGTCTTGCACAGTTTTCACTCGGGATTGCTGCGATGGCTCTTTGTGACCTCATCTGCAGCTGGATGACTGATGTTTATATTGTGTTATTAACCTTTCATCTTTACCCTCCCGGTGTTGTCTCCGGGGTTGATGTGACTTTTGGTAGTCCCTCGGGGTTGTCTTCGAGGTTTTACTGTTGTTGATTTTTGTCTTTCCTCAGGGTTATCTTCGAGGTTTGATTTGATGTCCCACGGGGTTGTCTCCGGGATTTTATTTGATATCCACAGGGATATCTCTGGGATTTGATTATTACTGTAATCCTCCGGGGCTGTCTCCAGGGTGTGAAAACACACTTTTGCCCTCCTACATGGTTATTTACAGGGGAAAAAAAATTTGAGTGCTTGAAAATGCCCCTCTTTATCATGTTTATGCAATTTAATGAAATGAAATGACAAAGACTACTAGGTACTTGAAATATGATAATGGTAGATGCAATGATGTAATGTTATGTGGAAAGTATGTAGTGATATATAAGTGCTGAAATTTTAAAGGATATATGTCGTCTGCTGGGGAGGATGATTATTATACTGATGTCACCGGGCATTGCTAATGGTTTAGCTGATTGCATCACAAATCACATATCATCTGAGATCACCTCATATACAGCAAATCGCACTTCACATATCACACTTTGCAAATTGCACATCACACATCGCACATCGAAAATGGTAAATCACATATCAAGTCATGCATCATATACAATCAGACATTATCTATGCCTTTGTTGGGGGCTAACATCACTGGCTTACACCACTAAACATTCTCGATGTCTTCGTTGAAGATAGTTCTCCATGACTTGCATCATTGTATAATCTTGAGGCCTACCCTGAAAGTAGTTTTCAACGGATTTCCCCACCCGCTGGTCCCAATGTTTTCACTGAAGATAATAGCTTACATCATTGGACATTTCCAACGCTTTCGTTGAGTGGTAATATATCAGATATTCTTGATGTCATTCCTCGGGAATCATCAGATTTTCTTGATGCCTACCTCAATGGTAGTTTTCAATGGATGCCTACCCTGACGGTAACTTTTAACAGTTTACATCATTAGATGATCTCGATGCCTACCCTGATGGTAGTTTACATCATCGGACGATCTCGATGCCTACCTTGAAGGTAGTTTACAACGGTTTACATCATCGAACAATCTTGATGCCTACCTTAATGGTAGTTTACAATGGTTTAAATCATCGGATAATCTCGATGCCTACCCTGACAGTATTTTACAACGGCTTACATCATCAGACTATCTCGATGCCTACCCTGAAGGTAGTTTACAATGATTTACATCATCAGACTATCTCGATTCCTATCCTGATGCTAGTTTACAATGGTATATCATCGGACAATCTCGATGCCTACCCTAAAGGTAGTTTACAATAGTTTAAATCATCGAATAATCTCGATGCCTACCCTGACGGTAGTTTACAATGGTTTACATCATCGAACAATCTTGATGGCTACCCTGACGGTAGTTTACAAAGGTTTACATCATCGAATGATCTCGATGCCTACCCTAACAGTAGTTTACAATGGTTTACATCATCAGAAAATCTCGATGCCTACCCTGAAGGTAGTTTTCAACGGCTTAATTTCCATAAGGGATTGATGCCGATGCTGATGCCTACAATAGGATTGATTCCAATGATTTGATTTCCATCGGGGGTTGATACCGATGCTTATGCTGGGGTTGACTCCAACAGTTTGGTTTCCATCGGGGTTGAAGCTGATGCTTACGCTGGGGTTGACTCTAATGGTTTAAATTCCATTAAGGGTTGACGCAGATGCTTACAATAGGGTTGACTCCAACGGATTGATTTTCATCAAGGATTGAGGTTGATGCTTACGCTAGGGTTGAATCCAATGTTTTAGCTAGGGATTTGCATATTCCAGAAATTTGATATCATATTTCAGGATTTCAGCTGCTTTACGCTTAATTGCGTGAACCAATTTTTCATACTTGACTTTTCAGCTTCAAGGGAACCTGTTTTGAACTAAAATCCAAACCTTCTTACTCTGATCTACTCATTTCAAATTGTTTTTCATGAAATTCGTCTACATACAATCGTTCTGCACATCTCAGGTAACGTTTACATAATTTTCTTTCCCGTTTTAACTGTTAGATTGCTAGATTTTATGTTTAATAAGTTTACATGTAATGTATCAAATATATATGTATAGATGACTTAATAAAAATAAACGACTTAGTAAATGTTTGTATTTGGCCATGTTGAACATTCTGATGTGAATTTCATTTTTTCAAAGATAATTTTCAACTCATTTTGGCTTGTTAACCATCCTATTTTAGGATAAATGAGCATGATGATGTCATGACTATATTCATTTAATTATCGTTTGGCTACCATTGTGGGCTGGATTTAATGTTAACATTTATACATTGTTCTTGGGTTGTGATGGCATGCCTATAAAAGGCCACCTGGTCATATCTATGTGCATGTGGATAGTCCTTTTTATAGGGGAGACTCTGGCAAAAAAAATTTGCGAGTTAAGGCTTTTTCATGAACATACATATTTAAATCTATTGGGGATGCATGCTGAAATAATGTTGGTTTACAAGTAGAGACCATGCATGATGGGATGCTCTAATTTTAGCCTTAAGAGTTTTTTGTCATAGGTTGATGCAAATGTTAATTGAATTGACTAGATGTAGAAACATACCTCACACTTTTTGAGGAGATTTAGAGTTTCTTTTTAGGCATGGATTTTGATAGGCCTAGGAGCTCTACCTCCCGTAGGGCTTCTTCAGGGGTTCGTAGGACAACTTCAGACGTTCCCTTGCCCTGCTCGACCTGTCATGTGCGTCAGTTGATAAAGTTTGTGATTAATCCTATCAGAGTAGATAGGACAGGTGTTCCAAATGAGGAAGAGGATGTTCCTATTACGGATCCAACTCCTTCTTCCACTACCTCAAGCCAAGATCTTCCCGGTATACATGAGACTGTTTCTGACCTTTTGGGTGATTTGAGCCATCATCCATCGGTTCATCTACATACGAATGAGGTACTGGGGATTTTTATATTGAATTGCTTCTTCTTCCATTTTTGGCAATGGTTGAACCTTGATCTGAATGTAATGCAGGTTCCTGGATTTACTCAGCTAATGGGGAACTGGTTCAACATCCATTCCTTGTAAATGACTCTTCATCCAGAGTATCAGGCCCTCGTGCATTCCTGGGGTTTTGAGGCTTTCTTTTCTATTGCACCACGACATTGCCCGTGGGATGTGGGCCGTTATTTCACTGCCCAAATTTAAACTTTGGTGCATAGGCCTCTCCTTATGAGGACTTAGCACATGTTGACATGTTTGGTGATGTAGGTTTTATTGGCTAGACCTTTTGTTACTCGCTAGGCGCCTGTTTTTGAGTTAAGGGTTCCCTTGGGAATTTTTCCCTTCTTTTGTCGTTGCAAGCTTATGTCGTTGTAATTTCTTTCAGAAGTTTGGTCATTTCTTTTGATGGGAAGATTGGTCCCGCCTTAGACTCCTTCCATTTCATTGAATTTCCAAAATGCCCCAGCCCTTTCGCATGCTGTTACTAGGGATTCATATAAGAAACTTGTTTTGTTGACCACGTCCAGATTGAGCAATATCCTTCACATCAGACGAATAATAAAATGTTGCAAAAGCTTGACGGCTTGGGCTGTCGGGATTAGTATAATCTTGTCAATGGGGCATATGAAGTTAAAGTTTATGAAATTGAATGTTTGCATTCACTAAGTTTTTTATCTTATCACTAAAGATCTTGAAATTGAATATGAAAATAAATTTTTCTAAGCAAGTTGTGTGTTGATATCTTCACGATTTAATTTTTTATATTTCCATTTTAACGAAATTTTTATTTAACAAGTCATGAAAATGCAATAAAACATTTAAGCATCCATGGTCATTGTTCATGAGTAAGATCAAATTCGAAGGATTAAGATCATCTTTGCTTTAGATAATGCTTTTCACAGTATTAACATCATATGTCACGTGCACTATAATTGACGCAACCCTTAGTAGGGATTTCTTTTCTGTGACTGTAGATGATCTCATTTCCATATTACAAAATTTTCTTGATTCCAAATTTTTCTTTCTCTTTTTCTCGCTTAACTTGTCTCATTTTCTTAGGCTATTCAGGGTTACCCATTTAACGAGTTTTGGACCAATGACTCCCAAACCAAACTACTTTGGGTACTAGGTGTAAAGATACCCCTTCGGGTTTACTTGCTCGAGTAACAAAAGCCACACTTCGAGACAAGTCAAGCAGTCTACTCTATTTACTTTTTGCTTGAGCTTGTGCAAGATTCATTTTCTTAGGCTTAAATTACCCATATAGCGAGCGTTGGTTCGGTGACTCCCAAACCAGACGACTTTAGGGCACCAGGTGTAAAGACACCCTTCAGGCTTAATTACTCGAATAACCTAGACCACGATTCGGATCTACTCAGGTCTCGCCTTTTTTACCCCTTGTAATGCTTGTTTTCTTAGGCCCTAAGTTACCCAGGTAGCGAGCGTTGGGTCGGTGACTCCCAAACCAGACGACTTTAGGGAACCAGGTGTAAAGACACCCCCGGGCTTAATAACTCGAGTAACCAAGGCCACGATTCGAGACATTAGGTGGCTACTTATCTTTTATCTTTTCAGTAATTGTCATCGATATCGCCATAGTTTTATACACCACAATTAAGAGTCAGGGCAACCGTAAAGTGCATACATGCATATGATGTCAAGTTTGCTCCAAAAAGCGCTTTGAACTAGGATGTAGTGCCTAATCAAAAGGTTGAATAATCTTAATCCTCTAATCGTTCCCGTGATTTTTTGCTCCACGGACGCTTATTGGAATTCATCTATTCATAACAAGTTAAACTGTGACACCCCAAAATAGGTATACACAACCCATTCTGAGTCGCCAAATACATGGTACAGAATTCCAATACAAACTTAATTATACAACTATTGTGTAAAATACGACAAAACATAAGCTGAGAGTTTTAACACGAAGATTGTCTCGTAGACAATATCCAAACTCAAATGGAGTCCTCATTACAATTATTATCACACTATTTTATAAAATAGTGAGGACTACTACAACCACCATCTCGAACCGTCACTTCATTCCCCGACTAGTCCCAGCTATATTCTCATTTCCTGAAGAGAATAATGAAAGCAAAGGGTGAGCTCAACTAGCCCAGTAAAGAATATTATGACTAAGATAATGCAAAATAAATTATCGTTAGCCTTCAACAGTATAAAAACTGATAGAACACAATAGACAACAAGTTTAACTGCAACAGAACAAGCAATCCATTAGAAGAGTCAAGTAGTGCATAATATCTACTATCTTCTATGATTTAAAAGTTCATCATCAATATTTTATCGTTGTAACACAACTCAATAAATAATCTACATCATCGAATTATCCATGCACTACAGACCAATGATATTCATTAATATCACCAGTGGTCATGATCATGCCAACAACTGTCCATCAATGCACTAAAAGGCCAATGAGGACTTTTACCACATTATTTGTAATATTACAGGTCATGATTATACCGATATATAATTCCTGGTCATAATCATACTAATCAACAGTCCATCTATGCACTAAGGGCCAAAGATGACTTTCATCACAATTTAAGCATGAGGATGAGGACAATGATATAAGAATTCAATTAAGTGAGAGCTAGGATACATTTTAAAGATTTATAATTCAATTTATCCAGAGTTCAAGAATGTCCAAATTGTCAACATGATAACTGTTTTGTGGAGTAAAATTCAAGAATAATATTAATGTATCAAAAATAATTTGAACAGAAAAGAAATCAATTTTTGTCGTGAATAGTACCTCGGGTGAATAGTACCCCATGAATAGTACCTCATGAATAGTATCCCGTGAATAGTACCCCGATGTGAAAAGATTAAAATTTAACAAGAATGTTTAAAAAAATATTTTCGTAAAAAGATACTCGATGAAGCGCAAATTTCAAGAATATTCTACTACTTTCAAGGATTATAGAATCAATACTTATCAACATAAGTGTAGAATTATGAATATGAAACGAAATAATATTACTTACATACTACAGAGTATGGAAGAAAATATTATTTCATACGAATATTGAACAAAAATAATATCCCTTACCTTAAAAGGAGAGTATTTTTGACTGGTATAGCAGGGATATTCTTGAAGAAAAATTTGCACAATTTGCTACACTCAAAGTTTCTTTAACTCAAAAGAAATACACTTAATATTATAGAAGAAGAATTCTCTAATTCTGGTGTGAATTTTATTTCTACACTAAGCATCCTATTTATAGGAAAATGACAGGGTACTATTTTAAAAGAAAAATCACGGATTACACAAGAGAAGGATTCACGGGCGAATTCACGGTCGAATTTGTTTGAAAATTTAATTTTACTATGTTGCACTATGCAAATACTATGCAGTACTATGTAATAAAATAAAATATAATATATTCTATTTTATATAAAAAGTTTTTTGTTTTATTACTATTATAATATATATATATATATATATATATATATAATAAAATAAAACTGAGATAACTTTCTACCGGTAATTTTGAAAAATGAGTAAGTGGGGGTCCGTATAATAAGCCAAATTTATAACAAATACTTCATAAAAAAATCTCTCTATTTATCTCAATTCACTTGGCTTCACTAATGTAAGACCCCGAATTTTATAAAATAAAAATATTCAATTTTTCTATTTAGTAAATGGTTAAATTGATAACAAGTTAAAGTTAAGGGTAATATATGAAAATTTTCAAAATACGCAAGTGGTTATAAAATACTCATTGTTGTCGAAAAATATTCGTTTGGTCGTGGAATATTCTTTCTGTCAAAAATATTTGTACGACGGCGCAGCCAGTTGTGGGCCCCATAATAGAATAACTATCGGATGAAGAAAATGGCAAATTTGAGTTTTTATAAATAACGGCGTAGTTGTTACCGTTAACACTGTTGGAATACGTGGTGGTTAAAATACAGTAATACGCGTAGTTGCACAGTAGCACGCGGTATTGCACAATATTTTTTCAATTATTGATTCTTAAGTAAGAAAGCACTACTCAATAACTATTACAGTAATTACTGTTCAATATTTTCTTTTATTAATTCAACAATTGTTGCGTTGATATTTTATATTATTGTTGTTTCAATAATTATCGATGCACAGTATTTCCCATTATCAGATCAATAATTCATATTATTTGAATAATATTATTAGATAACATTATTGGTAATGTCTAGAAAGTTCTGTCAAGTAGAGGTTTGGTCATCTAATTGCGCGCCAGTAAGGAGAAATCTTTATCGGAAAGTCCCATCTTTCTTGGGAACTGCCTGGTTATCATAATTGTGATTCTGTAATATTATTTGCGCATAATTAATTATTGATTTATATGATAAGAAAATATTTATTTGATGTGGATATAAATGATGGATTTATTTATGTGGTTATAAATGAAGGAATTAATGTTGAGGTATTTTATCTGTATTTTGTCAGATTGGAAGTATTAAAAAAACAAATCAGTGTTCTTACAGCTTTATTGTGTAAGTTATAATTTTTAATCTGACCGTTGGATCGTTGTGATTTTTGGATATGTTATACATATATAAGTTGAGTATATGTTCACAAATTTTGAACCGTTAAAAATGAACGAATGATTTGTTATGAATTTTAAGAGGTGACTGATTCGAAAATTAGGTTTATAAATGATTTTGGTGGAAAATTCTAAAAATGGTAGGCCCCACTTTTGGTTGTTAGGGAAGATGGCTGATTTTTGGTGGGTGGAATAGTAGCAGGTAAAGCCATCAGGTAGCAGGTCAAGTTTGCTTCGGCGTGCTAACATTTTCCTATAAATAGAGGGCTAAGTTAGAATTGAAAATCACACCAGAATTCATATGTTTTCTCTCTTTTCTCTCTAGATTACCGAGTGTATTTTGTGAGTATTTAGATACTTGGTGAGTTACTATTCATCAGTGCAAGTTTCCTTCAGCGTCATATCCGATATCCAGTCAGAAGTGCTGCTCTTTTGAGGTAAGGGATAGTAAGGGATATTAAGGGATGCTATATTCTTCATAATGTTGTTATTCTTTTAATATCATTATACTGAAATATTGGTATGGATTTTATTGTAGAATTTTTACCTTTTTGAGTCGGGATTACTATTCACGTATACGACACTATTCACGTATACGGCACTATTCATGTATATGACACTATTTACGTATATGACATTATTTACGTATAGGGTACCATGTACGAATACGGAGTACTATTCACGCGTTACTATTTATGAGTTACTATTCACGAGTTACTATTCATGAGTTACTATTCATGGATACTATTCACGACAAAAATTAGTTTCTTTTTCTGACCAAATTATCGTTGATTTATAATTGTTGCTCTGAAAATAAATGCAGTTGTTGATCATATTATTTTTATTATGATATATAACATTTTTATAACCCTGATGTTGAATTTCTTTTTCACTTGAGTGTAAAGATGAGTAAATTATTGGTATGATCGTGACTGAGGAATATCTCTGGCCTGTAGTACAAAGATGAATTGTTAACTGGTATAATCATGACCAATGAACTTATAATTGAATATCTTTAGCTTAAGTATAAAGATTAATTGATTAACATTGTTATAATTATTGTTTATATAAATTCTGAAATGATTATATATTTATTTGAGATATGAATATATTTGGCATGTAGTGCAAATATGAACTGTTGAGAAATATCTTTGACTTGTAGTGCAAAGATGAATTATTGATGAATATCATTGGCCCGTAGTGCAAAGATGACCTGTTGTTGAATATCTTTGGCCTGTAGTGCAAAGATAGTCTGTTGATGAATATCTTTGGCAGTAGTGCAAAGATGAAATTGTTAGTATGATTATGAACAGGAACTGTGATTTGGTATAACCAGGATCTTTGATGTTTCAGATAAAGACATGTGATACAATTATCTTCGTCCTAGGTGCGAAGAGGAATTTAGAATCACAATTATGATTATGAGTTATTCATATGATTGTGGACCAGAACTGTTGATTGATGTTACAGGGATAAATTATTGTTGGTGGATTTTTAACATAGAGAAGATAATAGACTTTATGGTCTATTTGACTCTTCTGATGGATTGTTCGTTCTGCTGCAACTATGGTTGAAAATTTTTATCATCTACTATATGTTCTAAATCTCTGATTTATTACTGTTGAAGGCTATTGATATTTTATTTATCTTTAGTCATGATATTCTTTACTGGGCTAGTTGTGCTCACCCTTCTGTTTCACAATTCCTTTCAGGTAATAAGAGTGTAGCTGGATCGACCGGGGGTAACAGGGGAATAGAACGGTGGTCATCATTTAGTAGTTATATTTGGTGAATCAAATAGGGTGAGGCGAACCCAACGTTGGAAGGGTGTTTTGTCACTATTATACAAGATGTCTAATGTCATACAACCTCGTGTCATTATAAGACAGGGTTATGCACATCCACTTGCTGAGTATATCTACGAGTACTACCTATATAATCTTGGTGTTTGTTTGAAGTATAATTCTCAATTAGAGACAGTGAAGATAATGATATGTCAAGAGAAGACTTACCATTGGAAAGAATATGATAGTAATCTTCTTGTTTTTCTTTGAGGTCTACTGGGTCAACCAAGGATAATTCTGTGGACATATGATATCTATCATAACCTAGATGCATGGCCTCCCATGTACGAAGGTTTCCTTGAGCACTTCCCAAAATTTTTAATTTCTAAAATAGTTTTTGACTATACCTTTATGTAGGTATCACTGTGAGGTGTTATTAACTGATGGGACATTTGTCACATCACGGTTGGGACATGAGTCACATTTGATATATATTTGTATCCAAACTCACAGCATATGTGTTGTTGTATTTTGCACGACAATTGTTGTAATAAAGTTGTAGTTATTTTTTATACCATGTATTTGGCGACTCAGAATAGGTTGGATGGAATGGACCTCTTTTGGGGTTGTCACAGTTGGTATAAGAGCTTAGGGATATAATCTCTGGCGGAGATCGGGGAATAGAACTAGGAGGGGAGAGATGAGTAAATCCTTCGCTAGTGTGTCCTACCTAAGCTTATTTGTTGGTCAGTCATAATATCGGGATATTATGTGATTTGTTAATTTGTTCAATTAACTTTTTTTTTGAAGTTGTATTCTAGAAGGATATCTGAAATACAGGAGATGAGCAATGGAAAAATCATGATGACAGGAAAGATGGAATCTAAAATGAAAGTAAGGTATTCTCAACTCTTCGAAATATCAGGTACGTAAATTTCGGGGACGAAATTTCATAAGGAGGGGAGATTGTAAGATCCCGAATTTTATAAAATAAAAGTATTCAATTTTTTTATTTAGTAAATGGTTAAATTGATAACTAGTTAAATTTAAGGGTAATATATGAAATTTTTCAAAATACGCAAGTGGTTATAAAATACTCATTGTTGTCGGGGAATATTCGTTTGGTCGTGAAATATTCTTTCTGTCGGGGAATATTTATACGACGGCGCAGCCAGTTGTGGGCCCCATAACAGAATAACTATCGAATGAGGAAAATGACAAATTTGAGTTTTTTTAAATAACGGCGTAGTTGTTACCGTTAACACTGTTGGAATACCTGGTGGTTAAAATACAGTAATACGCGTAGTTGCACAGTAGCACACGGTATTGCACAGTTTTTTTTCAATTATTGATTCTTACGTAAGAAGGCACTACTCAATAATTATTACAGTAATTACTGTTCAATATTTTATTTTATTGATTCAATAATTGCTGCGTTGATATTTTATATTATTGTTGTTTCAAAAATTGTCACTGCACAGTATTTCCCATTATCAGATCAATAATTCATATTAGTTGAATAATATTATTAGATAACATTATTGGCAATGTCTAGAAAGTTCTGTCAAGTAGAGGTTTGGTCATCTAATTGCGCGCCAGTAAGGAAAAATCCTTATCGAAAAGTCCCCTCTTTCTTGGAAACTGTCTGGTTGTCATAATTGTGATTCTGTAATATTATTTGCGAATAATTAATTATTAATTTATATGATAAGGAAATATTTATTTGATGTGGATATAAATGATGGATTTATTTATGTGGTTATAAATGAAGGAATTAATGTTGAGGTATTTTATCAGTATTTTGTCGGATTGGAGGTATTAAAAGATCAAATCAGTGTTCTTACAGTTTTATTGTGTGAGTTATAATTTTTAATCTGACCGTTGGATCGTTGTGATTTTTGGATATGTTATACATATATAAGTTGATTATATGTTCACATATTTGGAACCGTTAAAAATGAACGAATGATTTGTTATGAATTTTAAGAGGTGACTGATTCGAAAATTAGGTTTATAAATGATTTTGGTGGAAAATTCTAGAAATGGGTGGGCCCCACATTTGGTTGTTAGGGAAGATGGCTGATTTTTGGTGGGTGGAATAGTAGCAGGTAAAGCCATCAGGTAACAGGTCAAGTCTGCTTCGGCATGCTAACATTTTCCTATAAATAGAGGGCTAAGTTAGAATTGAAAATCACACCAGAATTCATAAGTTTTCTCTCTTTTTCTCTCTAGATTACCGAGTGCATTTTGTGAGTATTTAGATACTTGGTGAGTTACTATTCATCAGTGCAAGTTTCCTTCAACGTCATATTCGATATCTAGTCAGAAGTGCTGCTCTTTTGAGGTAAGGGATAGTAAGGGATATTAAGGGATGCTATATTCTTCATAATGATGTTATTCTTTCAATATCATTATACTGAAATATTGATATAGATTTTATTGTAGAATTTTTACCTTTTTAAGTCGGGATTACTATTCACGTATACGGCACTATTCATGTATATAGCACTATTTACGTATATGACATTATTTACGTATACGGTACCATGTACGAATACGGAGTACTATTCACGAGTTACTATTCACGAGTTACTATTCATGGGTACTATTCACGACAAAAATTGGTTTTTTTTTCTGACCAAATTATCGTTGATTTATGATTGTTGCTCTTGAAAATAAATGCAGTTGTTGATCATATTATTTTTATTATCACATATAATATTTTTATAACCCTGATGTTGAATTTTCTTTTACTTGAGTGTAAAGATGGGTAAATTATTGGTATGATCGTTACTGAGGAATATCTTTGGCCTGTAGTGCAAAGATGATTTGTTAACTGGTATTATCATGACCAATGAATTTATAATTGAATATCTTTAGCTAAAGTGTAAAGATGAATTGATTAACATGGTTATAATTATTGTTTATATAAATTATGAAATGATTATATATTTCTTTGAGATATGAATATATTTGGCCTGTAGTGCAAATATGAAATGTTGAGGAATATCTTTGGCCTGTAGTGCAAAGATGAATTGTTGATGAATATCTTTGGCCCGTAGTGCAAAGATGACCTGTTGTTGAATATCTTTGGCCAGCAGTGCAAAGATGGTCTGTTGATGAATATCTTTGGCCGTAGTGCAAAGATGAAAGTATTAGTATGATTATGAACAGGAACTGTGATTTGGTATAACCATGATCTTTGATATTTCAGGTAAAGACATGTGATGCAATTATCTTCGTCCTGGGTGCGAAGAGGAATTTAGAATCACAATTATGATTATGAGTTATTCATATGATTGTGGACCAGAACTGTTGATTGATGTTACAAGGATAAATTATTGTTGGTAGATTTTTAACATGGAGAAGATAATAGACTTTATGGTCTATTTGACACTTCTAATGGATTGCTCGTTCTGCTGCAACTATGGTTGAAATTTTTTATCATCTACCATATGTTCTAAATCTCTGATTTATTACTGTTGAAGGCTATTGATAATTTATTTATCTTTAGTCATGATATTCTTTACTGGGCTAGTTGTGCTCACCCTTCTGTTTCACAATTCCTTTCAAGTAATAAGAGTGTAGCTGGGTCGACCGGGGGTAACAAGGGAATAGAACGTTAGTCATTATTTAGTAGTTATATTTGGTGAATCAAATAGGGTGAGGCGAACCCAACGTTGGAAGGGTGTTTTGTCACTATTATACAAGATGTCTAATGTTGTACAACCTCGTGCCATTATAAGACAGGGTTGTGTACATCCACTTGCTGAGTATATCTACGAGCACTACCTATATAATCTTGGTGTTTGTTTGAAGTATAATTCTCAATTAGCGACTGTGGAGATAATGATATGTCACGAGAAGACTTACCATTGGAAAGAATATGATAGTAATCTTCTTGTTTTTCTTTGGAGTCTATTGGGTCAACCAAGGATAATTCTGTGGACATATGATATCTATCATAGCCTAGATGCATGGCCTCCCATGTACGAAGGTTTCCTTGATCACTTCCCAAAAATTTTAATTTCTAAAACAGTTTTTGACTATACCTTTATGTAGGTATCACAGTGAGGTGCTGTCAACTGATGGGACATTTATCACATCACGGTTGGGACATGAGTCACATTTGGTATATATTTGTATCCAAACTCATAGCATATGTGTTGTTGTATTTTGCACGATAATTATTATAATAAAGTTGTAGTTATTTTCCGTACCATGTATTTGGCGACTCAGAATAGGTTGGATGGAATTGACCTATTTTGGGGTTATCACAGTTGGTCTCAGAGCTTAGGGATATAATCTCTGACGGAGATCGGAGAATAGAACTAGGAGGGGAGAGATGAGTAAATCCATCGCTAGTGTGTCCTACCTAAGCTTATTTGTTGGTCAGTCATAATATCGGGATATTATGTAATTTGTTAATTTGTTCAATTAACCTTTTTTTTAAAGTTGTATTCTATAATGATATCTGAAATACAGGAGATGAGCAATGGTGAAATCATGATGACAGGAAAGATGGAATCTGAAATGATAGCAAGGTATTCTCAACTCTTCGAAATACCAGGTACGTAAATTTCAGGGACAAAATTTCATAAGGAGGGGAGATTGTAAGACCCTGAATTTTATAAAATAAAAGTATTCAATTTTTCTATTTAGTAAATGGTTAAATTGATAACAAGTTAAAGTTAAGGGTAATATATGAAATTTTTTAAAATACGCAAGTAGTTATAAAATACTCATTGTTGTCAGGAAATATTCGTTTGATCGTAGAATATTCTTTCTGCTGGGGAATATTTATACGACGGCGCAGCCAATTGTGGGCCCCATAACAGAATAACTGTCGGATGAAGAAAACGACAAATTTGAGTTTTTATAAATAGCGGCGTAGTTGTTACCGTTAACACTGTTGGAATACCTGGTGGTTAAAATACAGTAATACGCGTAGTTGCACTGTAGCACACGGTATTGCACAGTATTTTTTTAATTATTGATTCTTACGTAAGAAGGCACTACTCAATAATTATTAAGTAATTATTGTTCAATATTTTATTTTATTGATTCAATAATTGTTGCGTTGATATTTTATATTTTTTTTTTTCAATAATTGTCACTGCACAGTATTTCCCATTATCAGATCAATAATTCATATTATTTGAATAATATTATTAGATAACATTATTGGCAATGTCTAGAAAGTTCTGTCAAGTAGAGGTTTGGTCATCTAATTGCGCGCCAGTAAGGAGAAATCCTTATCGGAAAGCCCCCTTTTTCTTGAGAACTGCCTGGTTGTCATAATTGTGATTCTGTAATATTATTTGCGAATAATTAATTATTGATTTATATGATAAGGAAATATTTATTTGATGTGGATATAAATGATGGATTTTTTTATGTGGTTATAAATGAAGGAATTAATGTTGAGGTATTTTATCAGTATTTTATCGGATTGGAGGTATTAAAAGATCAAATTAGTGTTCTTATAGTTTTATTGTGTAAGTTATAATTTTTAATCTGACCGTTGGATCGTTGTGATTTTTGGATATGTTATACATATATAAGTTGAGTATATGTTCACAAATTTTGAACCGTTAAAAATAAACGAATGATTTGTTATGAATTTTAAAAGGTGATTGATTCGAAAATTAGGTTTATAAATGATTTTGGTGGAAAATTCTAGAAATGGGTGGGCCCCACATTTGGTTGTTAGGGAAGATGGCTGATTTTTGGTGGGTGGAATAGTAGCAGGTAAAGCCATCAGGTAGCAGGTTAAGTCTGCTTCGGCATGCTAACATTTTCCTATAAATAGAGGGCTAAGTTAGAATTGAAAATCACACCAGAATTCATAAGTTTTCTCTCTTTTTCTCTCTAGATTACCGAGTGTGTTTTGTGAGTATTTAAATACTTGGTGAGTTGCTATTCATCAGTGCAAGTTTCCTTCAGCGTCATATCTGATATCCAGTCAGAAGTGCTGCTCTTTTGAGGTAAGGGATAGTAAGGGATATTAAGGGATGCTATATTCTTCATAATGATATAATTCTTTCAATATCATTACACTGAAATATTGGTATGGATTTCATTGTAGAATTTTTACCTTTTTGAGTCGGGATTACTATTCACGTATACGGCACTATTCACGTATACATCACTATTCATGTATATGACACTATTTAGGTATATGACATTATTTACGTATACGGTACCATGTACGAATACAGAATACTATTCATGAGTTACTTTTCACGAGTTACTATTCACAAGTTACTATTTATAGGTACTATTCACGACAAAAATTGGTTTCTTTTTTTGACCAAATTATTGTTGATTTATGATTGTTGCTCTTGAAAATAAATGCAGTTGTTGATCATATTGTTTTTATTATCATATATAACATTTTCATAACCCTAATGTTGAATTTCTCTTTCACTTGAGTGTAAAGATGGGTAAATTATTGGTATGATCATGACTAAGGAATATCTTTGGCCTGTAGTGCAAAGATGAATTGTTAACTGGTATGATCATGACCAATGAATTTATAATTGAATATGTTTAGCTTAAGTGTAAAGATGAATTGATTAACATGGTTATAATTATTGTTTATATAAATTATGAAATGATTATATATTTCTTTGAGATATGAATATATTTGGCCTGTAGTGCAAATATGAACTGTTGAGGAATATCTTTGGCCTGTAGTGCAAAGATGAATTGTTGATGAATATCTTTGGCCCGTAGTGCAAAGATGACCTGTTGTTGAATATCTTTGGCCAGTAGTGCAAAGATGGTCTGTTGATGAATATCTTTGGCCGTAGTGCAAAGATGAAATTGTTAGTATGATTATGAACAGGAACTGTGATTTGGTATAACCATTATCTTTGATGTTTCAGGTAAAGACATGTGATGCAATTATCTTCGTCCTGGGTGCGAAAAGAAATTTAGAATCACAATTATGATTATGAGTTATTCATATGATTGTGGACCAGAACTGTTGATTGATGTTACATGGATAAATTATTGTTGGTGGATTTTTAACATGGAGAAGATAATAGACTTTATGGTCTATTTGACTCTTCCAATAGATTGCTCGTTCCGCTGTAACTATGGTTAAAAAATTTTATCATCTACCATATGTTCTAAATCTCTGGTTTATTACTGTTGAAGGCTATTGATAATTTATTTATCTTTAGTCATGATATTCTTTACTGGGATAGTTGTGCTCACCCTTCTGTTTCACAATTCCTTTCAAGTAATAAGAGTGTAGCTGGGTCGACCGGGGGTAATAGGGGAATAGAACGGTGGTCATCATTTAGTAGTTATATTTGGTGAATCAAATAGGGTGAGGCGAACCCAACGTTGGAAGGGTGTTTTGTCACTATTATACAAGATGTCTAAAGTCATACAACCTCGTGTCATTATAAGACAGGGTTATGCACATTCACTTGCTGAGAATATCTACGAGCACTACCTATATAATCTTGGTGTTTGTTTGAAGTATAATTCTCAATTAGATACAGTGGAGATAATGATATGTCAAGAGCAGATTTACCATTGGAAAGAATATGATAGTAATCTTCTTGTTTTTCTTTGGAGTCTATTAGGTCAACCAAGGATAATTCTGTGGATATATGATATCTATCATAACCTAGATGCATGGCCTCCCATGTACGAAGGTTTCCTTGAGCACTTTCCAAAAATTTTAATTTCTAAAACAGTTTTTGACAATACCTTTATGTAGGTATCACAGTGAGGTGTTGTCAACTGATGGGACATTTGTCACATCACGGTTGAGACATGAGTCACATTTGGTATATATTTGTATCCAAACTCACAGCATATGTGTTGTTGTATTTTACACGATAATTGTTGTAATAAAGTTGTAGTTATTTTATGTACCATGTATTTGGCGACTCAGAATAGGTTGGATGGAATTGACCTATTTTGGGGTTGTTACAGTTGGTATCAGAGCTTAGGGATATAATCTCTGACGGAGATCGGAGAATAGAACTAGGAGGGGAGAGATGAGTAAATCCTTCGCTAGTGTGTCCTACCTAAGCTTATTTGTTGGTCAGTCATAATATCGGGATATTATGTGATTTGTTAATTTGTTCAATTAACCTTTTTTTTGAAGCTGTATTCTAGAATGATATCTGAAATACAGGAGATGAGCAATGGAGAAATCATGATGACAGGAAAGATGGAATATAAAATGAAAGTAAGGTATTCTTAACTCTTCGAAATACCAGGTACGTAAATTTTGGGGACAAAATTTCATAAAGAGAGGAGATTGTAAGACCCCGAATTTTATAAAATAAAAATATTCAATTTTTCAATTTAGTAAATGGTTAAATTGATAACAAGTTAAAGTTAAGGGTAATATATGAAATTTTTCAAAATACGCAAGTGGTTATAAAATACTCATTGTTGTCGGGGAATATTCGTTTGGTCGTGAAATATTCTTTCTGTCGGGGAATATTTATACGACGGCGCGACCAGTTGTGGGCCCCATAATAGAATAATTGTCGGATGAAGAAAATGACAAATTTGAGTTTTTATAAATAACAGCGTAGTTGTTACCGTTAACACTGTTGAAATACCTGGTGGTTAAAATACTGTAATACGCGTAGTTGCACAGTAGCACACGGTATTGCACAGTATTTTTTTAATTATTGATTCTTACGTAAGAATGTACTACTCAATAATTATTACAGTAATTACTGTTCAATATTTTACTTTATTGATTCAATAATTGCTGCGTTGATATTTTATATTATTGTTGTTTCAATAATTGTCACTGCACAGTATTTCCCATTATCAGATCAATAATTCATATTAGTTGAATAATATTATTAGATAACATTATTGACAATGTCTAGAAAGTTCTGTCAAGGAGAGGTTTGGTTATCTAATTGCGCGCCAGTAAGGAAAAATCCTTATCGAAAAGCCCCCTCTTTCTTGGAAACTGCCTGGTTGTCATAATTGTGATTCTGTAATATTATTTGCGAATAATTAATTATTGATTTATATGATAAGGAAATATTTATTTGATGTGGATATAAATGATAGATTTATTTTATGTGGTTATAAATGAAGGAATTAATGTTGAGGTATTTTATCAGTATTTTGTCGGATTGGAGGTATTAAAAGATCAAATCAGTGTTCTTACAATTTTATTGTGTGAGTTATAATTTTTAATCTGACCGTTGGATCGTTGTGATTTTTAGATATGTTATACATATATAAGTTGAGTATATGTTCACAAATTTTGAACCGTTAAAAATGAACGAATGATTTGTTATGAATTTTAAGAGGTGACTGATTCGGAAATTAGGTTTATAAATGATTTTGGTGAAAAATTCTAGAAATGGGTGGGCCCCACTTTTGGTTGTTAGGTAAGATGGCTGATTTTTGGTGGGTGGAATAGTAGCAGGTAAAGCCATCAGGTAGCAGGTCAAGTCTGCTTCGGCGTGCTAACATTTTTCTATAAATAGAAGGCTAAGTTAGAATTGAAAATAACACCAGAATTCATAAGTTTTCTCTCTTTTTCTCTCTAGATTACCGAGTGTATTTTGTGAGTATTTAGATACTTGGTGAGTTACTATTCATCAGTGCAAGTTTCCTTCAGCGTCATATTCGATATCCAGTCAGAAGTGCTGCTCTTTTGAGGTAAGAGATAGTAAGGGATATTAAGGGATGCTATATTCTTCATAATGATGTTATTCTTTCAATATCATTATACTGAAACTTGGTATGGATTTTATTGTAGAATTTTTACCTTTTTGAGTCGGGATTACTATTCACGGATACGATACTATTCACGTATACGACACTATTCATGTATATGACACTATTTACGTATATGACATAATTTACGTATACGGTACCATGTATGAATACGGAGTACTATTCACGAGTTACTATTCACAAGTTACTATTCACAAGTTACTATTCGTGGGTACTATTCACGACAAAAATTGGTTTCTTTTTCTGACCAAATTATCGTTGATTTATGATTGTTGCTCTTGAAAATAAATGCAGTTATTGATCATATTATTTTTATTATCATATATAACATTTTTATAACCCTGATGTTGAGTTTCAAAGATGGGTAAATTATTGGTATGATCGTGACTGAGGAATATCTTTGGCCTGTAGTGCAAAGATGAATTATTAACTGGTATGATCATGACCATTGAATTTATAATTGAATATCTTTAGCTTAAGTGTAAAGATGAATTGATTAACATGGTTATAATTATTGTTTATATAAATTATGTAATGATTATATATTTTTTTGAGATATAAATATATTTGGCCTGTAGTGCAAATATGAACTGTTGAGGAATATCTTTGGCCTATAGTGCAAAGATGAATTGTTGATGAATATCTTTGGCTCGTAGTGCAAAGATGACCTGTTGTTGAATATCTTTGGCCTTTAGTGCAAAGATGGTCTGTTGATGAATATATTTGGCTGTAGTACAAAGATGAAATTGTTAGTATGATTAGGAACAGGAACTGTGACTTGGTATAACCATGATCTTTGATATTTCAGGTAAAGACATGTGATGAAATTATCTTCATCCTGGGTGCGAAGAGGAATTTAGAATCACAATTATGATTATGAGTTATTCATATGATTGTGGACCAGAACTGTTGATTGATGTTACATGGATAAATTATTGTTGGTGGATTTTTAACATGGAGAAGAAAATAGACTTTATGATCTATTTGACTCTTCTAATTGATTGCTCGTTCTGCTGCAACTATGGTTAAAATTTTTTATCATCTACCATATGTTCTAAATCTCTGATTTATTACTGTTGAAGGCTATTGATAATTTATTTATCTTTAGTCATGATATTCTTTACTGGGCTAGTTGTGCTCACCCTTCTATTTTACAATTCCTTTCAGGTAATAAGAGTGTAGCTGGATCGACCGGGGGTAACAGGGGAATAGAACGGTGGTCATCTTTTAGTTGTTATATTTGGTGAATCAAATAGGGTGAGGCGAACCCAACGTTGGAAGGGTGTTTTGTCACTATCATACAAGATGTCCAATGTCGTACAACCTCGTGTCATTATAAGACAGGGTAGTGCACATCCACTTACTGAGTATATCTACGAGCACTACCTATATAATCTTGGTGTTTGTTTGAAGTATAATTCTCAATTAGAGACAGTGGAGATAATGATATGTCAAGAGAAGACTTACCATTGAAAAGAATATGATAGTAATCTTCTTGTTTTTATTTGGGGTCTATTGGGTCAACCAAGGATAATTCTGTAGACATATGATATCTATCATAACCTAGATGCATGGCCTCCCATGTACGAAGGTTTCCTTGAGCACTTCCCAAAAAATTTTAATTTCTAAAATAGTTTTTGACTATACCTTTATGTAGGTATCACTGTGAGGTGCTGTCAACTGATGGGACATTTGTCACATCACGGTTGGGACATGAGTCACATTTGGTATATATTTGTATCCAAACTCACAACATATGTGTTGTTGTATTTTGCACGATAATTTTTGTAATAAAGTTGTAGTTATTTTCTGTACCATGTATTTGGCGACTCAGAATAGGTTGGATGGAATGGACCTATTTTGGGGTTGTAACAACTAAACATATTTTTAATAACATTTATTCATCATTAATATTATAACTCACAATATTAACAACCAGATCATTCTCAAGAAAGAGAGGGCGTTCCGATAAGGACTTCTCCTTATTGGCGCGCAATTAGGTGACCAAACCTCTTTCTTCGACATAACTTTCTAGACATTGTCAATAATGTAAATAATAATATGAATAACTTTGTCGTCTCAATTATTGATTTAATAATATAAAATATTGTGCAGATGATACTGTGACAATAATTGAATAAATAACGTGAGATAATATGCAACAACTATTGTCGCAATAATTGAATAAAACTAAGTGACTTCTTACGTAAGCATCAATAATCAAAGATATTGTACAATACCGTGTGCTACTGCGTAACCACACGTATTACTGTACTTTTATCACCGGGCATTTCAATAGTTAACGGTAAAAGTTTTGTCGTTATTTTTATAAAAAGGTTATTTCTGTCGCTTTCTAAATCCGACAGTAATTCTGTTGCGGGTTTCACCAATGATTGTGCTGTCGTATGGATATTTCTGATA
Source organism: Panax notoginseng (assembly GCA_016801055.1). Lineage (NCBI taxonomy): Eukaryota > Viridiplantae > Streptophyta > Magnoliopsida > Apiales > Araliaceae > Panax > Panax notoginseng. The sequence goes on along the minus strand of CM029015.1, from coordinate 162,938,480 downwards.
AAACGAATATTCCCTGACCAAACGAATATTTTATGACAACTTGCTTACTTTGTAAAATTTGTAAATATTACCCACAACTATAACATTATATCAAATCCACACCTTATTATTCAAAATAACATTTAGAGAAAATTAAATCTTTATTCATAAAAGTTGGGGTCTTACATAAATAAAATCTTCTCTTTTAAAACCTTTTTCTAAGATTCTAATGCAAGATTTATCTATACTTAATATGTCTATTATCGCTAATGTATGGAGACAAAAAATAGATAAAGAGTTGAAAGAGTCGCACCTCATATGTGTATAATTGTATTCTAAGAAAATTATAATTGGAAAAAACCCAAATGATTCTACCGGATTGCCAGTGAAATAATATGAGGGAAACTCCGATGCTGATGGAGCTGACTGGTGTATTTTCTTTTTTAGGATGGCCGATAAATGCCCCAATGTTGAGTTGTCATGATCTCCGACATTGACCCAATCTTGTTTGTTGTAAGGGTCCTAATATTGGGTTGTCGCCGATTCTGAAATTGCCCTTAGTCTTGCTTGTCATCTAGGGTAATCGCTTTGTTGTATGTTTGATAGATGGGCTGATAAGATACCGAGATTCCAAAAGTCTTTTACCTCCTGACCCCATGGTGAACAGGTAGACTGAGCTTTGACATCCGAGGTGCCCCAATCCTCATTTCAGACTTGTAGGTGCACTTGACTTTGATGATTTTCTTCTGATTTGATGAAAACTTGTGATGGAGGGTGCCATCTTACATTGTTGAGTCAATATTTGTTGTGATCACCTTGGATTGTATTTGTACTCACTGATGATTATCTTTTAATTTTTATGATTGATGTCGAGAGGCCTTTGAACTCTACTGAATTTGGACCTAAGATCTCAGCTAGGTTTGTGATGTGATGGATTCAACCGGGTTTGGTTTAATCTGTAAGGTTTGATTTGTGGGCTTTATCTTAGGGAATAGGTAGTTGACTATAAGATAGACTTTGCTACGACGTTTGCCTATGTACTTCTGTAGGTCAAAGGAGATCAATTCTTCTTGTACTTCAGGAGTGATGAGTTGCTGAATAGTTGCATCTTAGGATAATTGCTATTTCTTCCCTGTAACTGGTTGTCTTAATTTATCACTGCTTCTTCCTTTCTGGGACATGTGCCAGATTTGATGGAATGACATTGAGGTGTTGTTAGGTCTTCTCAACATAGGTCGCTGACATTGGTGTCTTGGGATTGGTGTTTTGGTTTAGATGTTTCTTTTGAGGGTAAGATCGTACCATAGATGGCTGCCTACGTACTCCCGTGGCTAGAGGGAGATTAGATCTTTCGTAGTTCAGGCCCAAACTGACAAGACTTGATTGATTTTTTGATTATTTTTTTATTTTTTGATTTATTTTCACTTCCTGCAAAACCCAGGGTTAGTTATTTTAATAACATGATAAAATAACTGGAATGACATTTGATATTTGACAGGAATTTGAAATTGACATTTGAATTGAAATAGGAAAGGCATAAAGAGACTTCCATTTGCGTTTGGTTTATTAGAGGCTGACCTATCTTAGGTTAACTCTCATGGGATTTTTGGCATGAAGGTTCCCAGATCATCGCAATCTACAAGATGGGAATGTGTCCGATCTTTCAATTAGAGCGGATCTGAGTGGCGCCTTTCCTGAGCCTCGCGGGATTATGCTCCTCTTGAGTCCAATAATCAGCCACCGACGAGTTTGTCTTCTGGTGGAGGAATCACACAACATACATTTACATACATTCATCGCGCCTCACCTCATGCAATATGATGACATTGTGCAAAGCACTAATATAAAGCATTGTAAAGAAGTATTCATTCACAAGCATACATTATAAAGAAAGCATTTACACACATGCATATAACAGGGAATTCATGAAAAGATTGAAATGCGGCTTAAGCCCTCTACTGTCCCCAGCAGAGTCGCCACCTATCAACGCCTGGAATTTTCGCTCTTCCTATGTGGTTTTACCCTTTGTCTTTTGTTATGTTATTTTATTTATTTAAAGGGTGTTTTAGGAAAGGACCGATATAAATGTTGACGATTTTGAAAAGATCAATTTTAATGATTGGGCCAAATTTGACAGAGCCACCAGTTAGTATGAGTTTAAATGGTTGCACCAACTCAACCGGATTTTAGAAAGGTTTTCGCAGTATGGCCCAATATGTGACTCCATTTAATTGGTCTAGAATCCGAGATTCATTGAGTTCGGGGGCTTGCTTAAGCGAGGGTAAGGTGTTAGGCACCCTCCAACTTCCGTGAAACACGGTTACTGCAACTTTTTCATTCCCTAAACATGTGAAGTGTGTGTGTGTGTGATTTTAGGTTTGAAAAGGTGCTTAAGTGCTTAAAAAGTAGTATTGTGCCTCTTTGGACCTATGTACAAAAGGGTTTGATTTACAGAAAAGTTCATTATTTAGACAACATATGAAAGTGATATTTTGAAAAGATGGTTTTCAAAACCTTCACCAGATAGGAATCAAGGCCCTTATATACTTCCAATTTTAACTTGGGTTAAGCCTTCTTTTAATCCTAGAAGAGGCTTTGTATAATTTTTATTAGATGCGAACCATCTTTGGGGGGTGGTTTATAACTCGGGGTTCTGTGACACCCCCAAATCCGGGTACTTCATTCCCACATGATTTGGTACTCACTTTTCAAAATATTTTCATCTAACTATCCATAAACAAGGATAAAGACATAACTTAAATAAATATCTTCCCCATTAAAGGGTTGCATCTACTTAAAACATTCCACGTAATCTAACCTTTAATTATTACATAAGTCTACGGAATACATCACAAAATAACATAAGTCTTATAACATAATTTCAATTAAGTAAATAAGTCTTCATCACTTGAACATCTTGCCCTTTCCTTTTCTAGAAGACAGCTCATCGACTTTCTCAACTTTAGCTGCAGTGTTAATTTCAAGAATGAGCATACATTAACTCACTAATATAAAGAATAGTAATGGCAATAACATGAGATTAGACAATGAATACTGAATAATGGAGAACTCGTTCTACGAATCAAGAATAGAAAACAAGTTCAAGATTATATTTGAGGGTCTTAAGATCACAAACTATATCCCCGATAATTAGGTATTTTACCTCAACCTTAACAATAGTTTAGACTATACATACCATTCCTTACGTACTTAGGGGGCTCGACCCTTTGTACCATGTATTGTTGTTGGGTAAAATCTAATTACGCACAACACACAAGTATACGTGATCAATAAGTAATATACTAGTAAGTAGAGTATCGTTCCCTCAAAGACTCTAATAAGAAATTAAGTCTCACAATTACCAATTTTCTATTAATTCCTAATTTTATTAAACTAATCAATCTCCAGTTTGTAACTAAAAGTATTAAAAATATTAAAATCACCAAACAATCAATAAACCCTAAAAATTGAATTTTTAAACAAATATTGGAGAATTAGACTTTCGACTTCACTCTAAGCATCACTCTGATTATTACACCTTTATTCCAATTTAATTCATTATCCCAGTTTATTAATCAAGAACACGAAAGTAGAACTAGCCACCTCTTGATGTACTAATACCGTATTAACTCAAATCCACAAATAAGATAGAATCAAGTTAAACATCTTAATCAACTAACTCACTATATCTCTATGTGAATTACAATTAAAGAAGGTTTAAGTTTAAGCCCTTTATATGATTACATGAAATGTCAAGCATATCTCTACCTTAACATTCTTCAAGATTCTATTCATTCACAAAATTCAAGAATACATGCTATATTAACTAAGTCTAGACTCGTATTTCATCTCTCGAATTCATACAAGTCCACAAAGAATCATTGATCAGGCAATTCACAAATTCAAGTTCAAATTAATATAGATAAACTAGATAATAGCTTATTAAATTGAAAATCAAAGTTACATAATCATTGTTCCTCTTAAAGATCTGTCATAAGCCTAAAAAGTATTTAGTTCACCATAAATGAAATAATAACTGAATAAATTAAAGATATCATCCTTTCAATTACAAATATAAAACTAAAGAAGAAGAATAATGCAAAACACCCTTCACTTTAGCCTTAAACCGCAATCGATACAAACGTTCCTTCAAAATCTTTACTCCAATGCTCAATATGGAAATTTATCCTTAATCTCTGTTAATTGTCTTGGGTGCTTCTGATCTTGTTATTTTATGTTCAATATATATCCAACACATGAATTCTGGTCGCAATCCCATGCCATTTAGAGTCCAAACGCATTTCGAGTACTAAAGTCCACGTTCTAGCTATGTTTCAAACAAAGTAGGACAGTCAAGTTTCGGCATCCCCCGCCCCGGCGGGGGTATTGGCTTGGGAAACGCCCGCCCCGGCGGGTTCTTCTTCTGTTAGTTGTTGTTGAAGACCCCCCGCCCCGGCGGGGGTATAAGGCTCAAATAGGCCCGCCCCGGCGGCCTAGGCTCCTGTCCACTGAACATTTTTTGCTTTGTTTTCTCCGTTTCTTGCCACAATTTCACCCTTGTTTTGATCATGTGCCACACCACCAAACCTACACATAAAACAGTCAAAAACAAGTAAAAATAAACTATAAAACAAAGAATTAACACCAATTAAGCTTGAATTAGGAACCGATTCGCGGGTATAAAACTCACTTATCAAAATCCCTCAAACTTAAAACGTGTTAGTCCTCGAGCACAAAATGAACTAACATGCAATGCAATGATATGTGATGTATCTAATCTATATGTCTACGAATCCAACAATATCATTGAATCAACATTATTCCTTCGGCCTCAGAGAAATCAAGTAAACACTACAACACTTCATATCAAAACCACTCAATAACTCCTTATCAATCCTCGAATCTTAAACCGTTATTACTGGTATAGTGTGTGGGTGCTCAACATTCATGCTAATTGATACAATTGCAAATTTAATACATAACAACTCTCTTAGAAGGCATTATATAATGTAAACTCATGACATCCAAAAATAAGCTAGATCCAACTAAATTCAAACAATCACCAATATCGAGGGTCAACAAGGGATACTTATGTTATATTAATTTTTTTATTTTTTTTATTTTTCACGTACGGGGGCATTTTGCTCTTATTTCCCGTTTTATTCATATTTTTTTATACACATAGCTATGCAATCTCTTATTCCCTTAGGCTTTTCAATGCTATCTTAACGAGCTTTCGACCAACGACTCCCAGACCATTAAGAGCTTAGGGCGCTAGGTGTAAAGACAATCCCCTCGGGCTTACTTACTCAAGTAACAAAGGCCATAAAACTAGACAAGCACACCACAGTGTTTATTCATACCTTTTTTATATAGCTTATATACCCCAAATATTCTCCCAAACTTAGGTTCTTGTCTAACTTTAGCCATCACTACTTGTTCTTGTCATTCTTTCATTTAAACTACCATTATCCTTTAGAACATTCTTATGTATCAATTTGAACTAATCAGTCCACATAAGTGTTATTGACGTGCAAACCTTTTTATACCAGTAACAAACATGCAAAAGATTCAATTCATAACTCAGATTTACATCATAGTTCTAATACTGGGTACTGTATTTATCTACTTGATCCCAATCTTATCATTGGCCACAATAAAAATGAATTACAAGGACTGTTGGACATATGCAAAACAATACAATTCTAACTAAATTAATTAAATTTTTTTATAGCATAACATAACATGATGCAAGAAATAAATAACTATTTATGATCCTAAGCTACTATGCAACTATATGATTACATGAATGCAACTTTTAACAATCCTACTAAACACTGCACTATTATGCAAACCTAGCTAATGAATTTAAACATGCAACATGAAATGCAAACAACATGAAACTAAATGAAACTAAATCCCCCCAAACTTGAAATTTATAATGCCCTTATTGTGTAGATATAGCAATAAATATGTGAGGACTTCCCTGTAATCGCCTAAGTCTGGGGTGGTGGTGGTGGTGGTTGTTCTTCTTCATCAGAGTCACTTGGTAGAAACCTTGGCATTGGGGCTGGCTGCTAGTACGGGAATTGTGCATTGGGATTAAAGCTCTATAGAGTCGTATTCAAAGAAGCAAAGGATAGATTCATTGCTCCAAACATGTGGTCCTGCCTCGCTGTGAGTCGTCGCATCTCTTTTCGTGCTTCCTTATTGTGCTCATCCATTTGGCATTTAAAGTCCAGGAATTGAGGACTAGATATGATATCGGGCTGTGGTGTCGCCTCTGTTCCTTTCTCTCCCATTGTCACACCCTCCTGAAACTCGGCATCATCCTAGGTGTCTTCTGTATTAGCCTCGTCTTCTGAAGCTAAGGGAAATATAAAGCCTACTCCTCTAGGATGTGACTCACCCTCGGCCCAAATCGCATACCGCACAATCATTTTGGAATCTAGTAGCTGAATCGACATCTGAGTGGGTTCATCATCGGACCATCTCAGACCCGCTTAGTGACATAACCCACAAATGAGTGATGGGTGTGGCAAGCCGCCAGAGAAATTTCCTCGTAAGCATCGTCAAATTAAAAAAATTGATTATAGCTCCGACGTCGATGATGAAATCTTGCACAATTGCATATAAGAGTAATGCCTTTTCTTTGTTCACATCAGATGTGTGCGTGGATGGAAATAGTTTACACATAAGAAGGCGTACCATTTTTTCCCATACCTACTGAGATCCTTACTGTGAAACACAGTGCCTCCTTTTCGACCTTTGATCCATGTGGTTCCCGGTTTAGTCATGTCCTTCAGAATAGCCTCATAATCCGGATCGTTGTCACGTAAGTGAGCATACTAGCAATGTCTCGGTACTCTCAACTAGTAGTATGTGTTAATGGCATCGGCACTGAATGGAACCAATCTACCCCGCATGAACGCGTTGAAAGGGGCCTTATTCTCGGCGATAGCATAAAATTCTTTGACCACACTGACAACTGTGGCTTCGGGTTCCTCCGTGAACTTGTTCCACCCTTTCTGATATATCTGTTGCATAATTTCACCGTCGACATGGTCCGGTGCCAACCCCCACTCCGGTGTCAGTGCTTTTGTCACCATGTAATCGTAACGGTCGGCGGTGGCGGCACTTTTAAATTTACATTGGTCGAAGGTTTGTGATCGTGGCGTGGTACTGGAACTCTCTCCCCGTTGCCTCTTTGAAGTGGGTTTAGATGCCATTGAATTCAGGAAGCCTTAACACAAATATTTCCCACCAAACTTGATTCACATAATTTGTCAAACACTTGGTGTGCCCACTGATTTCTTCCCCCAAACTTGATGATTGTGTGGTAATTATGGTGATAGAAGATGAAGAAATTAAAGAAAAGTGACTCACTCACAAGTGCGATATGAATTCCCTCAATAATAACTCTAATTCGTGGTTTTCTGAGTTTGAATTGAATGTTTATGGTGAACTTGGATTAAGAGGGTGTGTTTGTATAGAGATGGTGTAGCGTGGTTGTGGTGTGGAGTAATAGGTTGGTGGGTAATTGTGTTAAAGAAGTGGGGTTATGGATTGTAAGTTGCCAAAATTGTGGGTTGAGAGTGGGTATAATGGATGGGAGTTGGAGTTGTAATGGAGGAAGAAGGAGAAGTAGTGGGTGTATGTACATGTAACTATCAAAAAACTGCTTGTTTGAATTCCAGGACCCCCACCCCAGCGGGGGGTATTATGCCTATGAGGCCCGCCCTGGCGGGCATGCTCCCTGTAAGTTGACTGGAGAGATTCCCACCCCGGCGGGGGGTTTGTGCTTGAAGGGGCCCGCTCCGACGGGGTTGGGTTCTGTTAACTGGGTCCTTTGTGCTTATTGGTACTTTCTTAATGCTACTCTTTACTCCTTAATACATCTATTAGCACTTTCATTACCTGCACATTATGCAACATAAGTCTTATTAGATCAAGTACAAATTAAGCATGAGACATTAAATTATTTAGAACAATACAACTAAATAACTACATAATGAAATTATTATTTCCTAATTATTATTCTAAACTATAATCTAAATAGCACGGATAAAAATATGAAAAATAAAAAGATGATTGGGTTGCCTCCCAATTAGCGCTTGATTTTAAGTCGTTCAGCCTGACTACTCCCTGTTTATGGTGTGTCGGTTAGTGTGATTGCGATGACGTCCCAATTGGACTCGCCACCCTAATAATGCTTCAACCGTTGACCTTGAAAGTATCCAATGGGTTTCTACTGTAGAGTACAACGGCGCCATGTGAGAAAACTCTTTTGATGGTGAATGGTGTCGACCACCTTGATTTAAGCTTGCCTAGGAACAACCTCAATCGTGAGTTGAACAATAGGACTGATTGCCCCGACTCGAACGTTCATTGTATTATTTTCTTGTCGTGCCATTTTTTGACTTTTTCTTTGTATAACTTAGAGTTCTCATAAGCTTGAAGTCGGGATTCATCGAGTTCATTTAACTGAAGTAGCCTCTTTTCACCCGCAGCTGGTTGATCAAAATTAAGTTTCTGAATAGCCCAGCAGGCTTTGTGCTGTAACTCCACAGGAAAGTGACATGCTTTCCTATATAGTAATTGATATGGTGACATACCAATCAGTGTTTTATACGCAGTCCAGTAGGCCCATAGTGCCTTATCCAACCAAAGAGATCAATCCTTTCGATTCGGGTTCACTACCTTCTCCAAAATTCTCTTTACCTCCCTGTTCGAAACCTCAACTTGCTCACTTGTTTAGGGATGATATGTTGTAGCTACCTTATGGTTGACCCCATACTTTGCCAAGAGAGCTATAAACGATCTGTTGCAAAAGTGACTACCTTCATTCCTTATTATAGCTCTTGGCGTGCCAAATCTCGTAAAAATATTCTTCAACAAGAATTTGAGAACCACTTTGGCATCATTAGTTGGGAGTGCTACTGCTTTAACCCATTTTGATACATAGTCCACCGCAAGCAATATATACCGATTATTGAACAACGATGGAAATGGCCCCATAAAATCGATGCCCCAAACGTCAAAAATTTCAACTTCCAAGATTGTTTGTAGTGGCATCTCATTCCTTTTCGATATGTTGTCCACCCTTTGACATCTATCACAAATTTTAACAAACTGGAGGGCATCCTTAAATAGTGTAGGTCAATAAAACCCGGCTTGAAGCACTTTTGCCGCTGTTCTCTCACTACCATAATGTCCCCCATATGTAGATGAGTGACATTCATGCAATATGTTCTTCACCTCACTGTAGGGCACACACCTTCTAATCATCTTGTCAGTGCACTGTTTGAATAAGTATGACTCATCCCACATGCACCATTTGACGTCATGCAGGAATTTCTTTTTCCGCTGTCGTGTCAGATCAGGGGGTATAATGCTGCTCACTAGATAATTAGCGAAGTCCGTGTACCATGAAAATTCCGTATTGATTCCAAATAGCTGCTCATCCAGAAATGATTCATTTATTACACACTTGTCCTCTTCCTTTTTACCCTAATTTTCCAGCCTTGACAAATGATCTGCAACCTGATTCTCCGTCCCCTTTCTATCCTTTATTTCCAAATAAAATTCTTGTAAAAGGAGAATTCATCTGATAAGATATGGCTTAGCATCTTTTTTCGAAATTAAGTACCGAATAGCCGAGTGGTCTGTATAAACTACTACTTTTGTCCCGATCAAATATGCCCGGAATTTATCGAACGCATATACTTCGGTAAGTAATTCTTTTTCCGTAGTTGTGTAATTCATTTGAGTCTCCGTAAGTGTCTTACTTGCATAATATATGGCATGAAATACCTTATCTCGGCGTTGACCCAAAACAACCCCAACCGCATAGTCGCTCGCATCACATATTAACTCGAAGGGCATAATCCAATCCAGCGCGACGATTACGGGAGCTATAGTCAATTTCTTTTTCAATAGCTCGAATGCCAATTTACAGTCCTCATCAAACTTGAAAACTGAATCCTTTTCTAAAAGACTGCACAAAGGTTTTGCAATCTTAGAGAAGTCTTTTATAAATCTCCTGTAGAACCCAGCATGTCCCAGAAAACTCCGAATTCCCTAAACTAAACTTGGTGGAGGAAGCTTTTCAAACGTCTCCAGCTTCGCTTTATCAACCTCTAATCCTTGAGCTGAAACCTTATGACCTAATATTATGCCTTCTTCAACCATGAAGTGACACTTTTCCTAGTTAAGTACCAGATTCGTGTCTGTACATCTCTGTAAAACCATCACCAAATTCTCTAGACAGGCATCAAAATCATCCCCATAGACAGAAAAGTCATCCATGAAGACTTCCACATTTTTCTCCACCATGTCCAAGAAGATGGCCATCATACACCTTTGGTGCATTACACAAGCTGAATGACATTCTCCTGAAAGCAAATGTGTCGTATGGGCACGTGAAAGTAGTCTTCTCTTGATCTTCAGGAGCGATGACGATCTGATTATAACCCGAATATCCATCCAATAAGTAGTAGTACTCATGTTCCGCTAATCTATCTAACATCTGATCGATAAAAGGCAAAGGAAAGTGATCTTTGCGGGTCGCTGTTCAATTTCCTGTAGTCCATGTAAACCCTCCAACTAGTCACCGTCCTTGTCGGAATTAGCTCATTGTCATCATTATGTACCACGGTCATTCCTCCCTTTTTTGGAACACATTGAACGGGACTGATCCACTTACTGTCTAAAATTGGGTAGATGATACCCGCGTCCGACCATTTTATGATTTCTTTCTTCACTACTTCTTTCATAATTGGGTTGAGCCATCTATGTTGCTCCACTGTCGGTTTTGCATCGTCTTCCATCAGAATTTTGTGCATGCAAAAGGATGGGCTGATTCCCTTGATATCCACGATTGTCCATCCTATAGCCAATTTATGGTCTCTAAGCATTCTCAGCAACTTTTCTTCCTGCAATTCGTTAAGTGTAGCAGAAATAATAACAGGTAAAGAATTAGAATTGCCTAAATACGCATACCTAAGGTGTTTAGGGAGTGGCTTAAGTTCAAGAGTAGGTGGCTCCTCCAATGATGGTTTCATTCTTGTTGTGACTCTTTTCTCCGTGTGCAATGGTTCAAAGGGTGCTTTGAATCTGCTAACTCATGGAAGGGAGTCTAGCATCTATAAGTAATCCACAAATTTCGGATCATCTAATTCTTCATCTCCCAATAATGTCGTTTCCAATGGATCGTTAACCAAACTCTTGCCCATGTCTTCGCTGATTATCTGATCAATGATATCCATCCTGAAACACTCTTCTTCATCCGTAGAGAATTTCATGTCCTTGAAAATATTAAACTTTACTTCTTGATATTGGACCCTCATCGTCAGTTCTCCTTTTGGTACGTCGATGAGCGTCCTACCCGTAGCCAAGAAAGGTCTCCCTAGGATAATTGGGATGTTCTTATCTTCCTCAGAATCCAAAATTATAAAATCTGCAGGGAATATAAACTTGTCAACCTTGACCAAAATGTCCTCTACAATGCATCTCGGGTACGTGACTGACCTATCTGCCAACTGCAATGAGATGTTCGTAGGCTTTGGAGCTGGCAAACCCAATTCTGTATACACTGATAACAGCATAAGGTTCACACTTGCCCCCAAATCACATAGACATTTATTGAAAGCCATGTTCCCAATCGTGCACGAAATGGTAAAACTCCCAGGATCTTTCAACTTTGGTGGAAACTTTCATTGTAAAACCGCACTACACTCCCCTGTTAATGCCACTATTTCAAAATCTTCCAACTTCTTTTTCCTGGACAAAATCCCTTTCATGAATTTCGCATAACTTGGCATCTGCTCTAGGGCTTCTACGAATGGGATGTTAATATGAAGTTTCTTGAAAACTTCCAAAAATTTTGTGAACTGCTTATCTAATTTCTGCTTTTGGACTCTCTGCTGAAACAGCGGTGGAGGATACACAACTGGCTTGTCATCTAACTTTGTTTGCTCAACTCCCTATTTTTCTTCAACCACTTTGTTCTTATCAACTTTTTCATCCGTTCTCACTGAATTTTCTGGACTTTTCCTATCTAGATGTTTTCCACTTCTCAAAGTGATTGCCTGACACTATTCGTTATTTCCCTTCGAATTTTTTTCGGTGTCACTTGGCAGAGTTCCTTGCGGTCTATTGTTCAATGCTTGAGCAATTTGTCCCATATGATTTTCCAAATTCTTGATGGCTAACTTTTGCGATTTCATAACCATTGCTTGGTTTTTCATAGCTGCTTCGTTGCTTGTTATATACTTTGACAATAATTCCTATAAATCTGATTTCCTCTCTTGATGTTGAGCTGGTTGTTGTTGTTGATTCTAAAATCCTCGGGTTTAAGACGGGCGTGGAGCCTGCTGATGCTTATTATTGCTCCATGAAAAGTTAGGATGATTCCTATTCCCTGAATTGTATGTATTTTGGTACGTATTCTGTGGAATTCTGTTGTAGATACCCACAAATTGCACTGACGCTGGGTTGATTGAACATTGATCTGTAGGATGTTCACCCGCACACAATTCACAAATAACTGTAACTTGTTGTGTCTGTACCCCTGACCAAGAATCGAACTTCTTAGTGAGCGCTAAAATCTGCGTTGTTATTGTCGTCACTCCATCTACCTCTAACACTCCAGCTACCGTCGGTTGTGTCATTCTTGCTGTGGGCCATTGATAGTTGTTAGCTGCCATCGTCTCTATCAATTGATACACATCCCCATAATTATTTGCCATAAAAGCTCCACCTGAAGCTGCATCAATACTAGTCCTGAGATTCCTATGTAATCTGTTGTAGAATGTGTTCATCTGCAACCACTTAGGCAATCCGTGATGTGGGAATTTTCTGAGCAACTCTTTGTATCTCTCCCATGCCTCGTACAATGACTCCCCATGTTGCTGATCAAACATAGTAATCTCATTTCTCATCTTTGCAGTCTTCGGTGGCGGGAAAAATTTAGCTAGAAACTTTTGAGCTAGGTCGTCCCATGTAGTTATTGAACCCGATGGTAGATAATGTAACCAACTTTTCACCTTATCCCGCAGAGTGAATGGGAACAAGAAAAGTCTGACTGCTTCATCCGACACCCTATAGTATTTGAACGTGTTGCATATCTCCAGAAAACTGATCAAATGTTCATTCGGATCATCATTCGCTAATCCCCCAAACTGAACCGAGTTTTGGATCATCTGAATAGTCCCAAGCTTAATCTCGAATGTATTCGCAGCAATAGCATGCCTGGTGATACTTGACTGCAGCTCAGTCACCTTGGGTGTAGCAAAGTCCCTCGATGTTTTTTGGTCTTCGGCAGCCATTCTTCTTCTTTTTCAGAAATTTTGAAGTCGTCCCTTGTTTCCTTGATCCACTTACTTAGCCTTTGAAAGCGTTTCTCAATGTCATCCTCAAAAGGAAGTAAGTCTGGATTTTTTGATCGAGTTTGCATAAACCACTTCAAAAACCTGAAATAAGATGAACAAAACAACAAATAAAAATGTTTAAGTAAAACTGGACTAATTAAACTGATATTGTAAAATATTAAAATCTATACTAAGAATCCTCGGCAACGGCGCCAAAAACTTGTTGGGTAAAATCTAATTACGCACAACACGCAAGTATACGTGGTCAACAAGTAATATATTAGTAAATAAAGTATCGTTCCCTCAAAGACTTTAATAAGAAATTAACTCTCACAATTACCAATTTTCTATTAATCCTAATTTTATTAAACTAATCAATCTCCAGTTCGTAACTAAAAGTATTAAAAATATTAAAATCACCAAACAATCAATAAACCCTAAAAACTGAATTTTCAAATAAATATTGGAGAATTAGGCTTTAGACTTCACTATAAGCATCACTCTGATTATTACACCTTTATTCTAGTTTAATTCACTATCCCAGTTTATTAATCAAGAACACGAAAATAGAACTAGCCACCTCTCGATGTACTAATATCGTATTAACTCAAATTCACAAATGAGATAGAATCAAGTTAAACATTTTAATCAACTAACTCACTATATCTCCATGTGAATTACAATTAAAGAAGGTTTAAGTTTAAGCCCTTTATATGATTACATGCGATGTCAAGCATATCTCTACCTTAACATTCATCAAGATTCTATTCATTCACAAAATTCAAGAACACATGCTATATTAACTAAGTCAAGACTCGTATTTCATCTCTTGAATTCATACAAGTCCACAAAGAATCGTTGATCAAGAAATTCACAAATTCAAGCTCAAATTAATATAGATAAACCGGATAATAGCTTACTAAACTGAAAATCAAAGTTACATAATCATCGTTCCTCTTAAAGATCCGTCATAAGCCTAAAAAGTATTTAGTTCACCATAAATGAAAAAATAACTGAATAAATTAAAGATATCATCCTTTCAATTATAAATATAAAACTAAAGAAGAAGAATAATGCAGAACACCCTTCACTTTAGCCTTAACCCGCAATCGATACAAACGTTCCTTCGAAATCTTCACTCCAATGCTAAATATGGAAATCTGTCCTTAATCTCTGTTAATTGCCTTGCGTGCTTCTGATCTTGTTGTTTTATGTTCAATATATATCCAACACATGAATCGTAGTCGTAATCCCATGCCATTTAGAGTCCAAATGCCTTCCGAGTACTAAAGTCCACGTTCTAGCTGTGTTTCAAACAAAGTAGGACAGTCAGGTTTCGGCACCCCCCACTTCGGCGGGGGTATTGGCTTGGGAAACGCCTTCCCCGGCGGACTCCTCTTCTGTTAGTTGCTGTTGAAGGACCCCCGCCCCGACGGGCTAGGCTCCTGTCCACTGAACATGTTTTGCTCTATTTTGTCCGTTTATTGCCACAATTTCACCCTTGTTTTGATCATGTGCCACACCACCAAACCTACACATAAAACAATCACAAACAAGTAAAAATAAACTAGAAAACAAAGAATTAACACCAATTAAGCTTGAATTAAGAACCGATTCGCGGGTACAAAACCCACTTATTAATTGTGCACAAACATCTAAACGCTAACATATACAAAATCCCCTATATTAGGGTTGTTCATCTCAATTTGACTTTAGAATTTTTACACTAAAGAAAGTATAGTTTGGAACTAGCTTATCAGTGGTTCTAGAATTTTAGACCACTATTCAATTATAGATTAGTCCAATCAATAAGAGCTTGCTTGCTATTCGAAGGTTCAACACAATAATATAGAATTGAAAAATGATACTTAAGTCAAAGATCGAATAATGATAATATACAATTGAATAGATATGATATATATGCAAAATGCTACATCCAAAAGAGTTAGGAAATCTCATTTGGAACAATGAAGTTAAACAGTATATGCTTTGAATAGCAAGAACGAGAGTTAGAATTGTGAAACTCGTTCAATGTAAAGAATTAGAATACAAGAAATTGTATCATCATAAACAAGATGGAATCAATAAGCTTGCTCAACTTTAATATAAGGTTTAGGAACTTGAATATTGAGAAAATAGCCTCTGTTCTAAGTTTTAGGAAAAATACGTGATATAACCCAACTGAGCGCTTAATAAACTGATAAACGTGGTTATCAATTTTATTAAGCCAAGAGTTTTTGGCTATTACATTAACCAAAAGCCACAAGGCTTTGTTTGGCTACACATAAAAAGAAAACCCCTTTCAATTTATTTTGATAACATTTATATTATATAGTTCCATGTGTCACACTTTTAGTTTAATTAATTTTCATTTGTCACACACTTATTCCATTAATTTTAATAACTTACAATTACAATTATAATTTCCATTATAATTATTTTTATACTTAACAAATTACTACATATCTAATTTAATTATTAAATTAAACTAGAACATCATTTAATTTAATTTAATTATTTTCTTAAATATTAAATAATTCATTTAATTTAATTATTTCATTAAATTAAATCTTCAAATAATAAAATTACCATTAATTAATTTAGTTAACATATACACTCAACTAAATTATTATATCACAATTCATCAATTATTTATTTATCTCCATAAATAAATAAATTAAAATATTTATTTAATTCAATAAATATTTAAAATTAATTACAAAATTCTCAATCGTTACATCCTTCCCTCCTTAAAAGGATTCTATCCCTAGAATCACAACTCGATAAATTCATTCGTTACATTCTTCCCTCCTTAACAGGATTCTGTCCCCAGAATCGTTATACAAGATTAAGCAAATAACTGAGTATAATTTCTCATCATCACATCTTCAAGTTCCCACGTATCTTCTTCAGCATTGTGGTTTCTTCAGATTACCTTAATAGAAGGTATTACTTTATTCCTTAGTACTTGCTCTTTCCTGTCGATAATTTGAATAGGAACTTCTTCATATGACAAGTCTTTTTCAAACTGTAACGGTTCATATTCTATAACATGTTTATAATCGGACTTATATGGCCTTAATATCGAAACATAGAAAATGTTATGAATATGTCCTAATTTCAGAGGTAAAGCTACCTCATACGCCACTTCACCAACTCGTCGTAGTACTTTAAAAGGTCCTATAAACCTAGGGCTTAGTTTTCCCTTTTTACCAAACTGAATTTTCCCTTTCCAGGGAGACACTTTCAAGAAAACAAAACTACCGACATCGAATTCCCGATTTTGTCAATGTTGATCGACATATTTCTTTTGTCTATCCTGTGCAACTATTAATCTTGCCCGAATCACTTTGATGATCTCAACAGTCTGTTGTACCAATTCTGGACCTAACAGCTGACGTTCTCCAACTTCATCCCAGCATACCGGAGTTCTACATTTCTTGCTGTACAATGCTTCGTAAGGCGGCATGCCAATACTCGCGTGATAACTATTATTATAGGCAAATTCAACCAACGGTAAATGGTTATCCCAATTCCCTTTAAAGTCCATAATACATGCTCTGAGAATATCCTCCAGTGTCTAGATGGTCCTCTCACTTTGTCCATCAGTTTGAGGATGGTACGCTGTGCTCATTCTCAACTACATTCCCAAGCATTCTTGTAGTCATTTCCAGAAATTTGATGTGAAATGTGGATCTCTATCTGCTACAATGGACACCGGGACACCGTGTCTTGAAACAATTTCCTTCACGTACAGTTTTGCCAACCGATCTAGGTTAAATCTAAACTTGATTGGAAAAAAGTGTGCCAACTTCGTCAATCGATCGACAATCACCCAGATTGCATCGTAACCTTGCTGAGTCGTTGGAAGACCAACCGCAAAATCCATTGTGATATGCTCCCATTTCCATTCTGGTATCTCTAATGGTTGCAACAATCCGCTTGGCCTATGATGTTCATCTTTAACTTTCTGACACGTTAAACATTTTGCCACACATTCAGCCACAACCTTTTTCATATTCGACCACCAGAAATGATGTCTGAGATCCTGATACATTTTTGTACTTCCAAGGTGAATTGAATATAGTGAGTTATGAGCCTCGCTTAAAATTTCTTCTTTAATTTTCGGTACTGGCGGAACCCAAATTCTCCCTTCGAATCGAAGTAACCCTTCCGAATCAATTTTAAATTTATCTTCCTCACCTTTAGACACTTTTCTTCTTATTTCCTCACAATTTTCATCCTCGAGTTGTGCATTCTTCACCTTATCTACCAATGTTGAACTATTTCCCATCTAAAATAATTTTTCGTCTGATTCTGTAGGATATTTAATTTCCAACTCTATCTTTGCCATTTTTGATACTAGCTTCTTCTGAGCAGTCAACATCATTAATTTCTCTCATCCCTTTCTACTTAAGGCATCATCAACAACATTCGCCTTTCCGGGATGATAGAAAATCTCGTAGTCGTAGTCTTTAATCAATTCCAACCATCTCCTCTGTCGCATATTCAAATCTTTCTGTGTAATGATATACTTAAGACTTTTATGGTTGATATATATCTCACACCTCTCTCCATAAAGATAATGTCTCCAAATTTTTAGGGCAAACACCACCACAGCCAACTTTAAGTCATGAGTCAGATACCCTTTCTCATAATCTTTCAATTGATGTGATGCATACACAATAACTCTGTCATTCTGCATAAGCACACAACCTAGTCCTTTATGCGATGCGTCACTATATTCCACAAAATTCCCTGTATCATCAGGCAATGACAACACAGGTGCTGAACTCAATCTCTTCTTTAATTCTAAAAAACTTTCCTCACACTTCTCCGTCCAAACAAACTTAACTGCCTTTGTAGTTAAATTTGTCAACGGAGTTGCGATCTTGGAAAAGTCTTAAATAAAACGCCTATAGTAACCTGTTAATCTTAAGAAACTTCTTACTTCTGATGGTGTCTTCGGTTGATCCCAATTTATTACATCTTCAACTTTTGATGGATCTACCGAGATTCTGTCCTTATCAATAAAGTGCCTAAGAAACTGTACACGTTCAAACAAAAACTCACATTTCAAGAATGTAGCGTACAATTTCTCTTTCCTCAATGTCTCCAACGTCACTCTTAAGTGTTCAACATGTTCCTCCTTGGTCTTGGAATACACCAATATATCATCAATAAACACCACCACAAATTTATCTAAGAATGGTTTAAACACCCTATTCATCAAATCCATGAACACTTCAGGTACATTGGTTAAACTAAATGACATAACCAGAAACTCGTAATGACCATACCGAGTTCTGAACACTATTTTTGGTACATCCTCTGGCCTCACCTTCAACTGATGATAACCACTCCTCAAATCTATCTTTGAGAAATATATCGCTCCCTTTAGTTGATCGAATAAGTTATCGATTCTCGGTAACAGATACTTATTTTTAATTGTGACCTTATTCAATTCTTGTTAATCGATGTAGAGCCGCATCGATCCATCTTTATTCTTAACAAACA
The DNA here is from genome assembly GCA_016801055.1 of Panax notoginseng. Classification (NCBI taxonomy): domain Eukaryota; kingdom Viridiplantae; phylum Streptophyta; class Magnoliopsida; order Apiales; family Araliaceae; genus Panax; species Panax notoginseng. The sequence goes on along the minus strand of CM029015.1, from coordinate 162,919,614 downwards.
ACACCGACGCTCCCCATGGTGATACACTCAGCTGGATATACTTCTTGTCGAGTAATTCTTGCAACTACACCATCAACTCTTTCATTTTTACTGGGGTCATTCTGTATGGGGCTTTAGATATCGGGGTCATTCCTGGCACCAAATCAATCACGAACTCGATTTCTCGATCTGGCAAAAGTCCAGGCAAATCATCTGGAAATACGTCTGCAAAATCTTTAATAACCGGTATTTCTTCTAACTTCGCACTTTTTTATGTGTATCAACTATGTAGGCTGAGTATCCTACATATTCTTATCTCAGTAACTTCTTGGCTTGCATCACCGTCAGACAACTTGTTTGTCGAGGTGACTTGCTGCCATAAAACACCACCTTTGATGGAGTCATAAGGTTAACACATTTCTTTTGGCAATCAATTATTGCCCCGTAATTGAATAACCAATCCATTCCCAATATGACATCAAATTCCCCAAGTTTAATTGGTATCAAATCTACCATCATCTCGTGACCCTTTATAACCACTCTACAATTCTTATATATAACTCTAATAGGAATCACTTCCCTATTCGCAATCTCTATGCTTAAATGGAAATCTAATTCTTCCTGAGGCAAATCTAAGTTCTGAGCAAAATCATCAGATATAAATGAACAAGTAGAACCCTAGTCAAATAGAACATAAATATTAATACCATTAATTGGAATGAAACCTGACACCACATCCTTTGACTGCACAGTATCCTACACGGTCATATTGAAAGTCCTCGCAGTAGGTCGGCTTGATTGCACTGGTTCAGAGATAGTTAATGTACCACCACTATTATTTCCTTTTCCTCAACTTGCATTTCCCGCTGTCTTTTTAGGGCAATCACGAGCCATGTGATCCTTTGACCCGCAGATGAAACATGCTCCATTCTTTGGGCTAAAATAGTTTAATGCAATGTGACCCTCGTGGCCACAATTGAAACACACCCTTTTACCCTTCAAACACACCCCAGTGTGGTTCTTCAAGCAAGTAGCACAAGCTTCAAACTTCTTCTTTGTTGACTTCCTTGTTGTCCTCCCGTATTCAAATTCTCACTCCACTTCCTCTTCTGGCTGTTATTTCCACCACTGCTTCCACTAGCCTTGTTTTCATTCTCATTCTTTCTCTTCTTCTGTTCTTGATTATATTTGGTTAAGGCATCGCTTCCACCTTCCGCAATAATTGCCTTTTCCAATACTGCCGCAAACGTGTTTAACTGGAACATTGAAACCTTGCTATAAAGCCAGGGCTTCAACCCTCGTTCAAACCTTCTCGCCTTACGCTCATAAGTATTGACTTGATACGTACCAAACCTTTCCAGCTCATTAAACTTTGAAGCATACTTTGGCACAGACATAGTTCCTTGCTTTAGTTCCAAAAACTGAACTTCCAACTGATTTCGAGAACTAGTCGGAAAGTACATTTCAAAAAACATTTCTTTGAACCTATCTGATGTTAATATACCATGTCCCCCACGAACTTTATTCACCTGCCACCAATAGCTAGCTTCAGACTTCAACATAAACGTTGCGAAAGCGGTCTTCTGATCCTCGTTGACTCTGGCAACATCGAACACCTTCTCCATTTCCATGATCTAGGTTTAGGCTTTAACTGGATTCATAGACCCTTGAAACACTGGCGGTCCAACCGCTTTGAAGTCTTTGAAAGTCATAGCTTGAGCTAGCGATTGATTCGCAAGTGCTCCAGTTAACAGAGTTACCAACTGCTAAACCGGGTTAGCGTTGGCCTCATTATTATTGTTAGTAGACCCCTCAGAAGGTGGCTATTGACGTGGTTGTTTTCTTCTAGGAGGCATTTTCTGTTAAAATATATGCTTATTAGTTTATTACTCAACTTCTTGAATATTTAAAGTTTTACTTAAACATTCTAAGATTAAAGCTATAACACATAACATTCCAATAAACTTTAATATTTTTATTCATTCATAACTTTTCCAATTATAATAAGGATATCATCTCTGCCATTAACATCCACTTTCCTGAACTAAACAAGTTTCAGGATTACATACTCATACTACCCCTTTATTTATCTCAAAATAAGGGATTTATAATTTATTTATTCACATACTTAATCACATATTATTATTATTATTATTATTCCTATATTGGCATATTAAGACGTCGAGAGGCTTTCATACGCTCTTCCTCCATAATATGTTACGCCGTCCTATGGTCTATCATAAATCATGGAAAGTCTTCAAATTGAGGTGGGTAATAAAAGACTCGATCATGGGCCCTATCAATCGCAGAATGAAAGGCATGATGCATTTCATTCATCTTGGCCTTCTTCATCTGGACCTTAGTTTCAGCATGATCTGCATGTTGAGTAGCCTTCATCCAACCGTCCTCTTCTCTCGCACGCTTAGCTGACTCCTCCTTCAAGTCATCTTTTAGCTTTCCAACTTCAGTCTTCATCTTCTCATTCTCAGCCAACATCTCCTCTTGATGTCCCTCTATGTGAACTAGGTTCCACTCAGTGTTTCCAAGACATGGGTTGAGTTCATGAATCTCCGCATCCTTCTGCTCTATAGTAGCTTGACGCATCTCAGCTAACTCTTTCAGCTCCTCAACCTTATCCTGTAATTCTATATTTCGCTTATACAACTCATCGTACATCTTAACTGATAAGGAGTTTGGTGGAAACTCCACAGGATCCTCTTCCTCATCCTCAACCTCTATCTTCTCAGAGTTCTCATCCTTAGGATCAAACACAGGCTCATCCTCCTATTCATCCTCGGTGACCAATAGAGAAGGCTCCCTCTGAATCAACTGTTCCCGAACAACGTGGACATCTCGGGGCTCTTCATCTCTAGGTACCTAAGGTATCTCTTCCCTAGCTTGACCGGATCCTTCAACGTTAGACATCTTTACAACAAAACACTTTTAGGTTTTATTTATTATATGACACTCTTCGATACTCGCGACTACATAAGTTATTAACACATAGCACATAAAGTCTTTCATTGTTTATCTTTAATGAATTCTCTCAATTCATTCCTTAACACTCGATAAGAGTTTATCACCACTATGTTTTTTGTCTCCTTAAAGATTACTTCCAAAGGTTTTCCCCACCTAAGGTTCATAACCTAAAGCTTTGATACCAACCTGTGACACCCTCAAATTCGGGTACTTTATTCCCACATAATTTAGTGCTCACTTTCCAAAATATTTACATCTAACTAATCATAAACAAGGATAAAGACATAACTTAAATAACTTAAATAAATATCTTCCCCCATTAAAGGGTTTCATCAACTTTAAACATTGCCAGGTAATCTAACCTTTAATTATTACATAAGTTTGCGAAATACATCACAAAATAAAATAAGTCTTATAATATAATTTCAGTTAAGTAAATAAGCCTTCATCACTTGAACATCTTGCCCTTTCCTTTGCTAGAAGATGGCTCATCGACTTTCTCAACTTTAGCTGCAGTGTTAATGTTGGGTTTTTGTGAAAATCAAAGTAGCAATCAAATTGCAAAAATAGCGGAAGCAAAATAAAATCAGATTTTAAATTTTTTTCACAAACCAATTACCCGGATCATCCTTTATGCATATTATTAATTAAAATCAAGAACAAGAAGTTATGGAATCATACCCTTGTAGATACGAGCTTCCACAGGTACGAGTTCACCTCCTACTTCTCCGCGATCTCCTTGAATCTCCGGATAGATTCCTTCCTTTGATCAATGTTAGCCACCCAAGTGTATGACCTCTAGAGGTGATCCACCAAGGAAGAACAATTTTCAAGAAGAAGGTTGTATTGACTCAAACCCTACTTTTTCCTATCTCTATAGAAAAAGGGCGTACTCTCCAACTATTAGAATTACGTATATATGATATTTGATATAAGACTCCTCTTATAAAGATATCAGGTAACCTTATTTTAATTAAAATAAGGTATTATTTATTTAATTAAACTCTTTTAATTAAATGGGCTCCCTAATCTTATTAGGGATAATTAATTAAACTTATTTAACTAATTTTCCCTCCTAATCCTATTAGAAATAAATGAGAGTACTTATATTAAATTAATTCCTAAACTCTTTTAGAAATTAAAATAATAATTATTATAATAATATTAATAAGACTCCTCTTATTAATTTATATTTAATATTTTAAAATATTAAATAATAAATATTAAGCTATTTAATTTATTCTATCACCATAGATTAAATTAAATATACTTAACATATTATTACGATTATGCCATTAACTTCTTAAATAATTATTCTTCCTTTTATGGTGTGACCCTTTAGGTTCTCCATATTAAACCGGTTGTGAATAAATCAATTAGAACAATTCTAATCTTATTTAAATAAATAAATTAAACGATTAATTTATTTAAATAAATAATATTTATTCTACAATAGGGATAAGCCTCTCTAGCGATCAACGACTTTCCAGATAATATAGATTTTAATATTAATGATAAAAGAACCTTTGAGTTAATAGTTACCGTACAATTCAATCCTTCCACTATACAATGTCCCAATTAAATATAAGACATGAAATTACTATCAAGTCTTATTTTGTTTAATTATATGTATTTCGATTCCCAAATGCACAACTCCTAATGAATGCAAATTAGAAACTATTTTCTAATTTCATTCCACCTTGGCCAAGGATTCCTGGGTTGTCATTTATCGAATCACATAGGACATTTATCTTCTTTTACTAGAAGTGGTAGATTCTTTATTGATCATTCACTATCTTCATATAGAATTTATTACACCCAAGCATACCCTTTGATATACTCTAAGAGTCTTAAGGAATAAGTCAAAGTGTAATTCATTATATATAAGATACTATGATGATCTCAAGTCTAAGGCTTATTTGTACTACTATCACTACAAGAATTCCTAATGACAGGAAAGTAAAACTCCATTAGGTATTCCTTAGCGAGTCACGTTCAGTGAACTTATTCTCTAATAAGCACCTACATACTTGCTTTAGTGTCTCCACACAAATGATCATAAGATCAATCATCCTCATCCAATGAGCAAGCAATGTACGTACCAATCTATCCAGATTCACTAATCCCCTTTTTAGTAATCCATTGATTGGGAACATTTTAGTTTTAAGCTTTCTAAGAATTTAGATCTCATTAGCATGATCTCATCATGATTCTAAAAGCATTGCTTAAAACTATGGGTTTATCACATATTATTAAAACAGCACCATGTAGATAATAAATGCATTTAATAAATAATTTTTTTATTAATAAATAAATAAGATTGATTATAAAGTATATATTTTATCATCATACATGATTGACTTGTATGCATACTACTTTCAGTTAATTACAAAAGTGAGCAAACAATTGCTCACTAATATAAAGAATAGTAATGGCAATAACATGAGATTAGACAACGAATACTGAATAATGGAGAACTCGTTCTACGAATCAAGAAAAGAAAACAAGTTCAAGATTATATCTGAGGGTCTTAAAACCACGAACTATGTCCCCGGTAATTAGGTATTTTACCTCAACCTTAACAGTCGTTTAGACTATACAGACCCTTTCTTACGTACTTAGGGGGATCAGCCCTTTGTACCATGTACTGTGCACAAACATCTAAACGCTAACGCATACAAAATCCCCTATATTATGGTTGTTCATCTCAGTTTGACTTTAGAATTTCCGCACTAAAGAAAGTTTAGTTTGGAACTAGCTTATCAGTTGTTCTAGAATTTTAGAACACTATTCAATTACAGATTAGTCTAATCAATTAGAGCTTGCTTGCTATTCGAAGGTTCAACACAATAATATAGAATTGAACAATGATACTTAAGTCAAAGATCGAATAATGACAATATACAATTGAGTAGACATGGTATATATGCAAAGTGCTACATCCAAAAGAGTTAGGAAATCTCATTTGGAACAATGAAGTTAAACAGTATATGCTTTGAATAGCAAGAACGAGAGTTAGGATTGTGAAACTCGTTTAATGTAAAGAATTAGAATACAAGAGCTTGTATCATCATAAACAAAATGGAATCAATAAGCTTGCTCAACTTTAATATAAGGTTTAGGAACTTGCATATTTATAAATTAGGGTTAGAAAGCCTGCTTGACAATTAAAGGTAAACATAGTTATGACACTTGCATTCATTAAGAGAATGAAGTTAGAGAACTTGCCTCGTGTGTAAGCTACACAAGTATAATAAATGTTCTCTAATCACCCTATATATACCATTGAAATCACAATACCGATTAGTCATACTATTGTTAGCTTTATAGGTTCAATCCACCATCTAAGTCATAACCTTTAACTTAATGTCTAACTATGTTCTTTAACCACTCATACGAATCTAAAAACTCATTATCACCTACTATCAGGCTTTATCATTCACCTTTAACTCTTGCAAACATCAAATTTCATTCATTACATAACTTGTTTAAGTGATCATTTAAAATCTTCATATTTGATAACACAATGCATTATAATCTGTTATTATATCTTATGGTATGATCTAACATCTTTATCATTCATCCTAAGTTAGGTTAAGTCATCATACAATAAACTACAATGAAAGAAAAGCACACTACCTCTGCTCAGGGTACGGTGCAGCTGCGCTGGTTCTCATCTTCAGAAACCCAATAGGCGCAGCTGCGCCGTTTCTGCCTTTCGTATCGGCGCAGCTACGCCAGTACGCAGACAGAAACTGCAATAGCTTTCCCCTGTTATGATACCAAACCCCAATTTTTCCTAATTACTACAAAAATTCACAAACCTCAACAACTAGAATTTGGTAACAACATCACCAAGCATGCATTTCATAATTCTACTAACATAAACATTATATATAATTATCTTTTAAGGATCAAAAATCATATTTTACCCATTTCTTCATATTTCAACACTTTTAGCGAATTCGATTGCCAAATCTTTGTTTCTTAACCAATTGACACCATTCCAACTACGTTGTTTTCGTTTCTTGATATACTAACACAATCTTCAATCAATTTACAGATTATTACATGGATTAAACATAAAATTTTAGACTCAATTAAGCCATTTCATATATATACACACTGTTATTGAAATCTTCTTCTTCAAACCAATTTCTATGAATTTAATCACTAACATAAGATTATAGATGACAACTAATAGGTTTAACAAGATCATACATACATATAACCAACATCTTAAATAACAAATCAACAAAAACCCAATTTTAGAGAATAGAAATTACAAAACTACAAGTTAGAATTAGGGGTAGCTTATACCTTTAATCCTTTTTTTATATTAGCAAAGTTGACAGCAATCCTTTTCAAAAACCCTTCTTCTCCAACTCTTAATTCTCTATAATTCACCCTACTTCTTCTCTAGCCTTTGTTCGAAGTTTTAGGAAAAATACGCGATATAACCCAACTAAACGCTTAATAAACTGATAAACGTGGTTATCAATCTTATTAAGCCAAGTGTCTTTGGTTGTTACATTAACCAAAAGCCACAAGGCTTTGTTTGGCTACACATAAAAAGAAAACCTCTTTCAATTTATTTTGATAACATTTATATTATATAGTTGCATGTGTCACACTTTTAATTTAATTAATTTCCATTGTCGCACTCTTATTCCATTAATTTTAATAACTTACAATTACAATTATAATTTCTATTATAATTATTTTTATACTTAACAAATTACTACATATCTAATTTAATTATTAAATTAAACTAGAACATCATTTTATTTTATTTAATTATTTTCTTAAATATTAAACAATTCATTTAATTTAATTATTTTATTAAATTATATCTTCAAATAATAAAATTACCATTAATTAATTTAGTTAACATACACACTCAACTAAATTATTACATCACAATTCATCAATTATTTATTTATCTCCATAAATAAATTAATTAAAATATTTATTTAATTCAATAAATATTTAAAATTAATTACAAAATTCTCAATGGTTAGAGGTTCTAATTATTTGATTTTTCCTTAAGTCTATCCTTCCTAACGCAATATATATTTTATATGATCTTTGTTAATTTGATTTGAAAATCTTGTTGAGTGACGAAATGGAAATTATAAACTACATGGGTCGAGCTCCTTGTGGGCATGAAAGCCATTGAAGTGAGCTCGAGCACCCACAAACCATGATTTCACTATTATGTGGCCTTAAATTCGGATAGCCGTTTTAAGGCCCTAGATTACATGTACAATGGATTGCAAATTGGTTGTACAACTTAAACAAGTCCATCACGGGAACCGAGTTTCAGATTCATTGATTGAATCTTAGCCTGAATGGTTCCTAGGCTCACATCACATCATTTAAAAGCTTGCAAGAAATATATATTCCAACAACACAAATATAACTAACAAACTTTACTCGAACAAGTGATTTATCGATTAAATCCTTGTATGCGAGTGAATAAGCTTTCCGCTCCCTCTAGATACAGATCTAGGATCATGTGGTTGCTAAATATTTACAAAAACATAGAAAGTAAACTATATATATCTAGATTCTAGCCAATCTAGCTTAAAGGTTTAAGCTTTGCAACTTTTGAACCAGTTAAATGCTAGATCTGCCTATATCTAGTATAGATCTAATCAATATGCTTCAAATATTGACTCTTTACACAAAAAGAACGGTTAAAAAGCTAGATCTAACCACAATCCAGTAAGATATATATATATATATATATATATATATATATATATATAAACACTTATATATATAGTAAAGTAAGATATGAGCACAGATCTGGAGAGATCTTACAGTCTAGCACGAGATTTGCAAACCAACGACTTTTTGTGCTTGAAAATTTGATTTCAACCATTTAAAAGTGGATATGTTGAATTATATATGTATATAAGTGTTTGTAATAAAAATTTACAGGATTTGAGATGAAGAAACGCTTTCTTTCTCTCCCTAAGGCTCAGATTTCTCTCTCTTGAGCCTCCTTTCTCTCTTTAGATCTGTTGAAAATGAGATGGGGGCTTTGATATATATAGACGCGGCCAGCCGCAGGTAGACGCACGGCATCCACAAGTGTACTTACGACTGGGCCTGGTAGGCCCTATCGTCTCGAAGTTCGTTCCCTCGATCGACGTGTAGTTTGCTAAAATCTTCATATCTTATAATTCGGGAATCCTATGGAGGCGTGACATACCATTTCAGAAAGCTCTTTCTGAGTGCTACACCATGATATATGGCTTGACCTCTTTTGAATCCGGAAAGATGGGTTCATGACCAAAATAGTATCTTTAATTCTTCGTAGGTAGTCCATTGAGCTGTCTTACGCAGTTTGCACTCGAGATTGATGCGATGGCTCTTTGTGACCTTATCTATAGCTGGATGACTGTTGTTTATGTTGTGTTGTTAGCATTTCATCTTTGCCCTCCCAGGGTTGTCTCTGGGGTTGATGTGGCTTTTGGTAGTCCCTCAGGGTTGTCTCCGGGGTTTGACTGTTGTTGATTTTATCTTTTCTCGGGGTTGTCACCGAGGTTTGATTTGATGTCCCACGGGATTATCTTCGGGATTTGATTGTTATTGTCTCCAGAGTATAAAAAGGCGCTTTACCCTCCTACATGGTTTTTACATGAAAATGAAATTTTGATTGCCTACACTATGCTTACAAAAAGATAACTTTCGGGTTGCTGAATGTTGGTGCAACTTATCAAAGGATGATGAATTATGTATTTAGAAAGTAGTTAGGTCGAACCATGAATGTGTATGCAGATGATATGATTGTTAAGAGCTTGTTAGTTAGGGAGCATCTGGATGATCTGGAAGACTTCTTTCAAACTGCTTTACATTATAACATTTAGCTCAATCCAATAAAGTGTACTTTTGGCCTCAGATTAAGAAAGTTCCTTATGTACATACCTAAATCGGTGCTCATTAATTAATTGAATAGTTTTTCGACCTTCATTTGATTCTGACTACCGTCATAGATCTCATGAGACCTGCCCACTATTACTATGAAAAAAGTATTTTCCCATTTTCCTTCACTACTAAGAGACTAAACTACTTCTACTAGCACCAGATGTTGAGTCAAATTGAACGTGTCATGTGCAACATCCATCAATGATGGTTCATTAATTCACATTGATTTAGACTCCTTCCCCCTCTCAACTACAATAAAGATAGAGAGAAGCTCGAAAGCCCCCAAACCAAGAATGTAAGACTTTAAATTTACTCCCCATCCAATATAGTTGAAGGCCTGCAAATGAACCGAACTGATCAGAACTTTATTGAACTTAAACACTATTAGTCGAGCTCGAATATGTTCGAGTAACATGATCGAACCAACACTCATGTGCGAGTTCGATCGTTAGTTGTTCGCTAACATGATCAAGTTCGAGAACATGAACAGTTCGCGAACATTCATGAAAACATGCTCGTTCGCAAAGGTGATAAAGTTCTCGAACATTTTGACGAACCACGTTAGTTGATTATATTTCCAACATTCAAGTTGATTAATAAATTTCATATATAAGAAATCAAACCACTCGAACCCATGTTATAAATCGAACTACTTGAACCGATCTCGAATTAAACTCGAACTGAACCTGAATTATTTGCGAACACATAAGAACTGAACCACATAGTTCGCAAATATGTTCGATCGAGCAATCGAACGTGAAATTATATGAAAACTCGACATGGCAAGGTATCAAACTCAAACTTGAACTCGAAGCTGTAACGCCCCCAGATCTATACTCACACGGTATCCGATCTGGTGCTCACAACTATTCAATTAATATAACGCATCCAAATCTAGACACCCATGGTATCTGATTTGATGCTTATATCTAATTGAACTACTATACATATGTTACAAGATACAATTCCCCTAGATCCAAGGTTCACAGTATCCCATAACAGATAATAATTCATTGAAGAACTATTGATGTGTTTGAATACCCGCACTTGGATGTATAGACTGTATTTTCGAATAGTATTTATCTATCTAAAATCCAGAGTATTACTAATAACATGAACAATCTATATTACCAATACCCTTACTCAGTTGTATAGTCTATATCTTGCGGATTACCCTATTATAACAATAGTACCTATCTATCTAAAATTCAGAGTGTCAGTAATAACATGAACATTCCATATTGCCAATACTCTCACTCAGATGTATAGTTCCTAAGGATCTCAAAATAAATACAAAGTTCTATCTACATCTATTTATGTAAAGGAAACACGATTGCAAAAATAAAGGATGATATTATATCATATATATAAAGGTTCGATTACATGATTCTTCATAAAGAATTTTTTATTACAAAAGCATTACATTCAGCTAGACATAAATTTAAACTAGTTTAAGCATGGTCACTTCCCATTGTTTACTCCAGATGTGCCAGGGTTACCATCTAATACTACAAAGGGAATGGTTTGCAAGAATGAGCTATGACATGCTCAGCAGGTTTTATATTTATAACACAATATATGATTTGAAGAATTATAACAGTTCAAAACTTTTCTCAACTAAGTGTTGTATACCATTTCTGGAATTTTTTATATTTCAACCATTTCTGGACTTTTTATTATTTCTGTCAGTCACAAAGACTTAGAAATTTTGTTCAGATGTGAGACAGGGGATAAACCTATTCAACATCCTAGGAGTATACATAGCATCCTAATCATGCCCAACTTGCACTAAGTGTCAAATATACTAGCACACAATTTTTCCCTTCTGGGAGTTACAACTCAGTATATAATGTCTTACCAAAGCAATTTTGTAAGATTTTAACTTTTATGAATAATGATTAATTTTTCTCTAAATGTTATTTTGAATAATAAGGTGTGGATTTGATATAATGTTATAGTTGTGGGTAATATTTACAATTTTTGCAAAATAAGCAAGTTGTCATAAAATATTCGTTTGGTCGGGGAATATTCGTTTTATCAGGGAATATCCGTATGACGAAACAATCATTGGTGGACCCCACAACAGAATTACTGTCGAATCCTTAGTGCATAGATAGACTGTTGATTGGTATGATTATGACCAAGAATTATGTATCGGTATAATCATGACCTGTAATGTTACAATGATGTGGTAAAAGTCCTCATTGGCCCGTAGTGCATTGATGGACAATTGTTGGCATGATCATGACCACTGGTGATATTAACGAATATCATTAGCCCGTAGTGTATGGATAATTTGATGATGTGGATTTTTTATTGAGCTATGTTACAGCTATAAAATATTGATGATGAACTTTTAAATCATAGAAGATAGTAGATATTATGCACTACTTGACTCTTCTAATGAATTGCTTGTTCTGCTGCAGTTAAACTTGTTATCTATTGTATTATATCAGTTTTATACTGTTGAAGGCTAACGATAATTTATTTTGCATTATCTTAGTCATAATATTCTTTACTGGGCTAGTTGAGCTCACCCTTTGCTTTCATTGTTCTCTTTAGGAAATGAGAATATAGCTGGGACTAGTCGGGGAATGGAGTGACAATCCGAGAGTTGGCTGTAGTAGTCCTCACTATTTTATAAAATAGTGTGATAATAATTGTAATGAGGACTCCATTTGAGTTTGGATATTGTCTACGAGATAATATTTGTGTTAAAACTCTCAGCTTATGTTTTATCGTATTTTACATGACAGTTGTATAATTAAGTTTGTATTTGATTTCTGTACCATGTATTTGACGACTCGGAATGGGTTGTGTATACCTATTTTGGGGGCGTCACAGTTGGTATCAAAGCTTAAGGATATGATCCATGGCTGAAATTTGAGGCTAGAACTAGGAGAGGGAGTGACGGGTAAATCCTTCGCTAGTATGACCTACCTAAATTTAATTATTATTTAATTAGTTGGTCAGAATATATGGATAATATGTGGCATGTCAATTAACCTTTGTTTTGTGACAGTGTTTGGAAATGGTATCTGAAAATATTGAGATAAGCAATGGAGCACATGAGACCGTTGAGTGACCGACGATCAATAACCAGGATAATGTGCATCAGGAAGGCAATAATCCTCATGTAAACAACAACACCGACCGAATGATGAATGGCGGGATGTTTAGGAGCTTTCTGTAATTTATGCAACATCATGTGAGAGAGACTCCTGTTCAAAATGCAGGTGGAAACACTAGCAACTCACGGCTGGTCACTGCTAAGCAATTCAAGGAGCTAGGACCACCGGAGTTTTTGGGAAAGCCAGAACCACTTAAGGCAAAGACGTGGATTAAGCAGATCACACAGATATTTGATATATTGGGATGCTTCAAGGAGCAAAAGGTTTCCTTTACCACCTTTATGTTAAGAGGAGAGGCAGATTACTAGTGGGAATCTATAAAACGTACTCAACCTGCCGCACTAAAGATGTCTTGGGAGAAGTTCCAAGAATTGTTCAACGGCAAGTACTTTCCTGAAAGTATTCGTTATATGAAGGAGGTAGAATTCATCAAGTTGGCGCAAAACAATATGACCGTATCGCAGTACGAGGCTAAGTTTACGGAGTTATCCCGATTTGCATCCCATTTGGTTGATAATGAGGAGCGAATGACGCGAATGTTTCTACGAGGTTTAAAACTCGAAATACGTCAATATCGCATTTCTCACAAACTTTATTTGTATTCAGATGTTGTGAATAGGGCTTAGTTATTGGAGTGCGATAATGAGTCAACCCAACCAAGAGATAGCAGCCGACAAAACGATAATACCAGTGGTAGCAGTCATCGAAGCGGTAACAACAAACGTGGAGGAAATCATCATGCTAGAAATGGTAACCACTTCGGTGGTAATCCTGGCCAAGATAATAGAAGTGGAAATTTCAAAAAGAGAAGGTTCAATAATGATGGAAAGACAGTAGCACCAGCACCCATTGTTAAGGAAGGAGAACGACCACCGGTCGTATGCCACAGATACGGAGTAGAGGGACACATAAGTCCAAACTGCATGCAGTAACCCAAAGTGTGTTTTTATTGCGAAAGAGAAGGTCACCTAGCTCAATTTTGTCATGTAGTGAAGTCAAGTTCAGCTGGGATGGAGACACCAAAGGCTATCCCAGATAAGTTAAAGTCAGTAGTTCAAGGGAGAGCGTTTATCGTGACCTCCCAAAAAGATAGTAATCCGAACGAAGTCATCACGGGTAAGCTAATCATAAACTCTTACGAAGTCTATACCTTATTTGATATCGGTTCTACATATTCTTTTATTTCACCTACTTACGCTCAACGTTTAAATTTGACTCCAGAGAAATTAGACTTTGACTTATCTGTTGAAACTCCGTTGGGAGAAACATTCATTTCATCCATTGATTATAAATCTTGTTTGATTCAAATTGGCATCCTCACATTACCTGTCGATCTCATCTCTTTGAAAATACTTGCATTTGATGTGATTTTAGGAATCGACTAGTTAATTACCCATCATGCTAAAATTAATTATTTTCGTAAGGTTGTTAGCTTTCATATTCCTAACCAACCTATTATGCGAATTCAAGCAACCAAACTACTAAAGTCAATCACTGTCATATCAAGCCATAAAGTCATTCGTTTATTAAAAAATGGATGTCAAGCTTTCTCAGCCCATGTCACGGATTAAACAAAAATATGTCAGATTTGAATGATATTTCTATTGTTTATAAATTTCCTGACGTATTCCCTGAAGAACTTCATGGCCTACCCCCAGAGCGTGAAATCAAATTTTGTATTGACCTTGAACCCGGTACAAAAACCATATCGAATGGCTCCTATTGAACTTCAGGAGTTAAAAACCCAACTGCAAGAATTGTTAAACATCGATTTCATTCGTCCTAGTACGTCTGCTTGGGGTGCTCATGTTCTATTCGTAAAGAAGAAAGATGGAAGTATGCGACTTTGTATTGACTATCGGGAGTTGAATCATGTCACCATCAAAAATAGGTACCCGTTACCTCACATTAATGAATTATTTGACCAGTTGCAAGGTGTCAAATTCTTTTTAAAGATCGATCTTCGTTCTGGATATCATCAGTTAAAGATTAAAACTGATGACATTCCAAAGACTACTTTCAGAACTCGGTACGAGCATTACTAATTCTTAGTCATGTATTTTGGATTGACTAATGCTCCTACTGCCTTCATGGATATGATGAACAGAGTATTCAGGTTTGGAGGGATTTGTCATCTATAGTGATGCTTCAGGTAGAGGTTTAGGATGTGTTCTCATGCAACATGGGAAAGTCATAGTCTATGCCTTATGAAAACTCAAAGAATATGAGAGAAATTATCCTACTCATGATCTAGAGTTGGCAGTAACCGTTTTTGCACTAAAGATCTGGAGACATTACCTGTATGGGGAGAAAGTGGAGATCTATACGGATCATAATAGCCTCAAATATTTCTTCACCCAAAAGGAACTCAACATGCGGCAACGACGTTGTCTTGAGTTGTTAAAAGATTACAATCATACCATTCAATACCATCCTAAAAAAGCGAACGTGGTAGCTGACGCGTTGAGTAGAAGATCATATGCAGGTACGAGTGTGATATTATCAACGCAAAGGCCCATTTTGTATGACTTACAAAGGATGGAGATGGAGTTAAAGAGTCTAGGGACCCACGTAATGATGTCAAATATACGAGTAGAACCGACTTTAATCGATAAAGTTAAAGCTGCTCAAGCTAGGGACTTGGAGCTGATGTGTATGAGGAAGAAAGTATAATAAGGTGCTATTTCGGAAGCAAGAATTGATGAAGAAGGAATACTTTGAGTCAACTCCAAACTTTGTGTTCCTAACGACTCTGATTTAAAGTATAAAATCATGATGGAGGCACATAGCACACCGTTTGTAATCCATCCTGGGAGTACCAAAATGTATCGTGATCTTCGACATACATTTTGGTGGAGCAATATGAAGAGAGAGATCGCAAAGTTTATCTCAAGGTGTTTATCTTGTCAACAAGTCAAGGCGGAGCATCAAGTGCCAAAAGGTCCATTTCAACCACTTGAAATTCCAGAATGAAAGTGGTAGCACCTTAACATGGATTTCATTACTGGTCTTCCCAAGGTTTCTCAAGGCATAGATCAAATTTGGGTTATTGTTGATAGATTAACCAAGTCTGCTCATTTTTTACCTATACGAGAAACTTATTCACTTGAACGTCTTGCTCGTATATACATAAACAAGATTATAAGACTGCATGGTATACCAGTATCCATAGTTTCTGATCGAGACCCAAGATTCACTTCACGATTTTGGATTAGCTTACAGAAAGCTATGAGCACAGATTTACGATTCAGTTTGGCATATCATCCTCAGACGGACGGACAGTCGGAGAGGACTATTTAAACTCTTGAAGATCTATTAATACTCTATGTCCTAGACTTCAATGGAAGTTAGAACAAGTTCTTGCCATTGGTGGAATTCTCCTACAACAACAGTTATCAAACAAGTATAGGCATGGCTACATTCAAGGCGTTGTATGGACAAAAGTGTCGTTCTCCAGTATGTTGGGATGAGGTGGGTGAAACAACGTTGTTGGGACCAAAATTGGTATGCATGACAACGAAAAAGATTTAAATGATCTAGCAACATATAAAAACCTCACAAGATCGACAAAAGAGTTATGTCGATCTTCATCGAAGGGACGTGGAATTCAATATTGGAGATCATGTGTTGTTACGTGTTTCTCCATGGAAAGGAGTTACAAAATTTGAAAAGAGAGAAAATTTCAATCCTCGATTCATTGGCCCATTTAAAATCCTCAACCGAGTAGGAACTGTGGCCTATAAACTCGCCTTACCGCCTAGTATGTCTCGTGTTCATAACGTTTTTCGCATATCTATGTTACGTAAATATGTGGAAGACCCAAACCACATTATTGAATTAGAACCAGACGCGATAGCGAAAGATTTAACGTATGAAGAGGTACATGTTAAAATCTTGGATAAGAAGGAACATATTCTACGCTCAAAGGTTATACTTCAAGTCAAAGTTTTGTGGAGAAACCATGATATTGAGGAAATGACATGGGAGTTAGAATTTGAAATGAAAACAAGGTATCCTTACCTCTTCGACATACCAGGTACGTACACCAATTTCGAGGGCGAAAATTCATAAGAAGGGGATATTGTAAGACCCTAACTTTTATGAATAAAGATTAATTTTTCTCTAAATGTTATTTTGAATAATAAGGTGTGGATTTGATATAATGTTATAGTTGTGGGTAATATTTACAAACTTTTCAAAGTAAGAAATTTGTCAAAAAATATTCGTTTGGTCAGAAAATATTCGTTTTATCAGGGAATATCCGTAAAACGACACAATCATTGGTGGACCCCGAAACAGAATTATTGTCGAATTTAGAATGCGACAGAAATAACCTTTTTATAAAAATAACTGTAAAACTTTTACCGTTGACTATTAAAATACCCTGTGATAAAACTACAGTAATACGCGTGGTTGCACAGTCGCACACGGTATTGTACAGTATCTTTGATTATTGATATTTACGTGAGAAGTCACTCAATTTTATTCAATTAATGCCACAATAATTGTCGCATAGTATCTCATATTATTGATTTAATTATTGTCACAGTATCATCTGAATAAAATTTTATATTATTAAATTAATAATTGAGACAACAAAATTATTCATATTATTATTTGCATTATTGACAATGTCTAGAAAGTTCTATCGAGAAAATGAGTTTGGTCACCTAATTGCGCGTCAATAAGGAGAAGTCCTTATCGCCCCCTCTTTCCTGAGAATGATCTGGTTGTTAATATTGTGAGTTATAATATTAATGATGAATAAATGTTATTAAAAATGTGTTTAGTGAAGTCAATTGAATTGAGATAAATAGAGAGATTTTTTTATGAAGTATTTGTTATAAATTTGGCTTATTACATAGACCCCTCACTTACTCATTTTTCAAAATCGTTGGTAGAAAGTTATCTCAGTTTTGTTTTATTACTTATATATATATATATATATATATATATATGGAAAATGATCCGGAGAATACATTAGCTATTAGCACTGTTTCAACTAACGCTCATCTAGCCGTCCAAAATTAGAGTTAATGACTGAGATGAATGCCTAGCCGCTAGAGGGAGTAGCGGCCAGTAATAAATATTAAAATCCTCTTTGCAGCCACGTTTTGACTGGCCGCTACTCCCTCTAGTGGCCAGCAGAGAGGATTTTAAAAATCGTGGGCTGTTAGGGAATTTGGCCCAGCCGCTAGAGGGAGTAACGGGCAACAAATTTTTTTTTTTGCTTAATTATTGATTATCCTAATTATCCTCATACATACTACTTATTAATTAGTAAAATAAAATAATAAAAAATTATAAAGATGTTAATCAGTTATAAAAAATTATAAGTATAATCAGTAATTATCCTTATACTTATTAATAAAATAAGTATGTATAAGGATAATTAATAATTATCGTCTTATGATTTTTAATTATAAATAGGAAATAGTGATTGAATTTATATTATATTCCTACTCAAATATATAAACTCAATCACTATTTCCTATTTATAATTAAAAATTATAAGACGATAATCAGTAATTATTCTTATACATACTTATTTTGTTATTAAGTATAAGGATAAGTATAAAAATAATTACTGATTATCCTTATAATTATCCTTAAAAAAATTTATTATTTTATTTTACTGATTAATAAGTAATATATATAAGGATAATCTGTTAATAAGTATTAGGATACGTATAAAGATAATTACTGATTATCCTTATAATTATCCTTATAATTTTTTATTATTTTATTTTACTAATTAATAAGTAGTATGTATGAGGATAATTAGGATAATCAGTAATTAAGCCAAAAAAATTTTGTTGGCCGCTACTCCCTCTAGCGGCTGGGCCAAATTCCCTAACAACCCACGATGTTTAAAATCCTCTCTACTGGCTGCTAGAGGGAGTAGCGGCCAGTCAAAATGACGACGTTTTGACTGTCCGCTACTCCCTCTAGCGGCCAGCAGAGAGAATTTTAATATTTATTGCTGGCCACTACTCCCTCTAGCGGCTGGGCATTCATCTCAGCCATTAACTCTAATTTTAGACGGTTAGATGAGCGTTAGTTGAAACAGTGCTAATAGCTAGCGTATTCCCCGGATCATTTATATATATATATATATATATATATATATATATATATATATATATATATATATATATATATATATATATAAGTTTTATTTTTATTAGATTATAAATAGAATATATTATATTTTATTTAAAGTTTTTATTTTATTAGAATATTTTATTGCATAATGCTGCATAGTAAATCAAAAAAAATTTAGCCGAACGAATTCGGCGCCCGTGATTCTTACTGTGCACCCGTGATTTTCATAAATAGTTTCATGTCATTCTCCTATAAATAGAATGCTTAGTTTAGAAATGAAAATCACACCAAAATTAGAGAATTCTTCTTCTATAATATTGAGCGTATTTCTTTTGAGTTAAGGAAACTTTGAGTGTAGCAAATAGTACAAGTTTTTCTTCAAACAATATCCCCGCCATACCAGTTAGAAATACTCTCCTTTTAAGGTAAGGGATATTATTTTTGTTCAATATTCGTATGAAATAATATTTTCTTCCATACTCTGTAGTATGTAAGTAATATTATTTCGTGTCATATTCCTAATTCTACACTTATGTTGATAAGTATTGCTTTTATACTCCTTGAAATTAGTCTAATATTCTTAAAATTTGCGCTTCATCGAGTATCTTTTTCACGGAAATATTTTTCTGAACATTCTTGTTAAGTTTTAATCTTTTCATGCCAGGATACTGAAATAAATTGATTTCATTTCTATCAAAATTATTTTTGATACATGAGTATTATTATTGAATTTTACTCCACAAAGCAGTTATCATGTTGATAATTTGGACATTCTTGAACTCTGTATAAATTGAATTATAAATTTTTAAAATTTATCCTAGCTCTCACTTAATTGAATTCTTATATCATTGTCATCATCCTCATGCTTAAATTGTGATAAAATTCATCTTTGGCTCATAGTGTATAGATGGACTGTTGATTGGTATGATTATGACTAGAAATTATGTATCGGTATAATCATGACTTTTAATGTTACAAATAATGTGGTAAAAGTCCTCATTGGCCCGTAGTTCATTGATAGACAGTTGTTGGCATGATCATGACCACTGGTAGTATTAACGAATATCATTGGCCTGTAGTGCATGGATAATTTGATGATGTGGATTATTTATTGAGATGTGTTATAGCGATAAAATATTGATGATAAACTTTTAAATCATAGAAGATAGTAGATATTATGCACTACTTGACTCTTCTAATGGATTGCTTGTTCCGTTGTAGTTAAACTTGTTGTCTATTGTATTCTATCAGTTTTTATACTGTTGAAGGCTAACGATAATTTATTCTGCATTATCTTAGTCATAATATTCTTTACTGGGCTAGTTGAGCTCACCCTTTGCTTTTATTATTCTCTTTTAGAAATGAGAATATAGTTGGGACTAGTCGGGAATGAAGTGACGGTCCGAGATGGTGGCTGTAGTAGTCCTCACTATTTTATAAAATAATGTGAAAATAATTATAATGAGGACTCCATTTGAGTTTTGATATTGTCTACGAGATAATATTCGAGTTAAAACTCTCAGCTTATGTTTTATCGTATTTTACACGACAGTTGTATAATTAAATTTGTATTTGAATTCTATACCACGTATTTGGCGACTCAAAATGGGTTGTGTATACCTATTTTGGGGGTGTCACAAATTTGGTCTGACACAACAATCTATGCTTTAATAAACAATAATTACATTTGAATAATATTTCATTTTTTAGTTATGTTGAAGCTATAGCGATAACTTTATAACAATTGGCATTCAGGATTGGTTTGGTATAATATATCAAAAACAAATCAAGATAGGAATCTTGTTTAACGAATACACAGGGTTCGAGAACTTATATAAATAACAAGATAGGTTAGAAGACTTACCTAAGCGAAGAACGATTAAGCAAATCTACTCGATTTGTTTATAAACACCTAAGATGTTCATTCATATAAGTCTAACACATTAGTATTGATAACAATACTCAAATACATAAACTATTTATGTTCGAGTTAAATTTGATATGCTTTCGGTGTTCTAAGACTTTACCGGATATTTAATAAGTTAATATCTCGGTTAAACTTTATTTATAAGCTTTATTATTTTTTTAGATAATTTGTATATCCTTTATAATAATTTCTGGAAGCTTATAATAATTTTTAAATATTTATTTATCCATTAAATGATTTTTAAATCATTTATTTCTATTCCTAAATAATTAGTATTTACTTAGAATATTATAAAAATCTTGTTTATTATTTTTAAATAATTTATAACCATTTAATATGATTTTAAAATCATTAATATCATTTTTAAATAATTATTATTTTTTTATAAATGATTATTATAATTAAATTATTAATAACTTAATTATTAATAATATTTAAATAAATAAAATATTTATTAAATTTATGTAAAAATGTTAAAAGTTAATTATTATAACTTAAAATAATTTTTTTAACTATTTTTATAATTAATTATATTTATTTATTAATTATTTCTAATTTTATTAATTTATTTAATAAATTTTTATTTATTATCTGTCGCTAAAGCCCTATAGCAACATAAAGTGTTGCTATAGGTGTTCTTTAATTCTGGGAATCAGTTTTGTTGTAGCTTAGAGGTCACTTTGACCTTAATCTAACTCTCAACTGTTGATGATTCTGGGTTTGTAAGTGTATAGATGTTATAGTACTCATGCAATAGTACAACATCATACCAATTTCAGGCTTTAAAATACATATAACAAGAAGTTATAGAGGCTCAAAGTCACTGTCAGAGTTGTTCTTGGATTTCTGGGTAACTCAGAACAGTGGTCATGGTCGGTCAACGATCTTGTGGCCTTAATAACTTTCAATTCGTGTGATAGATTTGTATTTTGATTATTGTAATATGTACTCTATATACCAAGTTACATATACGTTACACTAGTTAGGACAGAGTAAGTCCCTAAGGACTAGATTTACGTTGGTCAAAGTTTAACTAAAGGTTGTTATTCGTGTTCTTCAGTTTTCTGGGTAACCCAGAAAACACAGTCATTCTCGGTCAATGACTTTTAACAATTAATTCAAGTAATCCTATGAATTGATTAAGCGTTTGATGTCATAGATATGTAGTATGTATATCAGGGTATTAATTCATAACACTTAGACATCCTAAAACCAAACATAAAGTAATTTAAAGGTTGGTCAAAGTAGCCAGCTCAACCTATTCTTGAGATTTCTGGGTAACCTAGAAATCAGAACTTCGTGGTCGGTCAACCAATTTTGACTACTTATATCTTGCAATATATGATTCTAATGGACCTGTTTTCTTTTCCAGATTAAAGACCTCATGTAATACTACAACTAGCATACAATTAACAGACCTAAATATTAACATACATGGATCTACAGGCTTTGACATTCGACTATCAGACCTGTTTTTTCAGAATTTCCAGTTTGCTTAAAACATCAATTTGATGCATCTAGATGTTATGTAAACATGTTCTATCAACTTAGAATACTTACTAACATGTTATTACACATATCTAAACGTCTAAACTATAAAGTAAACATAACATTAAAGATCTAGGTTAAAATTAGGGTTTGCACCTTTTCTTGCATGATTTTGTTTTCTGACTTTTGTTTCTATTCTTGCTACCACCAAGGCTTGTTTAGGTATGATATATGAGTATTTAGGCTTAGAAATTTTGTGAGTTTGCACTGATCTAAGGCTGCTATTTATAGAATTTCTAAGCTAGGGTTTTTTGGTCATTATTTCTCCTTCTTGCCTCTACAAATATCTGATGTTCTGATACTTGTGTTGCTTGGGAGTTACAAGCATGTCATGTGCTATCTTGGGACTTGGCTTGGTGAGTAATAACCTACTTGTGAGCTAGTTCATCATAATTAGTAGCTTAATTATGCCCTAATTGTAAGACCCCAACTTTATTATAAATAAAATCGAATCTTCTCCAATTATTATTTTGAATAAAAAGGTGTTAATTTGATATAATGCTTTGGTTATGGGTGAAATGTGTAAATTTTGCAAAATAAGCAAGTGGTTATAAAATATTCATTGTTGTCGGAGAATATTTGTTTGGTCGTGGAATATTCTTGCTGTCGGGAAATATTCTTAAGATGGCGCAGCCATTTGTGGGCCCCATAACGGTAAACGGTCGGATGAAGAAAACGACAAGTTTGAGTTTTTATAAATAACGGCGTAATTGTTACTGTTAATACTGTTGGAATACCCGGTGGTTAAAATACAGTAGTACACGTGGTTGCACAGTAGCACACGGTATTGCACAGTATTTTTAAATTATTGATTCTTATGTAAGAAGGCACTACTCAATAATTGCTATAGTAATTACTGTTCAATATTTTATTTTATTGATTGCTATGTTGATATTTTATATTATTGTTGTTTCAATAATTATCACTGCACAGTATTTTTCATTAACAGATCAATAATTCATATTATTTGAATAATATTATTAGATAGCATTATTGGCAATATCTAAGGAAGTTCTGTCTAAAGAGAGGTTTGGTCACCTAATTGCGCGCCAGTAAGGAGAAATTCTTATCGGAAAGCCCCCTCTTTCATTGTGATTCTGTAATATTATTTGTGAATAATTAATTATCGATTTATATGATAAGAAAATATTTATTTTATGTGGAAATAAATGAAGAAATTAATGCTGAGGTATTTTATCAGTATTTTGTCGGAATGAATGTATTAAAAATCATCCGTATATAAATTTCGGACATTTTCTGTTGGAAATTTGGAAAAATTTTCTTCTACAAAGTTGTAGAGAATTAAATTTCCTATGGAATAGACATGAGATTCAAATCTTTCTGATAAAAGGGTTATTTATTATGAATTATTGAAGTTGCTGATTATTTAAAATATTTTGGAAATTTTCTAGATTGGGTGGGCCTCACTTTTGGTTGGTGAGAAATGTGCTAAAATTTTATTTCAAAAGTGGTGGGCGTGAATAGTAGTTGGTAAAGCCATTAGGTAGCATGTTAGTTAGTTTTGGCGTTCTAAGCATTTTCCTATAAATAGGGTGTTTAGTTAGAATTGAAAATCACACCAGAAAAAAGTTTTTTTTCTCTCTCTCTATATTATCGAGCGTATTTTTACGAGTATTTAGATACTTTGAGAGTTACTATTCAGTACAAGTTTCCTTCAGCCTTATACCTGATATTTCAGCCGGAAGTACTGTTCTTTTGAGGTAAGGGATGTTATTTTTTTCGTAAATAATATTATTTCCTTCAATATCAATATGCCGAAATATTGATATAAATTTTATTGTAGAATTTTACCTTTTTGTGTCGGGGTTACTATTCACGTATACGACACTATTCACGAATACGACACTATTCACAAAAAAATAAAATTTTCTCTTCTTTGTCCAAGATGTCTAGTATAGTTACTATCTTTGATTGTATCTATGTTTTGATCTTTATTTTTTAATTCTGCTCCACAATTGATTATTATAGAGTAATTTTGAACTTGAATAAACTGTATTACGAATCCCTAATATTTATCCTTTTGTCTCACTAGATTCATTCTTTTAAGGATATTTTTTATCAACCTCAGTCCTAAATGATGATATTACTGAATATCTTTGGCCTGTACTGCAAAGATGAATGATTAACTGATGAATATCTTTAGCCTGTAGTGCAAAGATGAACAGGTATTGAGATGAACATGACCAACTAGTGATACAAATGAATATCTTTGGCCTGTAGTGCAAAGATGAATATTTGATTCAAGATGTATATTGATTGGTGTTACAAGGATAAAATATTGATGATGGACTTTTAAATCTTAGAAGATATTATAATTCATTCTCTACTTGACTCTTCTAATGGATTGTTGTTTCCGCTGCAGTTGTTGATCTAAAACTTGTTGTCTATTATATTCTATCAGATTTTTCTCTGTTGAAGACTAATGATAATTTGTTGTATATTATCTTAGACATAATATTCTGTACTGGGCTAGTTGAGCTCACTTTTTTCCTTTTTGTTCCATTTTTCTTCTTAGGAGGCGAGAATATAGCGGGAACTAGTCGGGGTGTGGAGTAATGTTTCCAGTCAATTATTTTAGCAGTCATAACTATTTTGTAAAATAGTGTTTCAATAATTGTAATGAAGACTTATTTGAGTGTGGATATTGTCTAGAAGACAATATTTGTATTTAAACTCACAGTATAAGTGTTGTCGTATTTTGCACGATAATTGTAGTAATGATGTTGTAGTTGTTTCTGTACCATGTATTTGGCGACTCAGAATGGGTGATGTATACCTATTTTGGGGGCGTCACAGTTGATATCAGAACTTAGGGATATGGTCTCTGGCAGAGATCGGGGAATAGAACTAGGAAGGGAGAGACGAGTAAATCTTTCGCTAGTATGTCCTACCTAAGCTTATTTGTTGGTCGGTCATAATATAGGGGTATTATGTGGTATGTCAATTTCTTTAATTAACCCTTATTTTATGGAAGTATTTGAGAATGGCAGTTGGGAATGTTAACAATGGCGTGAATGAGACCGTGGAGACACCTTTAATCACCAACAAGAGAACGTGCAACAGGAAGGCAATATTCCTCCTGTAAACAATACTACCGAACAAACGATGAATGATGGGATGTTTAGAAGCTTTTTGTAGTTCATGCAAAATCAGACAAGGGAGACTCGTATACAAAATACGGGTGGAAATGATAGCAACGCGTGGCTGCTCACAGCCAAGCAGTTCAAAGAGTTGGGACCACCAGAATTTTTGGAAAGCCGAATCCGATCAAGGTGGAAATGTAGGTTAAACAAATTACCAAGATATTTGATGCCTTGGGATGCACAGAGGAACATAAGGTTCCATTCGCCACCTTTATGTTTCGTGGTGAGGTAGACTACTGGTGGGAGTCTGTGAAGCTTATCCAGCCAGCCGCACTCAATATGTCTTGGGAAATGTTTCAGAAATTGTTTAATGACAAGTACTTTCATGAAAGTATTCGTCATATGAAGGAGGTAGAGTTTATTAGACTAGAACAAAACAACATGACGGTGTCCCAGTACGAGGCGAAGTTCGCGGAGTTATCCAGGTTTGCACCTCATTTGGTAGAGAATGAGAAACGTATGACGAGGATGTTTCTGAGAGGTCTGAAACCCGAGATTCGGCAATATCTTATTTCTCACAAATTTTCTCTATATTCAGATGTTGTCAACAGGGCTCAATTATTAGAAAGAAATAATGAGTATGTTCAACTGAAGGACCGCAACTAGGGTCATACCGGTGGCAGCAGTCATCGGAGCAATGACAGCCAGATGTGAGGAAATCATTTGGATAAAAGCGGTAACCACTTGGGTGGTAATCGTGGCCATGATAATAGAAGAAGCGAGTTGGGAGGAGATTTCAAAAAGAGAAGGTACAACAATGATAACGTGAAGACGTCAACACCAACTGTTTCTAGGGGAGGAGAACAATCACCGGTCGTTTGTTATAAATGCGAAAAAGAAGGGCATATCAGCCCAAACTGCCCACAACAATCCAAGGTGTGTTATAACTATGGAAAGGAAGGTAATATAGCTAGAGATTATCTTGTAGAGAAACCAAGTCCAACGGGGATGGTGACTCCTAAGGCTGTCCTGGACAAATCAAAGTCAGTGGTTCCTGGAAGAGCGTTTGTCGTAACTGTCCAAAACGTGAGGAACCCGAACAAGGTGATCACGGGTAAGCTAATCATAAACTCTTACGAAGTTTATACCTTATTAGATACCGGATCTACCCATTCTTTTATCTCTCCTGCTTGTGCTCAACGTTTTAACTTGACTCTGGAAAAATTAAACTTTGACTTATCTGTTGAGACTCCGTTAGGAGAAACTTTCATTACATCTACTATTTATAAATATTGCTTGATCCAAGTTGGTACTATCACATTACATGTCGATCTTATTTCTTTAAAAATACTTGTATTTGACGTGATTTTAGGTATTGATTGGTTAACTATTCATCATGCCAAAATTGATTATTTTCGTAAGGTTGTTAGTTTTCATATTCTTAACCAACCTGTTATGCGAATTCAAGCAACCAAACCATTAAAGTTAATTACTGTCATATCAAGCCATAAAGCTATTCATTTATTAAAAAATAGATGTCAAGCTTTGTTAGCCCATGTCAGGACTTGAAAAAAAACACGTCAGATTTGAATAATATTTTTGTTGTTAGTGAATTTCCTGACGTATTTCCTATAAAACTTCCTGGTCTACCCCCAGAACTTGAAGTTAAATTCTTTATTAACCTTGAACCTGGTACAAAACCCATTTCTAAAACTCCATATCGAATGGCTCCTATTGAACTTCAGGAGTTAAAGGTCCAACTACAGGAGTTGTTAGACATAGGTTTCATTCGTCCTAGTACATCTCCTTAAGGTGCTCTTGTTTTATTTGTAAAGAAAAAAGACGGGAGTATGCGACTTTGTATTGACTACCGGGAATTGAACCATGTCACTATCAAGAATATGTATCCGCTACCTCGCATTGATGACCTGTTCAACCAGTTGCAAGGAGCACAATTCTTTTCAAAGATCGATCTTCGTTCTGGATATCATCAGCTGAAGATTAAAACTGAAGATATTCTGAAGACTGCCTTTAGAACTCGGTACGGGCATTATGAATTCTTAGTCATGTCTTTTGGATTGACTAATGCTCCTGCTGCTTTCATGGATATGATGAACCGTGTGTTCAAGGAATATTTGAATCAGTTCGTTGTTGTCTTTATTAATTACATCCTCATCTATTCCAAAAGCTATGAAGATCATGAGCACCATTTAAAACTAGTACTTCAAAGGCTTCGCGATAACAAGCTATATGTCAAGCTGAAGAAATGCGAGTTCTGGCTTGAGGAAGTAACATTCCTTGGGCACGTGGTGTCAAAACATGGAGTATCTGTTGACTCGGTAAAGATTGAAGCCATACAAAGTTAGGAGCAACCGAAGACGGTGACCGAAGTACGTAGTTTTCTGGGCTTAGCTGGTTATTATCGGAGATTCGTGGAAGGATTTTCTCGAATCGCTACTCCGTTAACTCAGCTGACTCGGAAAGATACAAAATTCGGTTGGAGCGAGGAATGCAAGAAGAGCTTCCAAGAGCTCAAAAGGAGACTCATTTCGGCACCTGTTCTGATAATATCATCTGGTTCGGATGGATTTGTTATCTACAGCGATGTTTCAGGCAAAGGGTTAGGATGTGTTCTCATGCAACATGGGAAAGTCATAGCTTATGCCTCGCGACAACTCAAAGAATATGAGAGGAATTATCCTACTCATGATCTGGAGTTGGCAGCAGTCGCTTTCGCGTTGAAGATCTGGAGACACTACTTGTATGGGGAGAAAGTGGAGATTTATACGAATCATAAGAGCCTTAAATATTTCTTCACCCAAAAGGAACTCAACATGCGACAACGATGTTGGCTTGCGCTATTGAAAGATTACGATTATACCATTCAATACCATCCTGAAAAAGCGAACGTAGTAGCTGACGCATTGAGTAGAAGATCATATGCCGGTACGAGTGCGATATTGTCAACGCAAAGGCCTATTTTGTATGACTTGCAAGGGATAGAGATAGAGTTAAAGACTTTAGGGACCCACGTGATGATACCAAATATACGAGTAGAATCAACTTTAATTGATAAAGTTAAACCTGCTCAAATTACGGAGCTGGAGCTGATGCATATGAAGAAGAAAGTGTAAGAAGGTGATGTTCCAGAAGCAAGAATCGATGAAGAATGAATACTTCGAGTCAACTCTAGACTTTGTGTTCTTAACGATTCTGACTTGAAGCATAGAATCATGATGGAGGCGCACAACATACCGTTTACAATCCATCCTTGGAGTACCAAAATGTATCATGATCTTCGACATACATTTTGGTGGAGCAATATGAAAAGAGAGATCGTAGAGTTTATCTCGAGGTGTTTAACTTGTCAACGTGTAAAGGCGAGCATCAAGTGCCAAAGGGTCCATTGCAACCACTTGATATTCTGAAATGGAAGTGGGAACACATTACTATGGATTTAGTTACGGGTCTTCCCATTATTTCTCAAGGTATAGATGCAATTTGGGTTACTGTTGATAGATTAACCAAGTCTGCTCATTTCTTGCTATACGGGAGACTTATTCCCTTGAACGTCTTGCTCGTATGTACGTGAATGAGATTGCGAGATTGCATGGCATGCCAGTATCCATAGTTTCGGATCGTGACCCAAGATTCACTTCACGATTTTGGGTTAGCTTGCAGAAAGCTATGGGAACGGATTTACGATTCAGTTCGGTATACCATCCTCAAACGAACGGGCAATCAGAAAGGACTATTCAAACTCTTGAAGATCTATTAAGACTCTGTGTCCTAGATTTCAAAGGAAGTTGGGATAAGTACTTTCCATTGGTGGAATTCTGCTACAATAACAGTTATCAAGCAAGTATAGACATGGTTCCATTCGAAGCGTTGTATGGAAGAAAATATCGTTCTCTAGTATGATGGGACGAGGTGGGTGAAGCAACGTTGTTGGGACCAAAATTGGTACGCATAACTATAGAAAAGATCCAAACGATTCGACAACGTTTACAAACGGCACATGGTCGATAAAAGAGTTATGTAGATCTTCATCGAAAGGACGTCGAATTTAATATTAGGGATCATGTATTGTTACGTATTGCTCCATGGAAGGGAGTTATAAGATTTGGAAAGAGAAAAAAGCTCAATCTAAGATTTATTGGTCCATTTGAGATTCTTGACCGAATAGGAAATGTGGCCTATAGACTCGCACTACCTCCAAACATGTCTCGTGTTCATAATGTGTTTCACATATCTGTGCTTCGTAAATATGTGAAAGACCCGAAGCACGTTATTGAGTTAGAACCAGACGAGATAGCCGAAGATTTAACGTACGAGGAGGTACATGTTAAGATCTTGGATAGAAAAGATCATGTCCTACGCACCAAGGTTATACCACAAGTTAAGGTTTTGTGGAGGAACCATGCTATTGAAGAAATTCCCTGGGAGTTGGAATCAGAAATGAAAACGAGGTATCTTCACCTTTTCGAAACACCAGGTACGTACATTAATTTCGAGGACGAAATTTCATAAGGAGGGGAGGTTGTAAGACCCCAACTTTTTTATAAATAAAATCGAATTTTTTTTAATTATTATTTTGAATAATAAGATGTTAATTTGATATAATGCTTTGGTTATGGGCAAAATATGCAAATTTTGCAAAATAAGCAGGTGGTTATAAAATATTCATTGTTGTCGGGGAATATTCGTTTGGTCGTAGAATATTCTTGCTGTCGGGGAATATTTGTACGATGGCGCAGCCATTTGTAAACCCCATAATGGAAAATGATCGGATGGAAAAAACGACAAGTTTGAGTTTTTATAAATAACAACGTAATTATTACCGTTAACACTGTTGGAATACCCGGTGGTTAAAATACAGTAATACGCGTGTTTACACAGCAGCACACGGTATTAGACAATATTTTTGAATTATTGATTCTTACGTAAGAAGGCACTACTCAATAATTATTACAGTAATTACTGTTCAATATTTTATTTTATTGACTGCTACGTTGATATTTTATATTATTGTTGTTTCAATAATTATCACTGCACAGTATTTTTCATTATAAGATCAATAATTCATATTATTTGAATAATATTATTAGATAGAATTATTGGCAATGTCTAAGAAAGTTCTATCTAATGAGAGGCTTAGTCACCTAATTGCGCGCCAGTGAGGAAAAATTCTTATTGGAAAGTCCCCTTTTTTTCTTGGGAACGACCTAGTTGTCATAATTATAATTATGTAATATTATTTGTGAATAATTAATTATTAATTTATATGATAAGAAAATATTTATTTTATATGGAAATAAATAAAGGAATTATTGCTGAGGTATTTTATCAGTATTTTGTCAGAATGAAGGTATTAAAAATCATCAGTATGTGAATTTCAGACATTTTTTGTTTGAAATTTGGAAAAACTTTCTTCTATAAAGGTGTAGAGAATTAAATTTTTTAGGGAATAGACATGAGATTCAAATTTTTCTGATAAAAGGGTTATTTATTATGAATTATTGAAGTTGCTGATTAATTAAAATATTTTGGAAATTTTCTTGAATTGGTGGGTCTCACTTTTGGTTGGTGAGAAATGTGCTGAAATTTTATTTCAAAAGTGATGGGCATGAATAGTAACAGGTAAAGCCATCAGGTAGCAGGTGGGTCTCACCCTTTTCCTTTTTGTTCCATTTTTCTTCTCAGAATGCGAGAATATAGCGGGAACTAGTCCGAATGTGCAGTAATGTTTCCAGTCAGTTGTTTTAGTAGTCCTCACTATTTTGTAAAATAGTGTTTCAATAATTATAATGATGACTTATTTGAGTGTGGATATTGTCTAGAAAACAATATTTGTATTTAAACTCACAGTATATGTGTTGTCGTATTTTGCACGATAATTATAATAATGATGTTGTAGTTGTTTCTGTACCATGTATTTGACGACTCAGAATGGGTGATGTATACCTATTTTGGGGGCGTCACACTTATCCTCTTTAATCGTGATTAGGGTTTTGGTTTTTATGATTAGGGTAGCTTAATGATGTTTATTAATACCTAATTGAAGTTTAACAATTATGATTAAGTTTTAAGATAACCTAATTAGGGTTTAGTCTAACCAATTAGGGTTAAGGTTTATAAATTTGGGTTAAGGTTTGTAAATCTAGGGTTAGGGTTTCCTAATTTTGATATTAGGGTTCCTAACTTAGGTTTTTACGTAAATCCTAACAAGCACGACAAAACATTTTGTCAATGTAAGTACGATAAAGCAGCTTGTCAAAATACATATATCGAAAAGTCCATTTCTGGAAGAAAATTTTTAAGCATGACGTGTCAAGTACGTCAATATTTGGACAAAATTTTATTTGACTTATTTTTATAACAAAGTATATAATAACACAAAACACTTTCAGAATGGAGAGATTTTATTATATAATACTGAATTTACATAATCGAGTCTTATTAGGGTATTGGGGTTTCACATTCACTCCTACTAATAAGAATTTTGTCCTCGAAATTAAAGTACAAGTTATGTAAACAGTTGGGGATAGTTCTCTCGCATTTTGTCCTCTAGCTCCCATGTAGCCTCTTCAACGTTCAGATTCCTCCAAATCACTTTGACCGATGCTATCACTTTATTTCTCAGGACTTGCTCTTTACGGTCGATGATTTGGACATGTTCTTCCTCATAAGACAGATCTTCTTTGATTTGGATCGGCTCATAATTTATAACATATTTATAATAGGGTTTATATGGTCGTAATACGGATACATGAAACACATTATGAATATGGTTTAACTCAGGAGGTAGTGCTATTTCATAAGCAAATTCACCTACCCTCCTCAAAGTTTTGAATGGTCCAATGAATCTCGAACTCAATTTTCTTTTCTTGCCAAAACGTATCTTTCCCTTCCAAAGGGACATTTTCAAGAATACATGGCTTCTTACGCTAAAGTTTCGTTGTTGACGATGTGGATCAGCGTATTTCTTCTGTCAATCTTGAGACGCTTGTAATCGTTCACGTATAACTCGGATTGTCTCAGTATTTTGTTGGATTATCTCGGGTCCTAGCATTTATTTTTCCTTGACCTTATCCCAACATAAAGGTGTTCTACATTTCCTTCCATATAAGGCTTCATATGGTGGCATACATGTAAAGCCCCTAAATCCAGGTACTTGAAACCCAAACTCGGTGCTTCACGATACCATTTCTATGAGCGGAATAATACTAATAATAATAACAATAATATAATTATTAAACTTAATTTACATGATTATCAGAGTCTAGCTCCCAAGTACTTAACTTTAATACATTCAATACAACCCATGATATATATATATAACAATAGCATTTACGTTCATTCAGCAACCTTTTCCTTTCCTTTGTTCTTAGCAGAGCTCTCTGGTTGTTCACACTTAGCTGAAAATATTTAAATTAAGCAAGGATGAGCATTTGAGTGCCCAGCAAGTAATGACAATTATATATATATATATATATATATATATATATATATATATATATATATATAAGCTGAAAGAGTTTAAATGTTCTCTTTATACTACCCTTCTACAACAGATCAATAGTTGTGAAGTATCTATACCGATAATAATAACATAACAACCCTCTTTCAAATTTTTGAAACTACATAATGACTATAAATAGGGTTAAGGTGACATACTATGAACATTGTTTTTATTTTTGAAAAGGTTAAACAGAACTTCATCTGTAAACCGTCATAACTTACGGGCACGGGGGTGATCAGCCCGTTGTACCCTATATTGATCAACACTACATGCAAGAACGAGGGTATCGTCCACTCTGTCCGCCTCGGGCGCATAAAAGTTTTCCCGTGTAGGGATGTTCATACTTGTCTGGGTTCCAAATCAAAGGTTTTATCGTGTTCAACAATAATCTATAATCCAACATATATATATACAGGTAATTGACAAAGGTGTATCAACATGTGATTAAATACAATGATTATCCAAGTGGGGACACGTGTATAACCATTTATAGAAATTAACGAACAGAATATATATATCTGAATTACCATATAATAACATGTTGATAATCAATGAGCTTATATAATATAGGGTTAGTAATCTGTACAGTATTAATATAATTTAGAAACATTCTTACTCATGTCCATTACATAAAGAAAATGCAAAGGTAAGATACTTGCCTGATACGCTGCTTACAATTTGTAACTTAGTTTTATCTTTTAAATCACGACCTATCATTAATCAGATCATTCGTTCGATTAGAACAATGTACTATAACACAGTACTGTATTTCGCAGTCAGCACATAACCTAATCACATTGGCACATAGGTTTAACCACCATTGAATCACAAATAAACACTTATCAATTCAAATTATCTAAGTCCAGATCAATTTCTGAAATATGTAGGTGTACCGACGACTTTATCAAGTAATTATCAAGTCTAGGACTCTATTCTGTAACTCAATATCTTCAAGTATCAGTCATATTATTTTTAAATAACGTATAATAATTTTTAAGCATTTATTATAATTTATCATGAATTTTCAAACACTGGAATCATTTTTAAATGATTTAAATATTAAACAATTATATTATTATTAATATTTAATTAATATTAAACTATTAATGAAACTATTTTCAAAATATTAAAGTTATTTATAATAACTTAGAATATTTTTTAAAGTATTAATATTACCCTTAAATAATTTTTAAAACATTTAAAATTATTTTTAAATAACTCTCATTAATATTAAAGTATTAATGTTTTATTCATCAAAATATTAAAAGTCATTATTTATAACTTAAAATATTTTTAATTCATTTATATCCCTTTTAAATGATTTTTTAAATTAATTAAATAATTTTTAAACTATTTATTTAATATAATTATTAAATAACCTTAACATCATTAATAATAATTAATTAATAAAATTAACCTTTAAATATTAAAAGTTATATTTTATAACTTAAAATATTTTTAAATACCTTATTATTATTTAAAATAATTTTTAATATAATAAAATTATTTTTAATCTATTTATTTAATTCATTTATCAAATAACTAAATCATAATTAATATTAATTTATTAATGAATTTCATCACAAAATATTAAAAGTCATTAAAAATAACTTAAAATATTTTCCTATATCATAATATAATTTTAAATGATTTTCAAGTATTAAAATCATTTTTAACTAATTTATTTAATATTATAATTAAATAAATTAAATACCAATAATATTTCAAAAATATTAAATATTTATGAAATGTACTTAAAATAAATAAAAATTAATTTCTGAATTTTAAAATAATTTTTAATAATTTATTTTGTATTTTTAATAATTAAAATCTAATTTTCTATAATTATTTAATGAAAATTTAATTTGTATAATTAATATGTCGCTAAAGACCACCTATAGTGACATAACTGCCGCTATAGGTGTTCTTCATGTTCTTCAGCATTCATAAGGCAGTTTCCTGGGTGCTACTTTGACCAAGAATCGTGCACGGTGTAATGTGTTTCTGGGCTAGATGTTGAGCAGATCGTGTAGTACTAGTGTAGGAGTACACAATCCAACAACAAACATGATCATAAATTGCATAACAAAGGATATCAAAGCCTTCAAAGAAGCTATCAGAGCTGTTCTTCATTTTCTAGGTTACCAAGAAATGAAGAACAGTTCAACATGTCCATTTTGGGCTTCCATAACGTGCAGTTCTGTTAATTTTTTTTAGTGATTTCAAAGTTTCAGTATGTAAACCATATGTAAGACAATAGATCCATGACATAAAAGCAGTTTATCAACAACATATCAAACAGATATTGACTGGTCAAAGTAGTGGTCAAAAACTGCTTATGAAGGTTTCTGGGTTACCCAGAAACTTCATCCGGCAGTTTCGTCCACACCACTTTGACCACTGATTACTTTGATTCAGAGAAGGATCAAATGATTCTAGAGTCATGGTCATGTAGCCTACACGTCAGACAACAACATTACAGCAATAACAGGGTCTAAAATGTAAACACAAGTAAGATTTAAACGCGAGAACATGCTGTCAGACTTTCTGGACACGTTTTGGGTTACCCAGAAACGTTCGGTTAATGCCGGTCAACGTGGTTTGAACACTAATAAAATGAAATCTGGACATGGAATAGCCATGATTCCACTTTCAGATCACAGACCACATGACATACTTCACATACAAACCTTCAAACATACAAAAATAGAAACAGAAAAATATCTACACGATCTGACATTTGACTGTCAGAGACATTTTAAAAATTTTCCAGATTTTTGAAAACTCTTATTTCGTGAATCTAGATGTTATGGATCCACTAAATACCAACCCAGATCATTTATTTACACTACATATAACATATATAACACAACAAAAACTAACATCAAACATCAGATCGATGGACAGATTTTCAAATTAGGGTTCTACCTCTTTTAATCAAATCCTTGATTCTGGCTTCTGATTTGTTAGTGGATTTCGTGGGGCTGGTATTTGGGACTGATATGCTACTAGAATTCGTGAGTGTAAAGAGAGAGAGACTTGGTTGGGTGCTAGATAGCGAATGAGCAATTTCTTTGACATTTCACTTACTTTAATCTCTCACTTTTTACTCTTGTGGTTAAAATTGGTGCTATGTGGCTTATGTTGGCTGATGAAATGTGTGTGATAGTGGCTCAAGAGATGTGGCACAATTTTTTGCCATAACTATATTTACTTTAAATTTAATAAAAGGGTAATTAGGTCATTTGCCTTGTTATTTTAAGGGTATTCTTGTCCATGGCACTTGAATCTAGGGTTTAATCACTAGATTTTAAACCTTAAGGTTTCCCAAATAATATCTAGGATTTGAAGAATTAAGATTAAAGTTCAATAAAATTTTAATTATAACTTACTAATTAAAATTACAGTTTTTAATAGAGAATTAGGGTTTAAAACAAATACCTAGGGTTTCTTGATATAATTAGGGTTTCCCAAATTATGAATTAGGGTTTCCTAATTAACATAATTATTTACTAAAATAATAATTAGAGTTACCATTTGAGCAATTAGGGTTTTAAATTAGAAATTAGGGTTTCTAGACAATAATTAGGGTTTCTAGACAATAATTAGGGTTTACCTAATTAGCATAATATAATAATGATCATAAATCACGTACCACAATTTCCTATCAATCACAAACTCCGGTTTGAGTTTCAAGTTAGGGTTTAACGAATTAATGATACCATTTTGACATGTCACAACATAATTGACCAACCATTATCCATGCGTACATATAGTACGTATTTATAGCACTGAAAAATCATAATATGTAAGACCCCGAATTTTATGAAATAAAAGTATTCAATTTTTCTTATAATTACAATTCAGTAAATGGTTAAATTGATAAAAAGTTATAGTTATGGGTGAAATGTGAAAACTTTTCAAAAGTTATTGGTATCAGAGCCATAAATAAAGAGCCCCGAGCCTCTATCTGGTGACATCCTATTGATGGGGAATGCACCGAAGCCAGACTCTCCGTAGGGGACGCCGTTCTGTGGTGGCAAGCTGATAGGTACCTTTGTGAGGTGCTGACACATGATGGTGTCCAATGTCACAGTTGGTATCAGAGCTTAGGGATATGGTCTCTGGCGGAGATCAGAGAATATATCTAGGAAGGGAGAGATGAGTAAATCATTCGCTAGTGTGTCCTACCTAAGCTTATTTGTTGTTCAGTCATAATATCGGGATATTATGTGATATGTTAATTTGTTAAATTAACCCTTGTTTTGAAGCTGTATTCTAGAATGATATTTGAAATACAGGAGATGAGCAATGGAGAAATTATGATGACAGGGAAGATGGAATCTGAAATGAAAGGAAGGTATTCTCAACTCTTTGAAATACCAGGTACGTAAATTTCGGAAACGAAATTTCATAAGGAGGGGAGATTGTAAGACCCCGAATTTTATGAAATAAAAGTATTCAATTTTTCTTATAATTACAATTCAGTAAATGGTTAAATTGATAAAAAGTTATAGTTATGGGTGAAATGTGAAAACTTTTCAAAATACGCAAGTGGTTATAAAATAATCATTGTTGTTGGGGAATATTCGTTTGGTCGTGGAATATTCTTTCTGTCGGGGAATATTCGTACGACGGCCCAGCTATTTGTGGGCCCCATAACGAATAACTGTCGGATGAAGAAAACGACAAATTTGAGTTTTTACAAATAACGGCGTAGTTGAAATACCCGGTGGTTAAAATACAGTAATACGCGTTATTGCACAGTAGCACACGGTATTGCACAGTATTTTTGAAATTATTGATTCTTATGTAAGAAGGCACTACTCAATAATTGTTACAGTAATTACTGTTCAATATTTTATTTTATTGATTCAATAATTGCTACGTTGAAATTTTATATTATTGTTGTTCAATAATTATCACTGCACAGTATTTCCCATTATCAGATCAATAATTCATATTATTTGAATAATATTATTAGATAGCATTATTGGCAATGTCTAGAAAGTTCTGTCTAAGGAGAGGTTTGGTCATCTAATTACGCGCTAGTAAGGAGAAATCCTTATTAGAAAGCCCGCTCTTTCCTAAGAACGGCCTGGTTGCCATAAATATGATTCTGTAATATTATTTGTGAATAATTAATTATTATTTCATATGATAAGAAAATATTTATTTTATGTGGATATAAATGAGGGATATATCTTTGAGGTTAAAAATGAAGGAGTTAATGTTGAGGTGTTTTATCTGTATTTTTGTCGGAACGGAGGTATTGAAAATTAAATTAGGATTTTTGAGATATTTTGCGGGGGTTATAATTTTTAATCCGACCGTTGGATCGTTGTAATTTTTGGATATATTATACATATA
The DNA here is from genome assembly GCA_016801055.1 of Panax notoginseng. Lineage (NCBI taxonomy): Eukaryota > Viridiplantae > Streptophyta > Magnoliopsida > Apiales > Araliaceae > Panax > Panax notoginseng. Next base: position 162,881,013 of record CM029015.1, on the reverse strand, counting down.
TAAGTTGAGTACATGTCCACAAATTTTGAACCGTTAAAAATGAGCATATGATTTGTTATGGATTTTAAGAGATGACTGATTCAGAAATTGTTGAAGTTTCAGAATTTATCATTTTGGTGGAAAATTCTAGAATTGGTGGGCCCCACTTGTGGTTGGTGAAGAAATATGCTGAATTTTATTTAAAATGTGGTGGGTAGGAATAGTAGCAGGTAAAGCCATCAGGTTGCAGGTCAAGTCTGCTAAAATTTTCCTATAAATAGAGGGCTAAGTTAGAATTGAAAATAACACCAGAATTCATAAGTTTTCTCTCTTTCTCTCTCTAGATTATTGAGTGTATTTTGTGAGTATTTAGATACTCTGTGAGTTTCTATTCATCAGTGCAAGTTTCCTTCAGCCTTATACCGATCAGAAGTACTGCTCTTTTGAGGTAAGGGATAGTAACGGATTTTAAGGGTTGTTATGATTTTCAGTTTCGTAATTTTTTTGACCTTCAAAAAATTCTAGAAAAATTTGAAATGATATTTTGATGAGTTTTCTTGATTGTGTCCAAAAATGATGATTTTTGGATGTATAGATTGAGAGTTATGAATTTTATGAGAAAAGACTATTTTAAAAGTAATCGCTTATAATTCCTTGTGGTTAACTCCAAAATTGATGAAATTTTTATTGGGAGTACATGTATATGATAGGAGTATACTCTGTGAATTTCAGAATTTTTAGATAAAAGTACAATTTTTGATAAATGTTTAAATATTCGGCTGTTTTGGCCATATGAAAAATAGTAAATGACTTTTAAAAATTCTGAGAAAAATATATGTTCACTATGAGACTATATTATGCTAAATCCCAGAAAATAAATATTTTTGGAACTGATTTGATATTTTTCATGAAAATGGTCTAGTTATGAGTAAATGAATTAAATATGTTATGTGAAGTAAGAAAATTGAAAAATAGGATTTTATGACTTGAGAATCCTATATGAGGTATATGCAGATTTTGATGAGGGTTTTGGTTATTGGTGATGAAATCTTATGAGTTTGACATTTTGGAATGATTAAATGCATTATTTTAGTAAAGTGTAAACAATTAAAATAAATTATTTATAAATTTAAGAAATGTTATTCTTTCAATATCATTATACCGAAATATTGGTATGGATTTTATTGTGGAATTTCTACCTTTTTGAGTCGGGGTTAATATTCACGAGTTACTATTCATGAGTTACTATTCACGAGTTACTATTCATGGGTTACTATTCACGAGTTACTATTCATGACAAAATTAATTTTTTTTTCTGACCAAATTATAGTTGAGTTATGATTATTACTCTTGAGATTAAATCTATATGTTGATTATATTATTTTTATTATCATATATAACATTTTTATAACCCTGATGTTGAATTTCTCTTTCACTTGAGTGTAAAGATGGGTAAATTATTGGTATGATCGTGACTGAGAAATGTCTTTGGCCTGTAGTGCAAAGATGAATTGTTAACTGGTATGATCATAACCATTGAATTTATAATTGAATATCTTTAGCTTAAGTGTAAAGATGAATTGATTAACATGGTTATAATTATTGTTTATATAAATTCTGAAATGATTATATATATCTTTGAGATATTAATATATTTGGCATGTAGTGTAAATATGAACTGTTGATGAATATATTTAGCCTGTAGTGCAAATATGAACTGTTGAGGAATATCTTTGGCCTGTAGTGCAAAGATGAATCGTTAATGAATATCTTTGGCATGTAGTGCAAAGATGACTTGTTGTTGAATATCTTTGGCCTGTAGTGTAAAGATGAAATGATAATGAATATCTTTGGTCGTAGTGCAAAGATAAAATTGTTAGTATGATTATAAACAAGAACTGTGATTTGGTATAACCATGATCTTTGATGTTTCAGGTAAAGACATGTGATAAAAATTATCTTTGTCCTGGATGCGAAGAGAAATTTAGAATTACAATTATGATTATGAGTTATTCATATAATTGTGGAAAGGAACTGTTGATTAATGTTACAGGGATAAAACATTGTTGGTAGATTTTTAACATGAAGAAGATAATAGACTTTATGGTCTATTTGACTCTTCTAATGGATTGCTCGTTCCGCTGCAACTATGGTTGAAATTTTTATTATTTACCATATGTTCTAAATCTCTGATTTATTATTGATGAAGGATATTGATAATTTAATTATCTTTAGTCATGATATTCTTTACTGGGCTAGTTGTGCTCACCCTTCTGTTTCACAATTCCTTTCAGGTAATAAAAGTGTAGATGGGTCGAGCGGGGGTAACAGGGGAATAGAACGGTGGTCATCATTTAGTAGTTATATTTGGTGAAGAAAATAGGGTGAGGCGAACCCAACGTTGGAAGGGTGTTTTGCCACTATCATACAAGATGTTTAATGACATACAACCTCGTGTCATCATAAGACAGGGTTGTGCTCATCCACTTGCTGAGTATATCTACGAGCACTACCTATATAATCTTAGTGTTTGTTTGAAGTATAATTCTCAATTAGAGACAGTGGAGATAATGATAAGTCAAGAGAAGACTCACCATTAGGAAGAATATGATAGTAACCTTCTCATTTTTCTTTGGGGTCTATTGGGTCAACCAAGGATAATTCTGTGGCCATATGATATCTATCATAACCTAGACGCATGGCCTCCCATGTACGAAGGTTTCCTTGAGCACTTCCCAAATATTCTAATTTCTAAAATAGTTTTTGACTATACCTTTATGTAAGGTGTCATTGTGAGGTGCTGTCCACGGTTGGAACATGAGTCACATTTGGTATATATTTGTATCCAAACTCACAGCATATGTGTTGTTGTATTTTGCACGATAATTGTTGTAATAAAGTTGTAGTTATTTTCTGTACCATGTATTTGGCAACTCAAAATAGGTTGGATGGAATGGACATATTTTGGGATCGTTACATTTGGTATCAGAGCTTAGGGATATGATCTCTGGCGGAGATCGGGGAATATAACTAGGAGGGGAGAGATGAGTAAATCCTTCGCTAGTGTGTCCTACCTAAGCTTATTTGTTGGTCAGTCATAATATCGGGATATTATGTGATATGTTAATTTGTTAAATTAACCCTTGTTTTGAAGCTGTATTCTAGAATGATATTTGAAATACAAGAGATGAGCAATGGAGAAATTATGATGACAGAGAAGATGGAATCTGAAATGAAAGGAAGGTATTCTCAACTCTTTAAAATACCAGGTACGTAAATTTCGGAGACGAAATTTCATAAGGAGGGGAGATTGTAAGACCCCGAATTTTATGAAATAAAAGTATTCAATTTTTCTTATAATTACAATTCAGTAAATGGTTAAATTGATAAAAAGTTATAGTTATGGGTGAAATGTGAAAACTTTTCAAAATACGCAAGTGGTTATAAAATAATCATTGTTGTTGGGGAATATTCGTTTGGTCGTGGAATATTCTTTCTATCAGGGAATATTCGTACGACGGCGCAGCTATTTGTGGGCCCCATAACGAATAACTATCGGATGAAGAAAATGACAAATTTGAGTTTTTACAAATAACGGCGTAGTTGAAATACCCGGTGGTTAAAATACAGTAATACGCGTTATTGCACAGTAGCACACGGTATTGCACAGTATTTTTAAAATTATTGATTCTTATGTAAGAAGGCACTACTCAATAATTGTTACAGTAATTACTGTTCAATATTTTATTTTATTGATTCAATAATTGCTACGTTGAAATTTTATATTATTGTTGTTCAATAATTATCACTGCACAGTATTTCCCATTATCAGATCAATAATTCATATTATTTGAATAATATTATTAGATAGCATTATTGGCAATGTCTAGAAAGTTTTGTCTAAGGAGAGGTTTGGTCATCTAATTGCGCGCTAGTAAGGAGAAATCCTTATTAGAAAGCCCCCTCTTTCCTAGGAACAGCCTGGTTGCCATAAATGTGATTCTGTAATATTATTTGTGAATAATTAATTATTATTTCATATGATAAGGAAATATTTATTTTATGTGGATATAAATGAGGGATATATCTTTGAGGTTAAAAATGAAGGAGTTAATGTTGAGGTGTTTTATCTGTATTTTTGTCGGAACGGAGGTATTGAAAATTAAATTAGGATTTTTGAGATATTTTGCGGGGGTTATAATTTTTAATCCGACCGTTGGATCGTTGTAATTTTTGGATATATTATACATATATAAGTTGAGTACATGTCCACAAATTTTGAACCGTTAAAAATGAGCATATGATTTGTTATGAATTTTAAGAGATGACTGATTCAGAAATTGTTGAAGTTTCAGAATTTATCATTTTGGTGGAAAATTCTAGAATTCGTGGGCCCCACTTGTGGTTGGTGAAGAAATGTGCTGAATTTTATTTAAAATGTGGTGGGTAGGAATAGTAGCAGGTAAAGCCATCAGGTTGCAGGTCAAGTCTGCTAAAATTTTCCTATAAATAGAGGGCTAAGTTAGAATTGAAAATAACACCAGAATTCATAAGTTTTCTCTCTTTCTCTCTCTAGATTATTGAGTGTATTTTGTGAGTATTTAGATACTCTGTGAGTTTCTATTCATCAGTGCAAGTTTTCTTCAGCCTTATACCGATCAGAAGTACTGCTCTTTTGAGGTAAGGGATAGTAACGGATTTTAAGGGTTGTTATGATTTTCAGTTTCGTAATTTTTTTGACCTTCAAAAAATTCTGGAAAAATTTGAAATGATATTTTGATGAGTTTTCTTGATTGTGTCCAAAAATGGTGATTTTTGGATGTATAGATTGAGAGTTATGAATTTTATGAGAAAAGACTATTTTAAAAGTAATCGCTTATAATTCCTTGTGGTTAACTCCAAAATTGATGAAATTTTTATTGGGAGTACATGTATATGATAGGAGTATACTCTGTGAATTTCAGAATTTTTAGATAAAAGTACAATTTTTGATAAATGTTTAAATATTCGGCTGTTTTGGCCATATGAAAAATAGTAAATGACTTTTAAAAATTCTGAGAAAAATATATGTTCACTATGAGACTATATTATGCTAAATCCCAGAAAATAAATATTTTTGGAACTGATTTGATATTTTTCATGAAAATGGTCTAGTTATGAGTAAATGAATTAAATATGTTATGTGAAGTAAGAAAATTGAAAAATAGGATTTTATGACTTGAGAATCCTATATGAGGTATATGCAGATTTTGATGAGGGTTTTGGTTATTGGTGATGAAATCTTATGAGTTTGGCATTTTGGAATGATTAAATGCATTATTTTAGTAAAGTGTAAACAATTAAAATAAATTATTTATAAATTTAAGAAATGTTATTCTTTCAATATCATTATACCGAAATATTGGTATGGATTTTATTGTGGAATTTCTACCTTTTTGAGTCGGGGTTAATATTCACGAGTTACTATTCATGAGTTACTATTCACGAGTTACTATTCATGGGTTACTATTCACGAGTTACTATTCATGACAAAATTAATTTTTTTTTCTGACCAAATTATAGTTGAGTTATGATTATTACTCTTGAGATTAAATCTATATGTTGATTATATTATTTTTATTATCATATATAACATTTTTACAACCCTGATGTTGAATTTCTCTTTCACTTGAGTGTAAAGATGGGTAAATTATTGGTATGATCGTGACTGAGAAATGTCTTTGGCCTGTAGTGCAAAGATGAATTGTTAACTGGTATGATCATAACCATTGAATTTATAATTGAATATCTTTAGCTTAAGTGTAAAGATGAATTGATTAACATGGTTATAATTATTGTTTATATAAATTCTGAAATGATTATATATTTCTTTGAGATATTAATATATTTGGCCTGTAGTGTAAATATGAACTGTTGATGAATATATTTAGCCTGTAGTGCAAATATGAACTGTTGAGGAATATCTTTGGCATGTAGTGCAAAGATGAATCGTTAATGAATATCTTTGGCATGTAGTGCAAAGATGACTTGTTGTTGAATATCTTTGGCCTGTAGTGCAAAGATGAAATGATAATGAATATCTTTAGTCGTAGTGCAAAGATAAAATTGTTAGTATGATTATAAACAAGAACTGTGATTTGGTATAACCATGATCTTTGATGTTTCAGGTAAAGACATGTGATAAAAATTATCTTTGTCCTGGATGCGAAGAGGAATTTAGAATTACAATTATGATTATGAGTTATTCATATAATTGTGGAAAGGAACTGTTGATTAATGTTACAGGGATAAAACATTGTTGGTAGATTTTCAACATGGAGAAGATAATAGACTTTATGGTCTATTTGACTCTTCTAATGGATTGCTCGTTCCGCTGCAACTATGGTTGAAATTTTTATTATTTACCATATGTTCTAAATCTCTGATTTATTATTGATGAAGGCTATTGATAATTTAATTATCTTTAGTCATGATATTCTTTACTGGGCTAGTTGTGCTCACCCTTCTGTTTCACAATTCCTTTCAGGTAATAAAAGTGTAGATGGGTCGAGCGGGGGTAACAGGGGAATAGAACGGTGGTCATCATTTAGTAGTTATATTTGGTGAAGAAAATAGGGTGAGGCGAACCCAACGTTGGAAGGGTGTTTTGCCACTATCATACAAGATGTTTAATGACATACAACCTCGTGTCATCATAAGACAGGGTTGTGCTCATCCACTTGCTGAGTATATCTACGAGCACTACCTATATAATCTTAGTGTTTGTTTGAAGTATAATTCTCAATTAGAGACAGTGGAGATAATGATAAGTCAAGAGAAGACTCACCATTGGGAAGAATATGATAGTAACCTTCTCATTTTTCTTTGGGGTCTATTGGGTCAACCAAGGATAATTCTGTGGCCATATGATATCTATTATAACCTAGACGCATGGCCTCCCATGTACGAAGGTTTCCTTGAGCACTTCCCAAATATTCTAATTTTTAAAATAGTTTTTGACTATACCTTTATGTAAGGAGTCATTGTGAGGTGCTGTCCACGGTTGGAACATGAGTCACATTTGGTATATATTTGTATCCAAACTCACAGCATATGTGTTGTTGTATTTTACACGATAATTGTTGTAATAAAGTTGTAGTTGTTTTCTGTACCATGTATTTGGCAACTCAAAATAGGTTGGATGGAATGGACCTATTTTGGGGTCGTTACATTTGGTATCAGAGCTTAGGGATATGATCTCTGGCGGAGATCGGGGAATATAACTAGGAGGGGAGAGATGAGTAAATCCTTCGCTAGTGTGTCCTACCTAAGCTTATTTGTTGGTCAGTCATAATATCGGGATATTATGTGATATGTTAATTTGTTAAATTAACCCTTGTTTTGTAGTTGTATTCTAGAATGATATTTGAAATACAGGAGATGAGCAATGGAGAAATTATGATGACAGGGAAGATGGAATCTGAAATGAAAGGAAGGTATTCTCAACTCTTTGAAATACCAGGTACGTAAATTTCGGAAACGAAATTTCATAAGGAGGGGAGATTGTAAGACCCCGAATTTTATGAAATAAAAGTATTCAATTTTTCTTATAATTACAATTCAGTAAATGGTTAAATTGATAAAAAGTTATAGTTATGGGTGAAATGTGAAAACTTTTCAAAATACGCAAGTGGTTATAAAATAATCATTGTTGTTGGGGAATATTCGTTTGGTCGTGGAATATTCTTTCTGTCGGGGAATATTCGTACGACGGCCCAGCTATTTGTGGGCCCCATAACGAATAACTGTCGGATGAAGAAAATGACAAATTTGAGTTTTTACATATAACGGCGTAGTTGAAATACCCGGTGGTTAAAATACAGTAATACGCGTTATTGCACAGTACCACACGTTATTGCACAGTATTTTTGAAATTATTGATTCTTACGTAAGAAGGCACTACTCATTAATTGTTACAGTAATTACTGTTCAATATTTTATTTTATTGATTCAATAATTGCTACGTTGAAATTTTATATTATTGTTGTTCAATAATTATCACTGCACAGTATTTCCCATTATCAGATCAATAATTCATATTATTTGAATAATATTATTAGATAGCATTATTGGCAATGTCTAGAAAGTTCTGTCTAAGGAGAGGTTTGGTCATCTAATTGCGCGCTAGTAAGGAGAAATCCTTATTAGAAAGCCCCCTCTTTCCTAGGAACGGCCTGGTTGCCATAAATGTGATTCTGTAATATTATTTGTGAATAATTAATTATTGATTCATATGATAAGGAAATATTTATTTTATGTGGATATAAATGAGGGATATATTTTTGTGGTTAAAAATGAAGGAGTTAATGTTGAGGTGTTTTATCTGTATTTTTGTCGGAACGGAGGTATTGAAAATTAAATTAGGGTTTTTGAGATATTTTGCGGGGGTTATAATTTTTAATCCGACCGTTGGATCGTTGTAATTTTTGGATATGTTATACATATATAAGTTGAGTACATGTCCACAAATTTTGAACCGTTAAAAATAAAAATATGATTTGTTATGAATTTTAAGAGATGACTGATTCAGAAATTATTGAAATTTCGGAATTTATCATTTTAGTAGAAAATTCTAGAATTGGTGGGTCCCACTTGTGGTTGGTGAAAAAATGTGCTGAATTTTATTTAAAATGTGGTGGGTGGGAATAGTAGCAGGTAAAACCATCAGGTTGCAGGTCAAGTCTGCTAAAATTTTCCTATAAATAGAGGGCTAAGTTAGAATTAAAAATAACACCAGAATTCATAAGTTTTCTCTCTTTCTCTCCCTAGATTATTGAGTGTATTTTGTGAGTATTTAGATACTCTGTGAGTTTCTATTCATCAGTGCAAGTTTCCTTCAGCCTTATACTGATCAGAAGTACTGCTCTTTTGAGGTAAGGGATAGTAAGGGATTTTAAGGGTTGTTATGATTTTCAGTTTCGTAATTTTTTTGACCTTCAAAAAATTCTGGAAAAATTTGAAATGATATTTTGATGAGTTTTCTTGATTGTGTCCAAAAATGGTGATTTTTGGATGTATAGATTGAGAGTTATGAATTTTATGAGAAAAGACTATTTTAAAAGTAATCGCTTATAATTCCTTGTGGTTAACTCCAAAATTGATGAAATTTTTATTGGGAGTACATGTATATGATAGGAGTATACTCTGTGAATTTCAGAATTTTTAGATAAAAGTACAATTTTTGATAAATGTTTAAATATTCGGCTGTTTTGGCCATATGAAAATTAGTAAATGACTTTTAAAAATTCTGAGAAAAATATATGTTCACTATGAGACTATATTATGCTAAATCCCAGAAAAGAAATATTTTTGAAACTGATTTGGTATTTTTCATGAAAATGGTCTAGTTATGAGTAAATGAATTAAATATGTTATGTGAAGTAAGAAAATTGAAAAATAGGATTTTATGACTTGAGAATCCTATATGAGGTATATGCAGATTTTGATGAGGGTTTTGGTTATTGGTGATGAAATCTTATGAGTTTGGCATTTTGAAATGATTAAATGCATTATTTTAGTAAAGTGTAAACAATTAAAATAAATTATTTATAAATTTAAGAAATGTTATTCTTTCAATATCATTATACCGAAATATTGGTATGGATTTTATTGTGGAATTTCTACCTTTTTGAGTCGGGGTTAATATTCACGAGTTACTATTCATGAGTCACGAGTTACTATTCATGACAAAATTGATTTCTTTTTCTGACCAAATTATTGTTGAGTTATGATTATTACTCTTGAGATTAAATCTATATGTTGATTATATTGTTTTTATTATCATATATAACATTTTTATAACCCTGATGTTGAATTTCTCTTTCACTTGGGTGTAAAGATGGGTAAATTATTGGTATGATCGTGACTGAGAAATGTCTTTGGCCTGTAGTGCAAAGATGAATTGTTAACTAGTATGATCATAACCATTAAATTTATAATTGAATATCTTTAGCTTAAGTGTAAAGATGAATTGATTAACATGGTTATAATTATTGTTTATATAAATTCTGAAATGATTATATATTTCTTTAAGATATTAATATATTTGGCCTGTAGTGTAAATATGAACTGTTGATGAATATATTTAGCCTGTAGTGCAAATATGAACTGTTGAGGAATATCTTTGGCCTGTAGTGCAAAGATGAATCGTTAATGAATATCTTTGGCATGTAGTGCAAAGATGACTTGTTGTTGAATATCTTTGGCCTGTAGTGCAAAGATGAAATGATAATGAATATCTTTGGTCGTAGTGCAAAGATAAAATTGTTAGTATGATTATAAACAAGAACTGTGATTTGGTATAACCATGATCTTTGATGTTTCAGGTAAAGACATGTGATAAAAATTATCTTCGTCCTGGATGCGAAGAGGAATTTAGAATTACAATTATGATTATGAGTTATTCATATAATTGTGGAAAGGAACTGTTGATTAATGTTACAGGGATAAAACATTGTTGGTGGATTTTCAACATGGAGAAGATAATAGACTTTATGGTCTATTTGACTCTTCTAATGGATTGCTCGTTCCGCTGCAACTATGGTTGAAATTTTTATTATTTACCATATGTTCTAAATCTCTGATTTATTATTGATGAAGGCTATTGATAATTTAATTATCTTTAGTCATGATATTCTTTACTGGGCTAGTTGTGCTCACCCTTCTGTTTCACAATTCCTTTCAGGTAATAAAAGTGTAGATGGGTCGAGCGGGGGTAACAGGGGAATAGAACGGTGGTCATCATTTAGTAGTTATATTTGGTGAAGAAAATAGGGTGAGGCGAACCCAACGTTGGAAGGGTGTTTTGCCACTATCATACAAGATGTTTAATGACATACAACCTCGTGTCATCATAAGACAGGGTTGTGCTCATCCACTTGCTGAGTATATCTGCGAGCACTACCTATATAATCTTAGTGTTTGTTTGAAGTATAATTCTCAATTAGAGACAGTGGAGATAATGATAAGTCAAGAGAAGACTCACCATTGGGAAGAATATGATAGTAACCTTCTCATTTTTCTTTGGGGTCTATTGGGTCAACCAAGGATAATTCTGTGGCCATATGATATCTATCATAACCTAGACGCATGGCCTCCCATGTACGAAGGTTTTCTTGAGCACTTCCCAAATATTCTAATTTCTAAAACAGTTTTTGACTATACATTTATGTAAGGTGTCATTGTGAGGTGCTGTCCACGGTTGGAACATGAGTCACATTTGGTATATATTTGTATCCAAACTCACAGCATATGTGTTGTTGTATTTTGCACGACAATTGTTGTAATAAAGTTGTAGTTGTTTTCTGTACCATGTATTTGGCAACTCAAAATAGGTTGGATGGAATGGACCTATTTTGGGGGTGTCACATAATATATCATATTATTATTCTCATTCCTTGATAAAAAACTAAAATTAGGATTTGGATTCCATATCTGATTTATTCTTCCATATTTAACCTTACTAATTAAGGTAAATTAATTAACTTAATAATCTGTACTAAAATTCATATAATAAAATAATTATTATAATTTTTCTAAAAAATCACCCCATATATTATTTAAATAATATATGATTATATTTTTATGGAAAATAATTAATAAAAACCTTTCTACCATATTAATTATTATAAGAATATACTTAATAATAATCAATAATTCTAAAATAAAATTATTTGTAAATATTCATCTAATAAATATATTACATAAATACATATACACAATATCTTGTACAAATCCTCATCCTTAAAATAAAAAAAAAATTTATACGCAAAATTTCTGATTTAATTATATAGAAAATATCGGGTTGTCACATTCACCCTCCCTTATAAAGATTTCGTCCCCGGAATCACCGTTTTAAAACCTATACATACATGGGTACATAGCATACACAATCATTGCAAGTAGATCTCGATCAACTTTGATCGAACTGATCTTTAACTATTTACTTAAAGCTTGTCTTTCTGATTAAACGAAAATTTTGATTTATAAAAGAACTCAAATTCCTCCCTCAAAATTTTTTTTATAAAATAGTATACTATATTTTCGAAAATCATGTATAATAAAATAAAAGTTATACGAATAATACCTGGAATTCCATTGCCAGCTGTTGTCGTATCCTGGACTGTCATGTTGTAGACCCTTGCAGTAGATTTTGTTGGCTTGCTCGATGACATAGGCCCCGTGATTGCTAAAGTCCCGTTGCCAATGCCAATATTCACACTTCCTGCCTCCGCCTTCCTCTTCGAACAATCTTTTACCCTGTGTTCAGTCGATCCGCATAGGAAACACCCACTATTCATCCTAGGATTAGGGCAGTTGGGAGAGATATGGCCCTCCTGCCCGCACTTATAGCAAACGAATTTTCCTTTCAGATACTCCCCTGAGTGGTTCTTTCCACAAGTCTTACATGGCACCATCTGCTTCTTAACTCCTTCTTGCTTATACTTTCGAAACTTCTCCCCTTCCTCTTGCTACTACCACCCCTATTCCCACTATTAATTTTCACTTTCCCAGCTCCTTCAGTCTTACCCTTATTCTTCCTCTCTTTGTTGTAGAGGCTCATGGCCTCACTTCCCTCCTCAGCAATAATCGCCTTCTCCATGAGTGCTGTAAATGTAGGAATCTGTAACACCGCCACCATGTTATAGAGCCAGGGTTTCAATCCCAGCTGAAACCTTCTCGCTTTTCTAGCCTCTGTATCAACTTGATGCGGGGCAAACCTAGCTAACTCATTAAATTTCGCGGCGTATTCAGACACCATCATATTCTCCTGCTTCAACTCTAAAAATTTTATCTCCATCCTAGCATGCATACTTGGTGAAAAATAGTTTTGGAAAAATAGAGTTTTGACCCTTTCCCATGTAACTACACCTTCTCCTGTCCTCGCTTGATTCACTTCCCACCAAAAATTTTCCTCACCCTTCATCATGTAGGTGGCAAAAGCGGTCTTTTGCCCCTCAGCTACCCTAGCTATTACGAATGCCTTCTTAATTTCTTTGACCCAAGTTTGGGCTTTAACAGGGTCAGTTGTACCTTTGAATTCTGACGGTCCTACAGCCTTAAAGTCTTTGAAGTTAGCTAAGCGATTATCCGGCTGGTTCCCTGCAGCTGGTATTCCCTGTTGCATAGCCTGAGCTATCATGTTCGCGAAGTTTTGCATCGGGTCTGCTTGTTGTTGTCCCTCAACGTTATTGACAGCTTCTTCTGCCCTTTGATTTCGAGTTCGACGTCTTGGCGGCATTATCTGATTAAATAAAGCCATGAATTTAACTTACATTCTAAACCTTATCACATAAGTTTAATATATTAAACTTGTTTCATTACTCAAACATAGATTCATATTCATTTAATGAATATTTTACATAGCATAGCATATAATGCTTTAATCATCAGCTATCCCTTTATGACTACAAAAGTCGGGATTTACAATCTTGACCATTACAAAAGTTTTAGAATATTACCTTACACAGACATACTAAGCACACATATTACATTAAACACACCTACACCACAGAACCTATACTACCTATTCGCTATGCCTTTTTCCTTGGACACCCTTTCGCGTGATGACCTTCTATCCCACAGATAAAATATGCTCCTGGTTTGTAGTCAGGACAATACAGAGTAGTATGTCCTTCATAACCGCAAAGATAACATATTCTTTTCCCTTTCTTCTTATCAGGTTTTCCTAAGTCCTGGTCTTCTATCTTTCTTTTCCCCTTCTTACTCGGAGCTGCACACGATGTGTTGCTTGTGGCTCCCACACTACAACAAAAAGGCTTATCAGCGACCGCACATCTGCGACCGCATATAGTCACAGATGGGTATCAGCGACCGGATGCAGTCGCTAATAGTAGTCGCAGAAAATCTTGTCGCTAAAATGACATCAGCGACCAACAATAGCGGCCGCATTTTTAGCGACCACAATCAGCGGCCTCAGCTGTCGCTATTCTAACTCATGCTGAGTCATGTGTCAGACGTGATGTGGCACACGTGTCAGCGACCGGTAATAGCGACCGCAGGCGGTCGCTGATGTAGAAGCACCTTACTCGGTCGCTAATACTGTATCAGCGACCGCGTGCGGTCGCTGACTTTGTTTTTTTTTTTTAAATATTTTTCCTGTTTTATTGATTTCCCAAAAATAACCTGTTTTGTACCTGCTTTTTATCCCAACACACAGCAGTATATATAAGCATCCATCCATCCATGATAACTACTATATGATAAACATCCGTCCATACATACAGTCCAAAGAATGAATCTAAATCAACACAACACAATACAATCGTAAACATCCATATAATAGAATCGTAAACCAATACAGTCCAAAGATAAGTAGTTTAAAATATTACAAGGCTTTAAAAATCTATAAAATAAGTCTAACAAGGCTTTACAAATCTAACATGCATGACTGGTCTAGCTCTTCATGGATCATTCAAATTAGTACCCTGTAATTAACAAAAGAATAAAACATATATGTTACATGTGTTGATACTGCTATGACTTGGGGAAAGCTAAATAATAGACAATGTACGTAATGAAACATTAAAAGTACCTGGTCGCCACCCTGATGCTATGATGCTGCTGCTTTCGCCACTGCCTTTGCCAAGTCATCAGGAATCAGAGAATGCATCTGCCCGCCCAGTATAAGAAGAAGATCACGATTTTGACAGATCGCTATCACACAGTCAGCAGGAGTATTATAGGCTGGATGACCTGATGACTGTGTAGACTGTGTAGACTGGGTAGCAGAGCTGCCTGTGCCACTGATGGTCGGGCGTCGTCTTTGTCCTTGGCCTTTAACATAATTTTTCTTCACGACGGAAGCCCTCTCCCACAATTCTTGATCAATCGCCGGACGCGGGGTGCCTTCAGGATAGCGCTCGTTCATTAAGCCCTTATAAGTGTCCTGTCAGAAGGTCAACAAATAAATAGTTAAAAATAAATACGAAATGCTAAAAAACATGACTATAATATGTTTAAAGTTAACTTATTACCGCTATCTGAACAGCATCAGGCAGACCATCACGGGTGGCCACATACACATCCAACCAATTGATAGGTTGACCTTGAGACTCAGACTCCTACAGTTCATGTTCTCATATTAATATATAAACATATGATATTTTAGCTACAAAACATGACTGTAACATAAAGACAAATAACTAAGCCAATAAGCTTGTTATACATACGTACCCTAGCAGCAATATGTTGCAACTGAGATATATTGTCGCCCTTGTACGTGCCTTTTACCTTTTCGCCTTCAGATACACCTGAGGATCTGTTCGAGGCAGCAGTCTTACGTCTCTTGACCCAGCTCTCAGCTCTCCACTGCTCACACATCTGCACCCATATGGGATGTGCGCACCACCAGGGGCAATGCTCATGCATATACTGCTCACCCTGTCCTGGATGGTCAATCTCAGCATTGTGCAGGGCTTTCTGTCATTCTTTGTTTAGATTATCTTTAGTCCGGACGGCGCACTTCTGCCAGAACAGTGCCTGAATAACTGATGCATGTGCGTCGTCCCATCTATACCGCTTCTGCAAATAAAACAACAATAATAATATTAAAACTACTATAATACCATAATCCAACATTACTAAACTATTAGTTGATTAACTATGTATTATCTATCAGAGTGATTAAATAAATATACCTGAAATTCAGCCCAAACTGCATCCTTATGGGCGAGAGGTGTGCTCGCCCATGTAATCACTGTCGTAGGCCAGTTCTGTAAGCATAATTGTGAAATGCACTTCAAAATTTTACTATCTTGAAAATCACTACAATATACAATAATTTACATTAAAATATATTTATAACAATGGAAATATTAAACCCTTATATATACACGATGTTTAACTTACGTGCTTTCTGGAGGAGGACGGATCTGTATAAGAATGCGATCATCCGGATTAGCCGGGGCCTTCGGCACATGATTAGGGCCCCGACCCAACCCGCGCTTTCGTGCAACAGGTTCAGAAGACATCTATAAATAAAAAAAATTAGGATGTTAGTATGAAATTATGAATGACAATTAATTGTATGAAATAGTTAACTACGATTACCATAAGTGAAAGGTACATAAACATGACTGCAAAATAGTTAACTACAACAACTACAAATGATATAGTTAAGGATATAGAGAACATTCCTATATAGAGAACATAAATGAAAGGTACATAATTATGAACTAAACATGAACATGAACATAAACATACATTTTGTACAATTAAAACTAAACATACATTTTAATGAAAATCGTTGTCTGATGAGTCAGAATCATTTTGTACAAGTATCGGAGATTCATAACCATCTTCTTCAGATTCTGTGTCAGTGTCAGTCAATAACTCTTCCTCAATATCACTGTCATCCTGCACAATAACTGTCTCGGGATCCAATTCATCAGGTTCATCTCCACCCTCTAACTGGATTACATCATTGTTGTCCTCTATATTTATTATAGGAGGTCTCTGAAGCATTTCCTCTTGGTAGAAATCCCCGTCTATTACTTGGACACGACTACGCGCGGGAGTATGAATTACAACTTGCCAATCTGTAGGCAGTCTATCCCTTTTCCTAACTGGACTAGGAGTGTAGTATACTTGTATTGTTTGAGTTGGTAATACAAACGGTTCGTTGGAGTACGCAGACCTATGGAGGTCAATATCGACGATTCCATGTCTGTCAACACGTATCCCTTTTTCTGAATCAAACCAATGGCACTTGAACAAGTGAATATGACCCCCGTACGTGCCCTTGTACGACAACTCTACGATTTCCTCCAACTCCCCATAAAAGGCACGACCAAGCTCATTGTAACAATCTCCTTGGACACACACTCCAGAGTTCGTTGTTCTTTTACCGTGCCCATATGTCTTTGTGTGAAATTCACAACCATTTATTTTGTAACCATTGCGGGTGACTTGGTCCCTGTCTGGTCCCATAGCTAGGACTTGTACATTAGCCGGAATCGTTGAGCCCTTAGTCAAAGCCTACAAAAACTCCATCTTATTAAATGAAGTCATAGTTAACATGGAGTATATATATATATATATATATATATATATATATATATATATATATATATATATATATACGTGCTTAAAAATTAAACTTACTTTGTCCTTTAGCCAAAGTGCAAAGTTTTTATCCCGATTGATTTGAATATTTTTATCAGTTATGCCGGGATGCTTCACTTTTAACTCGTCATCGTACAATCTATACCATGTTATAAACATTAACATATTAGAATAAATTGTCAACTTAAAAGATAAATTATCAAGTTTACATGTGTACCTCACAAATTCGTCAATCTCCTCGCAATTGAGAAGAATGTAAGTATGTGCAGCATGTAATTCTTGCTCAGAGAGGAATATGCGCTTCCCTTTTCCATAAGCGCAGCCCGATAGACCAAATACAGATAGTCGACCATTTAGTTCAACACTTCCCCCATCATCATGTCTCGATACTCGATTGGCCTTTGTTAAGACTTCGTCCGGAAAATAGTCTGAGACAAACGTAGATATCTCATCAAAACTGTATGCCTCGCATATCGACCCCTCGACATAAGCTCTATTCTTAACCTTTCTCTTAAGGTTTCCCATCACCCTTTCGAAAGGGTACATCCATTTATATTGAACTGGACCCCCAACACGAGCTTCATAGGGAAGATGGATGTGCAAATGCTCCATGGAGTCAAAAAAACCAGGTGGGAATATTTTTTCCAGTTTACACGTGATCTCTATGATGTTCTTCTCAAGTACAGACATGTCCTTCTCATTTAATGATTTTGAACATAAGTCTTTGAAGAAACGACTAAGATCCGTCAAAGCATCTCATATTGGTTTATCAAGCAGATCCCGAAATGCTATAGGCATGAGCCTCTCCATGAACACATGACAGTCATGACTCTTCATCCCTTGCAATTTCCCACCCATAACACACCTTGCAATGTTTGATGCATATCCATCTGGTAGTTTTAGAGACTTAACCCATGTGCATACATCTTCAACTTGCTTTTTGGACAATGTGTACCTTGCATGCGGTTTGACAATCTTACCATTAGGAGATTCGTAAAGTTCTAATCCGGGACGCTTACAAATATCTTTCATGTCCAAACGTGCCTTATCGTTATCTTTTGTCTTCCCCGTAACATTCATCACAGTGTTAAACACATTGTCAAACACATTCTTCTCAATATGCATCACATCTAGATTATGACGAATCAAATTTGTAGACCAATAAGGCAATTCCCAAAAGATGCTTATAAATACATATAGATGTATATATACATATATAACATGAGTGTGCATCATATATGATTATTCGGGAATTGAACAAGGATACATGCCAAAACAAATTTACACCGCTTGAGATCGACTACCCAAAGGCATAGTATATTGTTATGGATCTTAAATTAGAGTATGGTCTTATGTCATCCTACATATTTTAACTAACACCAACCTAAAGCCAATAGATTCATAGGGGTAGAATACGAATCATTACATCATGTATGGTCTGCATATGCTGCGATATCAAGATTGCAGAAGAAGGCATACTATTAGTCCCTTAATGTGGGACTATTAGTCCTATTAGTCCCTTATATGGGATATATCTTGCTTTAAGTACGGTTCTAACGTATGTTTCAGTTTCAGTTTCAGTTTTCAAGCGCTGCGTGTACATTTGATTAGCTACTAAGCATTTGATTAGCTCGTTGTACTTTATAAATGTTCGCAACTACCCGACCAACAAAAAAATTTCGCCAGAGTCTCCCCTATAATATGGACTAGCCACATGCACGACGGCATGCATATATTGTCATTTCTAGGCACCCAAGACATAAACCAAGAGAAATATATAAATAATTATAACATTATCCCTACTTGGCAAGACTTGAAACTTTATTTTTGTTAGGAATTAAAATTTAATGCAGATTACAAGTTGAAATAATAATTGATTATTTTTCATAGCAGTCAGTCAAACACTGCTCTTGCTATTACATGTAACATCACACCTTTATAATTGCTTCGGTTTCTTTTTTCATCATTATATCCCATCTAATTTTTGCTTCTGTATTTAGTTGTCAAGTTACTTATTGCTCATTAAGTTGAAATTCTTAGATTATTATTCTTTGAAGTCAGAAGGGGAAGAAATAAAATAGTTTGTCATTCTTTACTGCTGCTCACTCTTTGTAGTCACAGTTTTAGATATATCTCAGAAATTATGAATCCTACTATATCAATACATAAAATTAACCCACTACATCAATTTAGTTGCAATATATACTATTTTTCTTAAATTATTACCACTATTCAATAAAAAGATTCAACAAAAATCAGATTGATTACGCACCCTACCTACAGTAGTCTGAATTACAAAAGAAAATGAAGGGGTCCCTGCATCATAATGAACAATGCATATAAATATATACATGCATATGTAAAGAAGAAGCAAGACCAACACAGACATGGTCACAGTTGATTGCATCTTTCACAATACACGAGATTTTACTAATATATCCACGACAATCTATCAAATCCAGCCCCCCTCCTCAATGTCAGTCATCACTGTCCAAGTACTTCTAACATATCATCAAATCAAACACTAGTATTTACAAGCTAACAAACTAGGTTAATACAATTGAACATACCTTTTAAAATATTTGCAGGTAGCGGTGGCGGCGGCGGCGGCTGAGGTAGTGGTGGGTGGCGGCAGCGGTTTTCCCCTCTTCTCCCTCTTCTTTTCTCCCCCTTCTCCCTCTTCTCCCTCTTTTTTTCTTCTGTTCTGGATCGACAGTGACGAACTGATACTGGTTTATTGAAATACATTTGCGACCGCATGCGGTCGCTGATTTTTAATGATGTGGAAGTATTCGCGACCGAATGCGGTCGCTGTTACTTATTGGTCGCAAATAAGCAGCGCGCCAACATTTCTAGCCAATTTTTTGGAGGCAAAAATGAGTCTGCGACCGAATAGCGACCGATATCGGTCGCTAACATAAACTAGCGACTAAATTCAAGTGCGGTCGCTAAAGGTGGTCGCTAAAAATCCTATCTGCGACCAAAAAATGCAGTCGCTGATAAGATTGGTCGCTGTTAGAGCATTTTTCTTGTAGTGCCATCTGATCAATTTGGATTTTAAGCTTATCTTGTTCTTCCATTATTTCTATTAACGCTTGACGCAACTGACTATTCAACCGCTTTTCTATTTCTCACAGCCTTTCCAGAGAAGAAACCTTGTTCCTCAGATCTTGCACTTCCGTTGATGCTTGATTAGCTTTAACTTTAGTATCCAAATCACTATCTATCAGCTCCACCATCTCCGGATCTGGTACTACATTTTCCAAGATAACCACCTCGTCCGAGTTGGTTTCATTGTGAGCCTCTATTTCAGCTATTAGCTTCGATATTAGCTCGGGTGTATGGATTCGATCCTTCTTCATGCTATAAGCATATAACAAGCCTTTTCCACCAGACATCTACACACATAAATTATCCTGATTAGCATATAGTATATACACACAGCAAATAAGAGTTTTATATAAGTTATCTTTTATTTTGTTTAACGATGAATTTATTCAATTCATCTCCTTTTTAAACTCTATATGAGTTATTTATATTTTCAACGTTTCCCTATGTTCTAAGGTTATAGCCAAAGGTCTAGCCCACCTAAGGTTTTTAACCCTAAGCTCTGATACCAACCTGTAACTTTCATGGTGCTTCCAACCATATCACCTTACAAGGGTACCTATCAGCTTGCCACCGACTGAATCGATATCCCCTAAGGAGAGTCTGGCTTCAATGCATTCCATACAAGGAAGTCACCAGTGAAAGGCTCGGGCTCTTTGCAAATTCATGCTTATAGCTCTGATACCAACCTGTAAAGCCCCCAAATCTAGGTACTTGAAATCCAAACTCGGTGCTTCACGATACCATTTCGATGAGCGGAATAATACTAATAATAATAACAATAATATAATTATTAAACTTAATTTACATGATTATCAGAGTCTAGCTCCCAAGTACGTAACCTTTAATACATTCAATACAACCCATGATAGATAATATATATATATATATATCATAATTGTCTTAATAAAGTCAACTATTACATAACAATAGCATTTATGTTCATTCAGCAACTTTTCCCTTTCCTTTGTTCTTAGCAAAGCTCTCTGGTTGTTCACACTTAGCTGAAAACATTTAAATTAAGCAAGGATGAGCATTTGAGTGCCCAGCAAGTAATAACAATTATATATATATAAACTGAAAGAGTTTAAATGTTCTCTTTACCCTTCTATAACAGATCAATAGTTGTGAAGTATCTATACCGATAATAATAACATAACAACCCTCTTTCAAATTTTTGAAACTACATAATGACTATAAATAGGGTTAAGGTGACATACTATGAACATTATTTTTATTTTCAAAAAGGTTAAACAGAACTTCATCTGTAAACCGTCATGACTTACTGGCACGGGGGTGATCAGCCCGTTGTACCCTATATTGATCAACGCTACATGCAAGAACGAGGGTATCGTCCACTCTGTCTGCCTTGGGCGCATAAAAGTTTTCCCGTGTAGGGATGTTCATACTTGTCTGGGTTCCAAATCAAAGGTTTTATCGTGTTCAACAATAATCTATAATCCAATATATATATATATATACAGGTAATTGACAAAGGTGTATCAACATGTGATTAAATACAATGATTATCCAAGTGGGGACACTTGTATAACCATTTATAGAAATTAACGAACAGAATATATATATCTGAATTACCATATACTAACATGTTGATAATCAATGAGCGTATATAATATAGGGTTAGTAATCTGTACAGTATTAATATAATTTAGAAACATTCTTACTCATGTCCATTGCATAAAGAAAATGCAAAGGTAAGATACTTGCCTGATACGCTGCTTACAATTTGTAACTTAGTTTTATCTTTTAAATCACGACCTATCATTAATCAGATCATTTGTTCGATTAGAACAATGTACTATAACATAGTACTGCATTTCGCAGTCAGCACATAACCTAATCGCATTGGCATATAGGTTTAACCACCATTAAATCACTAATAAACACTTATCAAATCAAATTATCTAAGTTCAGATCAATTTCTGAAATATGTCGGTGTTCCGACGACTTTATCGGGTAATTATCAAGTCTAGGACTCTATTCTATAACTCAATATCTTCAAGTATCAGTCATATTATTTTTAAATGGCGTATAATAATTTTTAAGCATTTATTATAATTTATCATGAATTTTCAAACACTGGAATCATTTTTAAATAATTTAAATTTTAAACAATTATATTATTATTAATATTTAATTAATATTAAACTATTAATGAAACCATTTCCAAAATATTAAAGTTATTTATAATAACTTAAAATATTTTTTTAAGTATTAATATTACCCTTAAATGATTTTTAAAACATTTAAAATTATTTTTAAATAACTCTCATTAATATTAAAGTATTAATTTTTTATTCATCAAAATATTAAAAGTCATTATTTATAATTTAAAATATTTTTAATTCATTTATATCCCTTTTAAATGATTTTTTAAATTAATAAAATTATTTTAAAACTATTTATTTAATATAATTATTAAATAACCTTAACATCATTAATAATAATTAATTAATGAAATTAACCTTTAAATATTGAAAGTTATATTTTATAACTTAAAATATTTTTAAATACCTTATTATTATTTAAAATGATTTTTAATATAATAAAATCATTTTTAATCTATTTATTTAATTAATTTATCAAATAACTTAATTATAATTAATATTAATTTATTAATGAATTTCATCACAAAATATTAAAAGTCATTAAAAATAACTTAAAATATTTTCTTATATCATAATATAATTTTAAATGATTTTCAAGTACTAAAATTATTTTTAACTAATTTATTTAATATTATAATTAAATAAATTAAATACCAAGAATATTTCAAAAATATTAAATATTTATGAAATATACTTAAAATAAATAAAAACTAATTTTCAGAATTTAAATAATTTTTAATAATTTATTTTGTATTTTTAATAATTAAAATCTAATTTTCTATAATTATTTAATGAAAATTTAATTTTTATAATTAATCTGTCACTAAAGACCACCTATAGTGACATAACTATCGCTATAGGTGTTCTTCATGTTCTTCAGCATTCATAAGGCAATTTCGTGGGTGCTACTTTGACCAAGAATCGTGCACGGTGTAATGTGTTTCTGGGCTAGATGTTGAGCAGATCGTGTAGTACTAGTGTAGGAGTACACGATCCAACAACAAACATGATCATAAACTGCATAACAAAGGAGATCAAAGCCTTCAAAGAAGCTGTCAGAGCTGTTCTTCATTTTCTGGGTTACCCAAAAATGAAGAACAGTTCGACCTGTCCATTTTGGGCTTCCACAACTTGCAATTCTGTTGATTTTTTTTAGTGATTTCAAAGTTTCAGTATGTAAACCATATGTAAGACAATAGATCCATGTCATAAAAATAGTTTATCAACAACATATCAAACAGATATTGACCGGTCAAAGTAGTGGTCAGAAACTGCTTATGAAGGCTTCTGGGTTACCCAGAAACTTCAACCGACAGTTTCGTCCACACCACTTTGACCACTGATTACTTTGATTCAGAGAAGGATCTAATGATTCTAGAGGCATGGTCATGTAGCCTACACGTCAGACAACAATATTTCAACAATAACAGGGTCTAAAACGTAAACACAAGCAAGATCTAAACGCATGAACATGCTGTCAGACTTTCTGGGCACGTTCTGGGTTACCCAGAAACGTTCGGTCAATGCCGGTCAATGTGGTTTGACCACTAATAAAATGAAATCTGGACATGGAATAGCCATGATTCCACTTCCAGATCACAGACCACATAACATACTTCACATACAAACCTTCAAACATACAAAAACATAAACAGAAAAAGATCTATACGATCTGACATTTGACTGTCAAAGACATTTTAAAAAATTTCCAAATTTTTGAAAATTCTTATTTCGTGAATCTAGATGTTATGGATCCACTAAATACCAACCCAGATCATTTATTTACACTACATATAACATATATAACACAAAAAAAAAACTAACATCTAACATCAGATCGATGGACATATTTTCAAATTAAGGTTCTACCTCTTTTGATCAAATCCTTGATTCTGGCTTCTGATTTGTTAGTGGATTTCGTGGGGCTGGTATTTGGGACTGATATGCTACTAGAATTCGTGAGTGTAGAGAGAGAGACTTGGTTGGGTGCTAGATAGCAAATGAGCAATTTCTTTGACATTTCACTTACTTTAATCTCTCACTTTTTACTCTTGTGGTTAAAATTGGTGATATGTGGCTTATGTTGGCTGATGAAAGGTGTGTGATAGTGGCTCAAGAGATGTGGCACAATTTTTGGCCATAACTATATTTACTTTAAATTTAATAAAAGGGTAATTTGGTTATTTGCCTTGTTATTTTAATGGTATTCTTGTCCATGGCACTTGAATCTAGGGTTTAATCACTAGATTTTAAACCTTAAGGTTTCCCAAATAATTTCTAGGCTTTGAAGAATTAAGATTAAAGTTCAATAAAATTTTAATTATAACTTACTAATTAAAATTACAGTTTTTTAATAGAGAATTAGGGTTTAAAACAAATACCTAGGGTTTCTTGATATAATTAGGGTTTCCCAAATTATGAATTAGGGTTTCCTAATTAACATAATTATTTACGAAAAATAATAATTAGAGTTACCATTTGAGCAATTAGGATTTCAAATTAGAAATTAGGGTTTCTAATTTATAATTAGGGTTTCTAGACAATAATTAGGGTTTATCTAATTAGCATAATATAATAATGGTCATAAATCGCGTATCACAATTTCCTACCAACCATAAACTCCGGTTTGAGTTTCAAGTTAGGGTTTAACGAATTAATGATACTATTTTGACATGCCACAACATAATTGACCAACCATTATCCATGCGTACATATAGTACATATTTATAGCACTGAAAAATCAAAATATATCACATTATTATTCTCATTCCTTGATAAAAATCCAAAATTAGGGTTTGAATTTCATATCTGATTTATTCTTCCATATTTAACCTTAATAATTAAGGTAAATTAATTAACTTAATAATCTGTACTAAAATTCATATAATAAAATAATTATTATAATTATTCTAAAAAATCACTCCATATATTATTTAAATAATATATGATTATATTTTTATGGAAAATAATTAATAAAAACCTTTCTACCATATTAATTATTATAAGAATATACTTAATAATAATCAATAATTCTAAAATAAAATTATTTGTAAATATTCATGAAATAAATATATTACATAAATACATATACACAATATCTTGTACAAATCCTCATCCTTAAAATAAAAAAAAATTATACGCAAAATTTCTGATTTAATTATATAGAAAATATCGGGTTGTCACAATACCTATGATAGCATGGTAACTGTTGTTGTAGGCAAATTCTACCAATGGTAACTGATCTTCCCAACTTCCTTTGAAGTCTATGATACAGGTTCTTAACATATCTTCTAATGGTTCTCTCACTTTGCCCATCTGTTTGAGGGTGATATGTTGTACTTAATTTCAACTGAGCTCCTAAGTGTTTTTGAAGACTTCCCCAAAAATTTGAGGTAAATCGTTGGTCTCTGTCTGACACTATAGAAATAGGTACTCCATGCCTAGAGATAATTTCATTAATATATAACTTGGCAAGTTGATCTAGGTTATGAGTAACCTTAATAGGTAGGAAGTGAGCTGATTTAGTAAGTCGGTTAACTATTACCCAAATGGCATTGTGGCCTTTCTGTGTAGCTGGAAGGCCTGCCACGAAGTCCATTGTTATGTGTTCCCACTTCCGCTCAGGAATTGGTAAGGGTTGAAGTAAACCACTCGGCTTTTGATATTCAGCCTTAATCCTTTGACACGTGAGACATTTACTTACTCACTCCGCTATTTCTCTTTTCATGTTTGACCACCAAAAGTGTCGACTTAAGTCTTTGTGCATTTTAGTACTACCAGGATGTATGGCAAATTTAGAATTATAAGCTTCGTTCAAGATTTCCCCAAATTCTATCTTCAGATCTTAGTACTCCATCCTTGTCTATTCTAAATTTGATATTCTTGACGTGAGTTATATCTGATTTACATTTTTGACACTCCTCGTCTTTTTCCTGCATCTCTTTGATTCTATCTAGTAGAGTCAAAACTCCCTCTAGAATGAATAACTTTTGGGTAGAGGTAGTTGGACATCCCACCTCAATTTCAAGTCTTTCAAACTCTTTTATTAACCTTTCATTGGTGATTATTACGTTTAATTTTTCTTGGTTCTTTCTACTTAATCCATCTGCCACTACATTGGCTTTTCCGGGATGATATAAGATTTCACAGTCAAAATCCTTTATCAGTTCTAGCCATCTTCTCTGCCTTAAGTTTAGCTCCTTTTGTGTAAAAATATATTTTAGACTTTTGTGATCTGTATATATCTCACACTTCTCCTCGTACAAGTAATGCCTCCAAATTTTCAGGGCAAATACTACCGCGGCTAACTCTAGGTCATGAATAGGATACCTCTTCTCATAATTTTTGAGTTATCGTAATGCATAAGCAATCACTTTCCCATGTTGCATCAACACACACCCTAAACCTTTGTGTAACGCATCACTAAATACTACAAGGCCTCCTGTATCATCTGGTAAGGACAATACTGGAGCAATGCTCAGTCGCTTCTACAACTCTTGGAAGCTTTCTTCACATTTGATTGTTCAGACGTATTTCACCGTCTTTCGAGTTAAATTTGTTAGTGGGGTTGCTATTTTTGAAAAATATTTTATGAAACGTCTATAATAACCCGCTAAACCGAAAAAACTTCTTACTTCTGTTGAAGTTGTTTGGTTGCTCCCAATTCACAACCGTTTCGATCTTAGTTGGATCTATCGAAATTCCATCTTTGTCAATTACATGACCTAAAAATTGAACTTTTCTTAACCAGAATTCACACTTGGAAAACTTTACGTAAAGTTGTTCCTTTCGTAATATCTCCAATACGATTCTCAAGTGTTTGGCATGCTCTTCCCGTGTTTTCGAGTATACTAGAATATCGTCGATAAACACTACAACGAATTTGTTTAAGCATGGTTTAAACACTCGATTCATCAAGTCCATAAATGTTGTCGGTGTATTTGTTAAACCAAAAGACATTACAAGAAACTCAAACTGTCCATAGCGTGTCCTAAACACTGTTTTCGGCACGTCTTCTTTTCTCACCTTTAACTGATGATAACCTGTCCGTAGGTCAATTTTTGAAAAGTGTTTGGCCCCTTTTATT
The DNA here is from genome assembly GCA_016801055.1 of Panax notoginseng. Taxonomy (NCBI): domain Eukaryota; kingdom Viridiplantae; phylum Streptophyta; class Magnoliopsida; order Apiales; family Araliaceae; genus Panax; species Panax notoginseng. The sequence goes on along the minus strand of CM029015.1, from coordinate 162,853,587 downwards.
TGGTCAAACAAATCATCAATTCTTGGTAAAGGATACTTATTTTTTATAGATAACTTATTTAATTCCATATAGTCAATATATAACCTCATGGTTCCATCTTTCTTCTTTACAAACAATACCAGTGCTCCATAAGGTGAAACACTAGGTTGTATGTGCTTCTTGTCTAAGAGTTCTTGTAATTGTACTAACAACTCTTTCAGTTCCACAGGTGTCATTCTGCATGGTGCCTTACAAAGTCCTTCAAGGAATACATGTACAAGGACTTAGTAGTAGATCAAACTTGTTAGGTTGATCTAAGCTTTAATGTTGATCATTCTATAAATGAATGTATAGAAGAAAAGATCAAAGCTGTTAGGTTGATCTGTGTCTTGAGATATAATAGATAGGCTTCAACAAAATCGTAGTCTAACAAGCTGATCAAAAGACTGCAGAAGTCAAGGTAGAATTGTAGAGCAACGAGAACCGTAGTCTGTCTGCTTTGGAGGGCCTCTCCTGAAATCGTAGAGTGGTCCAAACTCCTGTCGAGTCAAACTCAAGAATCGTAGAGTGCTCTCAGAATCGTAGAGTCTACAATTCAAGCAAGTCAAGATCGTAGTGTACCAGTACTTCAAAGAAATCGTTGTGTTCTCTTCTATCAGTACCAGATCAAGCACCAATGTGGCAAGACACCACGATCAGAATCGTAGAGCATCATCTGTCTGTATCAGAAGCATCAAGCCTTGTCCAATTGTTTAAGAATAAATCATAACAAATTTGGAATGGATTATAAACATTGAAATCCTTGGGAGTCCCAATGACACAACAGTCATCCTTAGTATATAACAAAGAGACGTATTGAAGAAACTAATGAAAGTACTATGGGTCAGCAGAAAACACCTTTTCAGGTGTTAGGTGAGATAGCAGTCTGTTGTGTCAGTGGGGTTAGATGGCTAGTCCGAAGATTTTTAGAAAGTCACCGTCAGTGCTCAGAAATGTCAAAGACAATTAATGCTACAACGGATGTCTTCCAACGGAAGTATTTTAAAGACACCTTATATGCAAAACAGCAACAGATGCAAGAGACAAGCAAGCATACAACAAAATGCTAAAGAACACTCAATGCTCAACTCTACGATCTGAAAAGAAAGCTTGCTCAGCTACTCAGTTCTTTCCAACACAGGCTTAACGGCAACTGAGTAGCATCATTCAAGAACTCAACTATTATCAAGTGAAGTAAGAAGTTCCAAGTCAGAAGGACTTAAAGAGTTCTAAGTGAATTGAGAAGTACCAAGTCTGCTGGACTTGAAGAGTTCTAAAGTGGACTAAGAAGTTCTAAGACTGCTGGTCTTGAAGGAATCTGTGAGATTCAAATATTGTAAAGATATCCTTAGTGAATTTCCTACTCAAGGAGTAGAAGAGTGGACCAGTAGCCTTGAGTATTCTGAACCACTTAAAAATATTGTCTCTTAAATTCTTGCCTTAACTGCTATATCTGCCATAACTGCTTATCTACTAATAATCCGTTTTATCTTAAAGGGATAACAAACAAATCTCAAATTCCGCTGTGATTAAATCATTATCAAAACTTACAAGTATTTCGAAAAGAATTTTAAAATATCTATTCAACTCCCCTTTTAGATAACTATTGTACCTCTGGGAACTAACAATTGGTATCAAAGCAGGTTTTATCAAACAGCCTAGAAAACTTAAGTAGATCCAATGGCACATCTGATAAGTGAATCAAAGACTGGAGGAGGCAGCAAGCCACCTATGTGCAACAAAGATAAATTCGCCAACTGGAAAGTTCATATGCAAGCCTACATGGATTCAATAGATGAAGATCTATTTAAAACTGTTCAGAATGGGCCCTACGTTCCTACAAAGCTTGCACCAACTTTAGACGACCTAAACAGAATTCAGATCAAGGTCAAAGAAGAATGAACTGACAACGAAAAGAAATATGTCCAACTCGATAAAAAGGCCAAGAACATTTTGTTCCAATCTTTGGAAGATGACCTGTTTGAAAATGTGGTCAACAGCAAAACAGCAAAGGAAGTATGGGAAGCATTGATCATTATGCACGAAGGAACTGAAGAAGTCAGAGAAAACAAACAATCTCTTCTGACTCAACAATACGAAATGTTTGCCTATGTTCCAGGTGAAAATGTCACTTCCACCTATAAAAGATTCAATGTTCTGCTCAACTCTCTTCGAGCTTTTGGAAAGATCTATCCAAATAAATATCTGATCATAAAATTCATGAGAGCTTTACCAAGCAATTGGGATGCCAAAACCACTGCCATCAGAGAATCAAAGAATCTCCATGAAATGATTGTTCAACAATTGTATGGCAACCTTCTCATGTACAAACTGGAGCTGACTCAACTAGCAAAGACTATATCTAAAGGAAGAAAGAAGGACAAAGGGGTTGCTCTCAAAGAAACATATAACATCTCCAAAGCTAACATTAAAAATGACTCTGACTATGATGAAGATGATGATGAGGACTTTGTAATGCTAGTTAAAAGACTCAAAAGGTTCATGCGTAAAGGCAGAGTCAGCAAACCTAAGAAATTCAACAACTACATCAGCCAGAAGCAGATAAATGACTTATGCTACAACTACAAGAAGCCTGACCATTTCATTGCAAATTACAACAAACCTCTTAGAGAATAACTAAAGAGGAAATTAAATTCAAAGAAAGAATTCAAAGGCAACAAAAAGCTCCAAAAGAAAGACAAAGGTCTTGTGGCCGGAGGATCGTGGAGTGACTCAGACAACGACTCAACTCCCGAATATGGAGATAATGAAGATCCTCAACTAGCAAATCTATGTCTAATGGCCAAACATGCAAAGGATAAGAAGAGCTCTGACAATCATGAAGTAAGTATAGATGAGGTATTTGACTTTAACTCTCCTGATGTAGATATCAATGATTTAAGAACTGCACTACATGGCATAACATCTGATCTGCATCAATACATGAAATGGTTCAGCGTTCTGTCTAAAGATTATTCTCTTCTTCAAAAAGAGAAAGAGAAAGTTCAGGAAGAACTGGAAACAGCTCTTCTAAGTACTAATTCTCTCTCCAAATTTGAAGCTGAGAATAAACTCTTAAAATAGACCAATGAACTTAATGCACAAAGAGAGTAAAATCTAACCTCTAAGATTGAGGAACTAGAAAAGAAAATCTCTACATGGAATAAATCCTTTTCTTCCATGAACTCCCTGATCTCTAGACAGAGAAGTGCATCTGACAAAACAGGTTTAGGTTTTGGGGAATCCACCTCAGAACCATATATGGAAAAGATAAAGGAAATTAGCTCTAGTAATGTTTCAAATTTTAATAGAAGCATTACATTTGTGAAATCCTTACAGAAATGAGTTGGTTATGGCATAGAAGGCTGTCTCATCTCAACTTCAAAAGTATGTCAAAACTGGCCTCCAAGGATCTTGTAACAGGCTTACCCAAGCTCAGCTTTGTCAAAGAAAGGCCATGCAATGTCTATCAGCTTGGAAAACAAACAAGAAGCTCATTCAAGAGAAAAACTGTTAACTCAATTAACAAGCCTCTATAGTTGCTTCAGATGGATCTATTTAGGTCAATTCCAACAACAAGCCTTGGAGGGAAGAGATACTTATTGGTCGTAGTAGATGACTATACCAGATTTACATGGGTGTTCTTTCTAAACTCAAAAGATGAAACAAGCTCTCAACTAATCAAGATGTTCAGACTGGTGATGAACGAGAAAGGAAAAAATTTAAGGCTATAAGGAGTGATCATAGTAGAGAGTTCAACTTCTCTGGGATGGACCAGTTCTGCACAGACAACAACATCAGTCACAACTTCTCATCTCCACGAACTCCTCAGCAAAATGGAGTAGCTGAAAGAAAGAACAGAATGTTGATAGAGGCAGGAAGAACTCTACTAGTAGCAGCTCATCTGCCTGAATACTTCTGGGCATAAGTTGATAACACTGCATACTACACTCAGAACAAATCTCTTGTGAACTCTACGTTCAAGAAGACTCCCTATGAACTGTGGAGAGGAAGAAAGCCAAGTGTCAGCTACTTTCATGTATTCGGTTGTGCATGTTATATTCTCAACAATGGAAAATAGTATCTGACAAAGTTTCAACCTAAGTCAGACGAACGAATCTTTCTCGGGTATGCCACGGACAGTAAAGCTTATAGAGTGTTCAACAAGAAGATGCTAAGTGTTGAAGTGTCGATTCACATCATCTTTGATGAAACAAACTTGGACAAACATGTGTCTCAAGACACTACGAATGACAATTCAGACACTACAAACGAGGCAGTCGAGCTCAACACCATGATCGTAATCCTAAAAAATGAAATCGTCAAGTCAGGAAAAGAGATCGTAGAGAGAACTATGCCAGACAACGAACCTCCACATCAAGAAGCAGAGGTTTATCTTGAAGATCTCAGACAAGAAGGCATCAAGACAGATGTTCCAACAGGAAACAGATGGGAAAAAGATCACACTCAAGACCTAATCATTGGAGATCCAAATGCAAGAGTCAAGACAAGAGCTGCCACCCAAAATGAGTGTTTCTATCTAAGTTTTCTGTCATAAATGGAACCAAATAAGATAAAAGATGCTATGGAAGACTCAAGTTAGATAGAAGCCATGCAAGAAGAACTAAATCAGTTTGAAAGAAATAAAGTATGGAGATTAGTTCCAAGACCAAGAAGCCATCCAGTCATTGGCACCAAGTGGGTCTTCAGAAATAAGATGGATGAAGATGGAATAATAGCAAGGAATAAGGCAAGACTAGTGGCCAAAAATTACTCTCAAGAAGAAGGCATCGACTACGCGGAGACCTTCGCACCTGTTGCCAGATTAGAAGCCATCAGGATTTTCCTTGCCTTTACTGCTCACATGAAATTTAAAGTCTTTCAAATGGATGTCAAAAGTGCATTCCTAAATGGTGAACTTCAAGAAGAAGTATATGTGGAGCAACCTCCAGGTTTCATCAATCCAACTCTCTCTAATTATATTTATAGATTAGACAAAGCCTTATATGGTCTTAAACAAGAACCTAAAGCATGGTATGAAACACTAACTAACTTTCTTATTGAAAATGGTTTCACTAAAGGTAGAGTAGATACCACATTATTTCTTAGAAAGCACAAAGACAAAATCCTATTAGTTCAAATATATGTTAATGACATTATCTTTGGCTCTACTGATGAAAAAATGTGTAAGTTATTTGCCAAGCTTATGCAGAGCAAGTTCGAAATGAGCATGATGGGTGAGCTGAATTTCTTTCTTGGATTACAAGTAAAGCAGACTGATGAAGGTATCTTCATAAACCAAGCTAAGTACATTAAAGACTTACTTAAAAAGTATGGCATGGAATCAGCCTCTCCTATGAAAACACCAATTGCTCCAGCAACCAAGCTTGACAAATATAAGAAAGGTAAAAGTATTGATATAACTCAATACAGAGGTATGATAGGCTCTCTTCTATATCTAACTGCCAGTAGACCAGACATACTATTTGTAACATGCATATGTGCTAGATTCCAAGCTAATCCTAAGGAATCCCACTTAACTGCTGTAAAAAGGATTTTCAGGTATCTCAAAGGCACACCTCACTTGGGACTTTGGTATCCCAAGGAATCCTCCTTTGATCTAACAGGATATACAGATGTTGATTTTGCATGCTAAAAAATCGATAGAAAAAGTACCAGTGGCACCTGTCAGTTACTAGGAAACAGACTTGTGTCTTGGTTTAGCAAGAAGCAAAATTCAGTATCTACCTCAACAGCAGAAGCTGAATACATTGCGGCTTACAACTATTGTGCTCAAATCTTATGGATGAAAAATTAGCTAGCAGACTATGGGTTTGATTTCAAATCTATACATGTTCATTGTTATAACACAAGTGCCATAACAATAACACACAATCCTGTCATGCATTCTAGGACTAAGCATGTAGAAAGAAGATATCATTTTATTAGGGATCATGTTCAAAATGGAACTATATCTTTACAATACATCCCTACTGAAAATTAACTTGCTGATGTCTTTACAAAGCCTGTAGATGAATCCAGATTTATTAAATTGATAAGTGAGTTAGGCATGCTAAATCTACAACCATAAACTCTGTGCTCTAGTTTATGCTAACCATGCAGATATAAAAGGCTATGTTTAAAATCGTAGAGATGACTAAAGAAGGACCACGATTGTAGAGCTTCCTCGACATGACAAAGAAGCATCATGTGATGACAACATTCCTAACAAATCCAAGCAATCTCTTTGACAAGCGCCTCAGGAAAAAACCTGATCCTTAGTTCATTCTAAGAGGTTGGCCCTTCCTGAGCTACCTTAACCCGGAAGGAATGCTAAGTTAAAGTTCATCACAAGGACCAGGGCAGACAACGTTTGTAGAGCAGATTCAGCAGTGAACTCAACGATCGCAGTGCAACCTCAACGATCGTACTGCAACCTCAACGATCGTAGTGCAACCTCAACTATCGTAGTGCTACCTCGATGATCGTAGTCCTCCCAAAGGATACACTAGCTCAGGGGGAGCTAAGGGCATATCAGTATTTTCCACATCAGTTAAAATCGTGGAGCCGAGCAGGACTTGACACATGCCCTACTATGCAGATCGAGGGGAGGGAAGTTACAAGTACAGTTTGAAAAGGTCGTTTTGAAAAGTCACCTTAGAAGTTCAAAAAGATTATTCCTCTCTCTCTACAAGCAAAAATCCTAGCTTTCAGAAATGCTCAATCAAACCGCACGAGTCTTTAATATGACGGTCCAAGATACGGTGGCAGCTGGGAATGGAACTCCAGGTATTATTCGAATAACTTTTATTTTCGTGTATATATATATATGATTTTTCCTATATTAATCAAAATATGTTATAAAGAAATTTTGAGGGAGGAATTTGAGTTCTTTTAGAAATCAAACTTCCTTTTAATCAGACAGACAAGTTGAAAGGTTAAAGAGTTGTTCGATCAATTATGATCGAGATCTATTTGCAATGATTGCGTATGCTATGTACCCTTGTATGTATGAGTTTTAAAACGGTGATTCCAGGGACGGAATCCTTATAAAGGAGGGTGAATGTAATAACCCGATATTTTCAATATAAAATAAATAAGAAATTTTGCATATAAATTTTTTTTTATTTTAATGATGAGAATAAGTGTCAAGTAATGTGCATGTATTTATGTGATAAATAAAATTTATTTATTTCATGAATAATTTCAAATAATTTAATTTTAGAATTATTGATCATTATAAAATATATTCTTATAATAATTAATTTTATAGTAGAAATGTCTTTATTAATTATTTTCCATGAAAATATGATTTTTATATTATTTAAATAATATATGAAATGATTATTGGAATTATTATAATTATTATTTTATTATATGAATTTGTTCAGAATATTTAAGTTAATTATTTTAGCTTAATTATTGATGTTGTATACGAAGGATAAACCAGATATGGAATCCAAACCCTAAATTTGGATTTTTATCAAGGGATGAGAATAATAATATAATATTAATTATATTTTGATTTTTCAGTGCTATAAATATGTACTGTAAATGTGTAGACTGATAATGGTTGGCCGAATATGGTAAATTATGTCATGGCCCTTATTTCGTGTTATTAAACCCTAATTGTTAAACTCAATGAGTCTGAGACTGTGTAGTAATTGTGTATATGAATTTTACTGTGTATTGTAGAATTTCTGTAATTAGGAGAAACCCTAATTATTATTTGAAAACCCTAATTGCTAAAATTAAAAACCCTAATTATTATGATAATTAGGAAACCCTACTTGTTAATTTGGGAACCCTAATAGTATTAAGGAACCCTAATTTTAAAAACCCTAATTTTCTATTAAAAACCCTAATTTCTATTAAAAATCCTAATTTTAAATTAGTGTGTTTAATTAAAATTTTATTATACTTTAATTTTTAATTGTCCAAACCCTAGAAATTATTTGGAAAACTTTAAGATGTAAAATCTAGTGATTAAATCCTAGATTCAAGCACATTGGACAAGAATACCCTTGAAATCAAAAATAATTACCAAAATACCCTTTTGTCCCATTAGTTGAATTATTGCTAGCCAAATCTTGCAAGATCTGGCCAGCCACCCTACCCTAGACCTGCCTATGAGCTAGATTAACATCACATGATCAGCCATCACATACATGCCATACATGATTTGCATAATTTAAGAAAGAGAAAATGTTCATTTTTGGCCTAAATTATTCACAAATACATAGCCATATTCTCTCAAGACCAAACCTCTGAAATTTCCTTGCTAGATCAGTCCCCAATCAAGCCCCACGAACACCAGCATCAAATCAGAAACATAGAAGTCAGAATTTGATCATAAGGAGGTGAAACCTAATTTAGAAATTTAACTTTTGATCTTGTGTTAGATGTTATGATTTATTGTTAAAACATGTTATTTGTAGTCCATAGAGTTGATCTGGGTTGGTATTTGTTAGACCCATAACATTAAAGTGCTCAAAATTAAGTTTTTAAAAAATCTAAAAAAATTGTGTTTTGTGGTCTGACAACGAATGTCAGTGCCTTTAGACTCTTGTCCGATCTTGATTTGTGTTGTTTAAAGCTTTAAATGAGTAGTATGTTATGTGGTCTATCATCTGGAAGTGAAATAACAATTATTTAATGTCTAGATTTCATATTATGGCCGGTCAAAACCCGTTGACCGGGCATGACCGAAGCTTTTTGGGTAACCCAGAAAGCATTCTTTGTGTCTGACAAGATTTGCATCGTTTAGATCTGTCAGTTTACAACTGTTGTGATATTGTTGATATATCCAAATTGTAGCTGGTTATCTGGACTCTAGATACATGCTTTTAGATCTCTGAAACAGAACATAATATGGTCGTAATGATTGGTCAAACTAGACCATTTGATCACAGATGCACTTTCTGGAAATTTCTAGAAAACTCTATGAACTACGTTTCTGTCAGACTTTGACCGGACGCGATCTTATTATTGTGTTGTTGTTTAAGTGATGTTTTGTGATAGACGTGTAGTATTACATGTAGTCTACAACCTGAAACTTTTAGATCACAAAAACAGTACATGTGTTGCAAGTTATGGGAGCCCAAATTAAGACCCACGATCTGTTCTTCATTTCTGGGTAACCCAGAAATGAAGAACAGCCTCTGACAACCATTTTGATGGCTTAGATCTTGCTTGTTATTGATGTTTATTCTTGAGAAATGATCAAACTTCATACCCTGTTAGTTATTCTATAAGGCCCGACGTCTAACACAACTATAACCTGAACAGATTGTCAGATTTAAGGTCAACAAAAGCGTTGACCGGCCATGACTGAAAATTCTGGGCAACCCAGAATTGTTCTGACAGTTAATTTGTGACTTTATATCTTGCAGAGATGTTGTTGTTTGACCCAATTTATTGTTGGTTCTTGTAGTACTACATTAGTACTACAAGATCACAGCTCTAGAACACCCAGAAACATAATAGACACCGAATTACGCTTGGTCAAAGTAGCTCACTCGAACACTGAGTATGAACACTTGGGTTTCTCAAGAACACCTAAGGCGACAAATTCTGTCGCCAAAGGGCTTTAGTGACAGACAAAATAAAACTAATTAATTTAATTTCTAAAAATCATTTAAAAATAATAAATAAATTCTGAAAATTACAAAAATAGTTTTAAAAATAATTTTAAGTTATAAAAATTAACTTTTAATAATTTGGCATATTTTTCATAAATATTAATATTTATTTGGATATTATTGGTATTTAAATTATTTAATAAATGCATTAAATAAATTAATTAAAAATAATTTTATTGTATTAAAAATCATTTTAAATAAATAATAAGGTATTTAATAATATTTTAAGTTATAAAACATAACTTTTAATATTTTAAGATAAGTTTTATTAATTATTAAATATTAATGATATTCGATTTATTTAGTAATTATATTAAATAAATTAATTAAAAATGATTTTAATATTATAAAAATCATTTTAAATAAAAATAAATAGTTTAAAAATATTTTAAGTTATAAAATATAACTTTTGATATTTAAAGGTAAATTTCATTAATAATTCAATATTAATGATATTAAGTTTATTTAATAATTACATTAAATAAATAGTTTAAAAATGATTTTATTGAATTAAAAATCATTTAAAAAGGAAATAAATGAATTAAAAATATTTTAAGTTATAATCAATGACTTTTAATATTTTGATAAATAATAAATTAATATTTTAATATTAATGGTAATTATTTAAAAATAATTTTAAATGTTTTAAAAATTATTTAAGGGTAATATTAATGTTTTAAAAATATTTTGAGTTATTATAAATAACTTTAATATTTTGGCAATGGTTTCATTAATAGTTTAATATTAATTAAATATTAATGATAATAGAATTAATGAATATTTAAATCATTTAATAATGATTCTGATGTTTGAAAATTCATGATAAATTATAACAAATGTTTAAAAATTATTATAAGTCATTTTAAAAATAATGTGACTGATATTTTCAGTTATTAAACTACAGGATAGAGTTTTAGACTCGATAAGTACCCGATAAAGCCGTCGGTGCACCGAAATATTTCAGAAATTGATCTGAACTTAGATAATTTGACTTGATAAGTGTTTATTTGTGATTCAATGGTTGTTAAACATAAGTGACAATGTGATTAGATAAGGTGCGGACTGCAATAAGCAGTGCTATGTGTGACAATATATTATTCTAATCGAACGAATGATCTTATTACTGATAGGTCGCTATATAAAAGATTAATCTAAGTTACGTTATTGTAAGCAGTAGCTCAGGCAAGTATCTGAACTATCCTTTACATTGTGCAAGTATCTTACCTTTTTATTTTCTTTATGCAATAGACATGAGTAAGAATGTTTTTAAATTATATTATTACTGTACAGATTATTAGCCCTATACTATATACGCTCATTACTTATCAACATGTTAGTATATGGTAATTCAGATATATATTCTGTTCGTTAATTTCTATAAATGGTTATACAAGTGTCCTCACTTGGATAATCATTGTATTTAATCATATGTTCATACACCTTTGTAAATTACCCGTATATATATATGTTGAATTATAAATTATTGTTGAACAAGACAAAACCTTTGATTTGGAACCAAGACAAGTATGATCATCCCGGAAACAGAAAAACTTTTTATGCACCCAAGGTGGACAGAGCGAACGATACTATCGTTCTGGCATGTAGTATTGATCAATACAGGGCATAACGGGCTGATCACCCCCGTGCCCGTAAGTTATGACGGTTTGTAGATGAATTTCTACTAAACCTATTCAAAAATTGAAAATAATGTTCATAGTATGTCACCTAAACCCTAATTATAGTCATTACGTAGTTTCAAAAATTTGATAGAGAATTGTTATGTTATTATTATCGGTTCAGATTACTTCACAACTATTGACTTATTGTAGAAGAGTAGTACAAAAAAAAATATTTAACCCTTTCAGCTAATATTTATAATTGTTATTACTTGCTGGGCACTCAAATACTCACTCTTGCTTAAATTAAATGTTTTCAGTTAAGTATGATCAACTAGAAGGCTCAGGCAAGAACAATGGAAAAGAAAAGCTCTTCCAATGAGATTTCTAATATGTGGTGTAATAATTATAGTTTATTAAGACAATGTTACTTATTATCTATGATGTAATTAATGTTTAAAGGTATCGTACCTGGGAGTAAACTTTGATGCATGTAAATAAAGTTTGAATTTTATATTATTGTTATTATTATTAGTATTATTCAGCTTATAGAAATGGTATCGTGAAGCACCGAGTTCGGGTTTTAAGTACCCGAATTTGGGGGCGTCACATCTGTCGATGGAAGTTATCGACTTTCATGAAGGTCTGAGGAAGATGCATCACAAAAAGTTTCAGACCGTCAAGGGGTACAAGAAGAAATAGTTTTCCCAAAAATATGAGTTTATAGCTGACATTGTTGGGAAATGCATATGTTGTAAAAGCTCTGGCCATGACTCTGTGAATGAAGTTCAACTGAAGTTCATGACAGCAATCTGCTTTGGGATTCAACTCAACTATGGTGCCCTACTCATCGATTGGATTGGGAAGTGAATACTCAGTTCAAAGACATCAAAGAGCTCTAGAAAGATGCTCTACGGGCGGTTTATAAGCATAATCCTACAAACAGCATTGGGTGACAAAATTGGGGATAATGAAGGAGAATCTATCAATCCCAACAGAAAGATAACCCAGCAGCTGTTTCAAAACTGGAAAAGAAATCCAGCAAAAAATGTCATAATGATGTCTGAATCCAGTGGAAGGACTGGTGAAGCAAAGGAGTCTGGGCTACCAGGAAATATGACAGTTGTGAAGAAAACTGATGAAGAAGAAGAAATTAATAGAGAGGAGCCCATTGCTTTGGTCAGAAAAAGTAAGGGCAAGAGGAAGATGATGGCTCAGATGACAGAGGAGCCTCAAGGTTCAACCACTTGTGCACTTTAAGAGAGTTCAGGCACTGAAACTCTGAAGAAAATAAAGGGAAAAGAACAACAGTTTGAAGAAGAAGACAGAGCTACAATCTCTCAGCTGCTTAAGAAGGAAAAACGCAGCCATAAATCAAAGAAGTATTCATTCTCTTCGATCGTAGAGTCACTTTCGATCGTAGAGTCCAGACTTGACATCACTCCAGAAGTGGATGCTGCAACAGTCTCTCAGCCTGATCAAACTTTCAGAGCTGAATTTGAAAAAAGTACTGAGGCTGTGGTTCAGCCTAGAAAGACAAAGAGAAAGCTTGTCAAGAAATACATTCTTGTCAATGAAGGAGTATTAAAGGAGGAAGACAGAAGAACAGTTGCTGAGAAAGAGCTACCCGAAGCTATTAAGGAGAATACAGCTTGGGTTGAGGGGGAGCTTCCTGAAGTTCCTGAACTAGAAAATGCTTCAACTGAGGGGGAGCTGCTTGAAGTTCAAATGAATGATCGATTTGAGGGGGAGCCTTGTGAAGTCACTATGATAGAGAAGACTACAGCTGAGGAGGAACAACAAAAAGATATTCATGAACCTCCCTCAGTTCCTCAAGAGGTCTTGGCTTCTGAAGTTGAAGAAATAGAAAGGGTTGAAGCTATAGAGGTGGAGAAAGAAGAAGAACAAAGAAGAGAAATGGAGATGATTGATATGGTGGAAATTTCAAATGAAGATAGGGAAGAAGAAGAGGATGACGAAGTTGAAATTATCGCATTAGGCTGGGATGGATATAGGAGAGCCAACTACAATCAATTGTTCTCTTATTTGCCTATGATGCCCTTTTATAGAGCCAAAATCCTCAACTCCTGGGATCACATGTTCTGGACCTTCAAAGCTTATCCAGCAATCTCTGTGCTAGCTCATGGATTCCCAGGCAACCTCACTTTTGTTCAAAATCTGATCACTAAATATCCCTCTTCAGAAAATGGGCGTGAGGTACAAATTATTCCCATCTCTTTTAGAGTTAGTCACTGTCCACCATCAACCTTCAACCAATTCTACAAATTGCCAAGATGGTTGGAAGTGATACTTCATCCACTAAATCAATTTCCAGTTAAAGAATCCCAATATTTTGTAACTGATGAACTAAAAGTGCCTAATTTTATATTGATCCAGTCTCCTACCATCTCTCACTCTACTATTATTGATCCTAATCCAATCGTAGAGCCACCTCTTCCTGAAGTTCAAACTCACACACATGCTCCTCCTTCAGATATCCATTCCTCATCAACAAATAACTATTTTAATCTTGATCTTGCTCTCTAAAATATGCAAGATCAATATAGTAGAGCCTCGCCTCCAAATAATCAGCAACTCCTTGAGCTTATCTCAGATCTTCCTACCAAAACGGAGCTGTCAAATGCATCCCAGAAGGTGACCAAGGATATTCAAGACAATCTTGAAGTTCACTTAGACCTTGTTCATATGAGGCTGACTCATTTGATTGATGTTGCCAACACCCTCCCCAACATTCTGAGTACTGAGCTTACAAAGAAGCTTAGGGAGATCATAAAGGAAATGACAATGATTCAGAGTATCAATAAAAGGAATCAAATTCACTTTCAAACTGCCAAGAAACACAGGGAAGCAGTACTCCTTCTGTAGCAGACTCATGAATCCCAAAATACTCTTATGACGGAAAGTCTTACAAGTCTACGAACCTCAATGAAAGAATTCCAAGCATTTTCCATGGGTCAAATGAAACAAACAAAAACTATCTTGGCCATTATACAAAAGAAGGAATCTCATACTAATTCTCTGGTCCAAGAAAATCGTGAAGATATTGCTCAATCCAAGAATCAGCTCCACGAGCTCGTCTAAGGCATGTCTCGACTGTCTGAAAACATTCGAACCCTTGATACTGACATAAAGGGGGAGAATAAAGGGGAAGGAGAAGAAGGCAAGGGCAGAGGCAAACTCATTGCTCAATCTTCTAGGAGCCCTCCCTCAAGACAGCCTCGCCATCAGACTCCATGATCCGAATAGTAGCAGCGCCAGCTAATTCTAATGGCGCAACCACTAAGGAGTCAAAGGCCATCTCCTAGCTCACAAGGAATAACCACTACTGGCCTAAACTTGCCAATTAGAGATCCTGCATTCATGAACAGACACGATCATGGAGAACATCTAAGTCAAAGCGCTATGGAAGACATTACATGGAGAGACGAAGTCAGTAGGAGAATGAGAGCTATAGAGTATGCTAATCCTCCAAGGAATAAAAAGCAGAAGAAATAGAGATAAGTTAGAACTCATTTCTTATTGATGTAACTAAGCTTAATTGTAATATCTGTCTTTACAAACATCAATAAATTTATGCTTATTCTCTAGAGATTTTAGTTGCTCACTGAAATACTAAGTCATATTTACTTTCTAGCAACTGTATCTAGAAATTGATATTAATGATACAAATCTCCTTGGTTATGTCAACTTCAAATAGGGAGAGATTGTTGGGAGATTGCATATTTAAATTTGATGTTAAAAGTAAATATTCATGATTATATGTTGTTAATTCCCAGTAGGCACACAATAGATCTAGAAGGGGAGTTGAATAGATCCTTTTTAATTTCAAATACTTTTCTTATTTATTTTGTATTGCTAATGACTTAGCATATGACAAACATAAGAATCTTTTCAACACATAGAAATAAGTAAAAGATCTCCTTCATTGATATAATCATGAACATACATACATTATTTGTAGAGTTAGTTTAGTTGTAAGTAGTTAATACATACACAACATTTATAGCAGTTAAGTACATAATGTAAATGATAGAAAGTAAATGAATGAATGTAAAAGACACGAAGGATTTTAAGTGGTTCAGAGAATTAAGCTCCTAATCCACTCTTCTGCTTTAACTAGTAAGATTTCCACTAAGAAAGGGCAGCACCCTGAATCACTAAGATTCCTTCAAGGCCAGCAGCCTTGGAACTTCAATTCACTAAGAACTTTTCAAGCCCAACAGGCTTAGAACTCCTCTAGTTCCCTTGGAACTCTTCAAGCCAAGCAGGCTTGGAACTTCATTTAGTCCCTCCGAATAAGGACCCCTCAGGTCCTGGCTACTTGTTGTTGTCGTTGTTGTTGTTGGTGGTGGTGGTGGTGGTGGTGGTGGTGGTGGCGCCTTGCTGCTAAGATGTCTTTAAGCTTGACCATCTTCTTTACTTAGCAGCTTAGCTTGGTCCTCTTTGCATTATGCTTCAAGCATGGACCATATCTCTTCTGGTGTAGATGATCTTCATTCTGTTCTGCTCATCTTCTTCCGATGTTAGTTATGTACCATCACTATTCAGGTTAACTAACTGTTCAGGCTTTTGGTAGACTCCGTCTGGCACATAGCATTCCCTGAACCCTTCTTGACTGGTTTGCAAACATGGTTTTACACTTGTTTTGTTTCAGCTTTTGGTTCATGGTGATTCGTAGAGTGGCTCTTTAGATCTTCTTTGTGCTCTGCCACTTTTTTGAATGCTATTTTCTTGTCCTTCTCATTTCTCAACTTAGCTGTCATCTTCAGTGGCATTCTCATCTTTGTTGAGTGAAGCTTTAGTCTATTTGAGTCCTTCTTCAAATCTGCTTCACTTCCACCTTCGTAGTCTCACTATCACTGAGACTTGTTCTGTAAAGCTCTGGTGGAACTCGTAGAGTCAACAATATAGCATTCCAACAACTCAACAATTTTGCAACTTCGTAACTCTTGATCTTTGAAGCTCTTGTTGATTTATACTCCTTCACAACCTTCTCATTGGAATGTAGCCATTGGGAGCTATTTGAATTGCTTCGCTGATCTCGAGTTATTTGATGTAGACTGCAGATGTGACATGACAGCACCTTTATGACTTTTTGACACTACAGTCTAGTGTTTCACCTACTCCGTCAGATTTGTCACTTTGACGTCTCGGGCAGGTAGTCACTTTATATCTCCTTTCTGCTTTCTTGATCAGAACATCAGGAGTTGTCCTTTTGCATCGATGCTCTCAATAAGCTATGTTCGAATATCAATCTTCAGATTGAACCGTTGTCAATGCTTCAATCTTCAGATGGCCGAACTCTACGATTCTGATGTAGATGTTCTTGGACCTGATTGTAGTGTGTCTTATTGAATGTTGCTCATTGACAGGTTGAGACAACACTATGATCCTGAAGTGTGTTCATTGGATCTTCAATGTAGAACACCTTTTCCTTCTCTTGTGCAGTGCTTCAATACTTCTATTTGCTTCGACTGATCTCAGGAACTGATAGCTTGACTCCTTGTTCTGGCCTCTTCTGAATAGAAAGACACCTCAAATTTGTGGCATGCCCAGCACGCTTTCTCCTTGTGATCTCCCGTTCACTTATCATCAATGGACTGACCCAATGCTTAATCACTTTAGCTTTGTTTTTCATAAGTTGAGCAGTATCTCTGTGTACACTTCATCAGTTCCTGCTTTGTTTGGCAAACACTACGATCCTGGTTACTTCTAAGATCATTGTCTTCTGTTCACTTGACAGCTACTGCACTTGCTGACTTTCCTTAGTCAGTCACTTTTATTGAAGTCTTCTTCTGATCAACTTGTGGAAGACTTCATCTTGAATGGCTTCACAACTCAATCTGGATGTTAATTGGATTGGTGCTTAGATCTTCTATTAGTTTGCATGTCATTCATTGAGTGCTCTCTAGTTTCCTTCAGGTGGTATGTATCTTTGCAGCTCAGACCAGAGGCTTTATACTTTGGATATTCTAGGAGTGCTCATTTGTTGAAAATCGTGTTTGCTCTACGATTCTGCCTTGGCGTTGTGAGCACCTATGTTGAAGTATTAGTTCTGCACTCTACGATTTGGCTTTGGTTCTGCAGACACTACAACTCCAAGATCAGATCTTGACACTCTACGATTTCTGTCTTTATGCTTGTTGTCTTCATCTGATCTTGCTCGACTACGATCTCTGCCTCTGATGTGATCAGTAAACTCTATGACTCAGAGTGTGGTCTACGATTCTTGACTAGGCTTCGGCAGATGCTCGGTCGGCTCATAGACAGGCTATCTCTATGATTCTGAACATGACTTCCTCAGCAGACTACAGCTCCGAAGAAGTTCTTCTTGACACACTACGATCCTTCCTCGTCTCTCCTGGCAGTCTACGAACTCTGAGATCTACTATCTTGCAGACTACGATTCTACGTTGATAGTTCTCGGGTTTTCCTTGACTCTTCTGGTAGACTACGATTTCTGGTGCAATGCTCGACAATCAGACAATCATATCTATTACATTATAAGATCAACCTAACAAGCTTGATCTTTCTATATTTATAGTCCTTGTACATTATTTATTTGTAAGGACTTTACAAATTTGTTTTGCTTATGTAGGATCAACCTAACATATTTGAATAATTCCTTCTAAGTCCTTGTACATATGTTCCTATTATCTATCAAAGGACGTTGCAGCTTTTCTTAATGCAAGCATACTTGCATATTCATTCATTTATATCATAATCAAATCACGTATAAATAGGAATATCATTCACATGCTTTTTCCTAACATATGTAAAGTCCTTAAAGGAATACATGTACAAGGACTTAGTGGTAGATCAAACTTGTTAGGTTGATCTAAGCTTTAATGTTGATCATTCTATAAATGAATGTATAGAAGAAAAGATCAAAGCTGTTAGGTTGATCTATGTCTTGAGATGTAATAGATAGGCTTCAACAGAATCGTAGTCTATCAAGCTGATCAAAAGATTGCAGAAGCCAAGGCAGAATCGTAGAGCATCGATAATCGTAGTATGTCTACTTTGGAGGGCCTCTCCTGAAATCGTAGAGTGGTCCAAACGCCTGTCGAGTCAAACTCGAGAATCGTAGAGTCTACAAGTCAAGCAAGTCAAGATCATAGTGTACCAGTACTTAAGAGAAATCGTAGTGTTCTCTTCTATCAGTACCAGATCAAGCACCAATATGGCAGGACACCACGATCAGAATCGTGGAGCATCATCTGTCTGTATCAGAAGCATCGAGCCTTGTCCATTTGTTTAAGAATAAATCATAACAAATGTAGGATGGATTATAAACGTTGAAATCCTTGGGAGTCCCAATGACACAACAGTCATCCTTAGTATATAACAAAGAGACGTATTGAAGAAGCTAAGGAAAGTACTATGGATCAATAGAAAACACCTTTTCGGGTGTTAAGTGAGATAACAGTCTGCTGTGTCAGTAGGGTCAGATGGCTAGTCAGAAGATTTGCAGAAAGTCACCATCAGTGCTCAGAAATGTCAAAGACAATTAATGCTACAACGGATGTCTTCCAACGGATGTATTTCAAAGACACCTTATATGAAAAATAGCAACAGATGCAAGAGACAAGCAAGCATACAACAAAACGCTAAAGAACACTCAACGCTCAACTCTACGATCTGAAAAAAAAGCTTTCTCAACTACTCAGTTCTTTCGAACACAAGCTTAACGGCAACTAAGTAGCATCATTCAAGAACTCAACTATTATCAAGTGAAGTAAGAAATTCCAAGTCAGAAGGACTTGAAGAGTTCTAAGTGAACTGAGAAATACCAAGTCTGCTGGACTTGAAGAGTTCTAAAATGAACTAAGAAGTTCCAAGACTACTTGTCTTGAAGGAATCTGTGATATTCAAATATTGTAAAGATATCCTTAGTGGATTTCCTACTCAAGGAGTAAAAGAGTGGACTAGGAGCCTTGAGTGCTCTGAACCACTTAAAAATACTGTGTCTCTTATATTCTTATCGTAACTGCTATATCTGCCATAACTGCTTATCTACTATTAATCCGTTTTATCTTAAAGGGAAAATAAACAAATCTCAAATTTCGCTGTGATTAAATCATTATCAAAACTAACAAGTATTTCGAAAAAGAATTTTAAAATATCTATTCAACCCCCCTTCTAGATAACTATTATGTCTCTAGGAACTAACACTTACCTTTTTCCCAGAGTTGCTAGAAAAAGTAGTATCACATTTTCTTTTATTATTAAACCCACCTGAACTAGGTTATGTCTTAGTTCCCCCCCCCCTTCATTTTGACTCTTTTATCTTTGTGAAATTAATGAGGTTGTCATTCTCACTCTCAGCTATGAAAACTTTCTCGAGTATTTCTGGGAAAGTCTTTATTTGGAAGATAGACAACTTACTACGTATCTGAGGTTCCAAACCTTCTTGATACCTACGAGTCTTTCTAGGTTCAGTATCATATTGATGCATGTGGAGCAAACCTGGACAGTTCGTTAAACTTGGTTGTATACTGGGATACAGTAAGTTCTCCTTGCTTTAATTCTAAGAATCGTACTTCCATACGATCCTTCAAAGTTTGGGAAAAATAGTTTTCAAAGAACAATTCCTTGAATCTATCCCATGACATAACTTCTGTTTCTACACGACCTTTAGTAGATTCCCACCAGTAATTTGCCTCTCCCTTTAAGAAAAAGGTTGTAAAAGCTATTTTTTTATTGTTATTACCATTGGTTACTAAGAAAAAAAAATTTATCTCAGTAATCGAGATTTGTGCATCTTCAGGTTCAGATGTACCTATAAACTCAGGTGGACCTACAAGTTTAAAGTCCTTAAATGGTGTGGTTTGAGTTGTGGATCTATTCATAGCACCTAACAAAAGTTCTACTAACTGTTGGGTAGGATTAACTTCATTATCTATTTCTCGCAGAGGTCTTCTGGTTGGTGGCATGATTCTATATAAAACAAACATCCACAATAAGAATTTTGTTTAAAAATAAACATACTTTTTATTCATATTTCACAATAGTACATAACAAAACCATCTAGTGGTTTTACACATAATAGTACAAGCTACAAACAACAAATGCTCTTTTATTCATACTAGTACAAAGAACTTAGATTTCTATACTATAATCTAGAAATCGTTAACTTCATCATAGGAATCCTAGATCATATGGCATACCACATATCAATCTATCAGATAAGCAGCCTTCTTCTCCTCCACTGGATATCGAACCACTCGATGCTGCAAATCATTGAATACATCTCGAGTTCCTAGAGCAGACTTGGTTAACCTCGACTGAATTTCCCTCCTGCCACTATGTGCATGGTGCAGTTGTACTTTTAGTCGAATACTGGTTCCCCTTTTCATGCTCCAGCATACCCTCAGCCAAATGTGCCGTAAACTTCATCTGATCATTCTCACTCACAGTTTTTAGTACTAGCGATGTCATTGCCTCTTCATGGTCTTCAATTCTCATTAATTGTCCTGCTACTGGATCCTCCTCTTCCTCAGCATCTAATGATTGTTGGTCATGAAGCAACTCTTCATCTTCTGCATCACTATCTATAAATGACTCAATTTGCGGTGGAGTATTTACTATCAGCATTTTCTCAGCATTGGAGTTGGTCATCCTATAAAAAAAACTTCATTATTACTTATACTTACAAAATTTTTACACATAACATAAAGTTTTTAATGATATTTTATGTGTAATTTATATTTTTACGGACTCGAAGGCTATATACTAAGATACATCTTCCTTAGATCTATAGCCTTAACAGCTTTGATACCAAACTTGTGACGCCCCCAGATCTATACTCCCACGGTATCCGATATGGTGCTCATAACTATTTAATTAATATAATGCATCCAAATCTATACACTAACGGTATCCAATTTGATGCTTATATCTAATTGAACTACTATACATATCTTACGAGATACAATTCCCATAGATCCAAGGTTTACAGTATCCCATAACAGATAATAATTCATTGTAGAACTATTATTGTGTTTGGATACGATCACTTGGATGTATAGACTGTATCTTCAAATAGTATCTATCTATCCGAAATTCAGAGTATTTGTAATAACATGAACAATCCATATTAGCAATACCCTCACTAAGATGTATAGTCTATATCTTACAAACTACCCTATCATATCGATAGTACCTATCTATCTGAAATTTAAAGTGTTAGCAACAACATGAACATTCCATATTGCCAATACCCTCACTCAGATGTATTGTTCCTAAGGATCTCAAAATAAATACAAAGTTCAATCTACATCTATTTATGTAAAGGAAACACGATTGTAGAAATAAAGGATGATATTATATCATATATATATATATATATATATATATATATATAAGGGTTTGATTACATGATTCTTCATAAAGAATTTCTTATTACAAAAGTATTACATTCAGCTAGACAGAAATTTAAACTAGTCTAAGCATGGTCGCTTCCCATTGTTTACTCCAAATGTGTCAGGGTTACCATCTAATACTGCAAAGGGAATGGTTTGCAAGAATGGGCTATGACATACTCAGCAGGTTTTATATTTATAACACAATATAGGATTTAAAGAATTATAACAGTTCAAAACTTTTCTCAACTGAGTGTTGTATACCATTTCTGGAATTTTTATATTTCAACCATTTTTGGACTTTTTATTATTTATGTCAGTCACAAAGACTTAGAAATTTTGTTCAGATGTGAGACAGGGGATCAACCTATTCAACATCCTAGGAGTATGCATAGAATCCTAATCGTGCCCAACTTGCACTAAGTGTCAGATATACTAGCACACAATTTTTCCCTTCTGGGAGTTACAACTCAGTATATGATGTCTTACCAAAGCAATTTGGTTTGACACAGCAGTTTATGCTTTAATAAACAATAATGACATTTGAATAATATTTCATTTCTTAGTTATGCTGAAGCTATAGCGATAACTTCATAATACTTGGCATTCAAGGTTGGTTTGGTATAGTATATAAAAAACAAATCAAGATAGGAATCTTGTTTAACGAATACACAGGGTTCGAGAACTTATATAAATAATAAGATAGGTTAGAAAACTTACCTGAGCGAAGAACGATTAAGAAAATCTACTCGATTCGTTTATAAACACATAAGATGTTCATTCATATAAGTCTAACACATTAGTATTGATAACCATACTCAAATACATAAACTATTCATGTTCGGGTTAAATTTGATATAATTTCTGTGTTTTAAGACTTTACCGAATAATTAATAAGTTAATATCTCGGTTAAACTTTATTTATAAGTTTTATTATATTTTTAGATAATTTGTATATCCTTTATAATAATTTTCGGAAGCTTATAATAATTTTAAGATATTTATTTATCCATTAAATTATTTTTAAATCATTTATTTCTATTTCTAAATAATTAGTATTTACTTAGAATATTATAAAAATCTTGTTTATTATTTTTAAATAATTTATAATCATTTAATATGATTTTAAAATCATTGATATCATTTTTAAATAATTATTTATTATTTATAAATGATTATTCTAATTAAATTATTAATAACTTAATTATAAATAATATTTAAATAAATAAAATATTTATTGAATTTATGTAAAAAGATTAAAAGTTAATTATTATAACTTAAAATAATTTTTAAAACTGTTTTTATAATTAATTATATTTATTTATTAATTATTTATAATTTTATTAATTAATTTATTAATTTTTTATTTACTGTCTGTCGTTAAAGCCTTATAATGACATAAAGTGTTGCTATAAGTGTTCTTCAATTCTGGGAATCAGTTTAGTTGTAGCTTAGACGTCACTTTGACCTTAATCTAACTCTCAACTGTTGATGATTATGGGTTTGTAAGTGTATAGATGTTATAGTACTCATGCAATAGTACAATATCATACCAATTTCAGACTTTAACCTACATATAACAAGAAGTTATAGAGCCTCAAAGTCACTGTCAGAGCTGTTCTTGGGTTTCTGGATAACCCGGAACAGTGGTCATGGTCGGTCAACGATCTTGTGGCCTTAATAACTTTCAATTCGTGTGATAGTTTTGTATTTTGATTGTTGTAATATGTACTCTATATACCAAGCTACATATATGTTACACTAATTAGGACAGAGTAAGTCCTTAAGGTCTAAATTTATGTTGGTCAAAGTTAAGCCAAAGGTTGTTCTTAGTGTTCTTCAGTTTTTTGGGTAACCCAAAAAACAAAATCATGCTCGGTCAACGACTTTTGACCATTAATTATAGTAATCCTATGAATTGATTAAGCGTTTGAGTATCATAGATATGAAGTATGTATATCAGAGTATTAATTCATAACACTTAGACATCCTAAAAACAAACAGAAAGCAATTTAAAGGTTGGTCAAAGTTGCCAGCTCAACCTGTTCTTGAGATTTCTAGGTAACCCAAAAATCTGAACTTCGTGGTCGGTCAACCACTTTTGACCACTTATATCTTGCAATATATGATTCTAATGGACATGTTTTCTTTTCCAGATTAAAGACCTCATGTAATACTACAACTATCATACAATTAACAGACCTAAATATTAACATACATGGATCTACAGGCTTTGACATTCGACTATCAGACCTGTTTTTTCAGAATTTCCAGTTTGCTTAAAACATCAATTTGATGCATCTAGATGTTATGTAAACATGTTCTATCAACTTAGCATACTTACTAACATGTTATTACACATATCTAAACATCTAAACTACAAATTAAACATAACATCAAAGATCTATGTTATAACTAGGGTTTGCACCTTTTCTTGCTTGATTTTGATTTTTGACTTCTGTTTCTATTCTTGCTACCACCAAGACTTGTTTAGGTATGATATATGAGTATTTAGGCTTAGAAATTTCGTGAGTTTGCATTGATCTAAGGTTGATATTTATAAAATTTCTAAGTTAGAGTTTTTGGTCATTACTTCACCTTCTTACCTCTACAAATATATGATGTTCTGATACTTGTGCTTCTTGGGAGTGACAAGCATGTCATGTGCTATCTTGGGACTTGGTTTGGTGAGTAATAACCTACTTGTGAGCTAGTTCATCATAATTAGTAGCTTAATTATGCCATAATCCTCTTTAAACTTGATTAGGATTTTGGTTTTTGTGAATAGTGTTGCTTAATGATGTTTATTAATGCCTAATTGAAGTTTAACAATCTTGATTAGGTTTTAAGATAACCTAATTAGGGTTTAGTCTAACCAATTAGGATTAGGCTTTGCAAATTAGGATTAAGGTTTGTAAATCTAGGATTAAGGTTTCCTGATTTCGATATTAGGGTTCCTAACTTAGGTTTTTACACAAATCCTGACAAGCATGACAAAGTGTTTTGTCAGTGTAAGCACAACAAAGCAGCTTGTCAAAATACATATACCGAAAAGTCCATTTTTGGAAGAATATTTTTAAGCACGACTCGTCAAGCACGTCAATTTTCGGACAAAATTTTATATTGGCTTATTTGTATGACAAAGTATATAATAACACAAAACACTTTCAGAATGGAGAGATTTTATTATATAATACTGAATTTACATAACCGAGTCTTATTAGGGTTTTGAGGTTTCACAGAAGCGAACGGTTCGATTCGTTTGCGGACCTAATTAGTTGTGTACGATGATTTTTATAAAAATCATTTATTTATTTATAATTATATTATTAGACTAATAATGTATAACTAATTATTGATGAAAAATTAAATAAGTTAAAAATCTAGGATAATAGTTTATCTATTTATATAATATAAATGATAGTATTCATCTTTAAAGTAATAATTTATTTGTTTATATATTCATGTATTCATCTATTTATATAATTATAAAATCTTACTTAAACTAAAATAATTATTTTTATATAATTTAATAAAAAAAATGTTATATAAGTAATTATTATTATTTCTATTACTATCAAAAATATGAATTTAAAAAAAAAACTAATTAAGTTAAAAAATGTATGAGAATAAGAGATATTGATAAGTAGATAATTATGATAGTAAGAGTGTAGATTATTTTTTTTTAAAATCAAATAGAAGATGAAAAAAATAGTTTCTTTTCCTAAATTTTTAATTTCTATTCTTAAATTTTTGTGATAGTAGGATTATTCCTAAATTTTTGGGTTGAGAAACGGTTTTGTGCTATTATATATATATATATATATATATATATATATATATATATATATATATATATATATATATATATATAGAGAGAGAGAGAGAGAGAGAGAGAGAGTTGTAAAGTTGAGACAACTTACAATAACAGAATATAATATAAAAAAATAGTTTATTTTGAGAATTTTATGAATGTATTATTTTTACAAACAATTTTTTTAAATTTTTTCTCACATTGAACTTACTATTCATTTAAAAAAGGACTATTTTAAAATTAAAAAATGATATATATTGCGATGATTTTTTTTATTGTGAGTTAGATAGATAACTATAATTGATAATATTTTTATATATTTTGATATAATTGGCTAATTTTATAATCTTATCAAATCCCGTGTATTGAGATACATCACAATCGTAATTAAAATTTTCACAATATATAAGCAAGACTCGTGTATAAATATACGTCACAATCATAATTAATTTTTTCGCAATATATAGGAACACTAATTAAAATTTTATTTGTGGGGTCACATATAAATTGTTGTAATCGAATTGGGCCTGGGCCAGTTGATAGCCCTATTTGAAGCCGGTAGTCATCAAGTTGTGCTGAGGACATTTTTAAAATGTATAGAAAAGAAAAGAAATGGACGAAAAATATAAATTTTCTTTTCAATTCTTATGTTTCTGAGTTTTTTAATAAAGGGAAAAAAAAGAAATGGATAGAAAACTTAGCTACTTTTCCTCCCAAAATTTTTCGTCCAAAATTGGCCTGATTTGGACCGAAAAAAAATTAGAATAAGTAATATTTTTAGAATTCCCATATTATCCTCAACTTTTAATATAATAAATTTTAAATTACACTTTTCAAAAAAAAAATTTAAATTATAACCTATATCCTCAATTTTAAATTTTTTATTCTTTTATGTTAAAAACTCAAAAACAGAAAAAAAATTTAGCTTTCTATTTTTTTTCTTTCCTGCTATTCTTTTTTTTTCTAAAAAAAATTTCTAAATTTTGTTCAAAACTCAGAAACAGTTACAGTTTCCATTTTCATGTTCATTCTTAAATTTCTAATCTTAGGGTTTCGATCTCAAACCAAACCCACAAAAGCACATGAACGTCATAGCTTCAAACAACCAACAAACGGTATGCTAATAGGCTATTCATCTCTCTATTTCTATATATGAATATACACACATATTTGTTCTTGTAATTAATTGCTAATGGTTTTCATGAAAATTGTTTTTGTTATGGTTTGGATTTTGATTGATTTTTAGCTGATCATGTTTCTGTAAATTATTCAGTTTAGGCTGTGATTACTTAAATTCAAATGGCTGGGAAGGATGATTACCGTATATTCGTAGGAGGGTTGTCGTGGGAAGTCACCGAGCGTCAGCTCGAAGATGCCTTTACCCGATTCGGGAAAATTATCGACGCTCAGGTCCTCTATTTTCTTCAGTGTTTTGGATTATTAGATTTTCTCTCTTGGATGCTTATTGTACTTTTTTTAATGGTTGGTTGCTGTAAAAAACACATTTTTGAATTTGGTTCTCTGTTTTCATACTTATTATTTCAATCCGACAGATATTTAGTCCTTGTCTTAACACAAAATTTGGGGTGCTTTTTGTATTGGTTAACTCAAAAAGTTTAATTTTTTTCACTTTTGTATTTGGTTGCTGAGATTTTGGAAGAGAAATACAACCTGAAATTTGGGTCCTCACTTGTGTTTCTATTATTTTGTTAAAAACTGGAAAACTTTACTCTGTCCTTGGTTAAGTCAGGCTAATGCTGTTTATAATTGTAAGATTTGGGCTTCTTTCTTTTCCTTTTATTACCTTGGACTTTCTCAGTAACCAATCCATGTGTGTGACATAATTATCTTATTTAGTGTCATTATTAAATTTACAGGATTTGTACAAAAATGACTATTTGATGAATACACTTTATGAATATATTTTGTTCAGTTTAAAATATGTGTCTGTGTTTGCTTTTGTCATTATTCTCAATGATTATATGATAAATACACTTTTTTGCATATAATTTGTTCAGTTTAGTATATGTGGAAGTTTTCTCTTTTGTTATTGTTCTGTCGTATTATTTCCTCTTTGATTTCCGTATTAATTCCCCCTCTTGTTTGTTGCCTTTTCTGGATTGCTGGTATGAGCTCTGAAATGCATTAGATGGAATTTTTGAGGAGCTTTTGTTACAGTTGGATTGCATCGTTGAAGCTCAGTGTTATTTGTTTGATTAGATTTTGTTCAGTTGGTTAACTAGAGATTCTAATTTTTGAGGTATTACCTATAGAGATGATCTATGGGCCAAAAGGCAGCTTGAGCTGAATGCCAGGTTCCGTCTGGCCTTCTGTTGAATCAGAACAGTTCTTTCATTATATAAAAAGATGTGGTTTGGCATCCACTAGGAAGGACCCGTCATGAGTTTGGATGACCTCCAATACTGGGTGAAAGGTTGACTAATCAATAAGATACAGGATGTAGCAAACTTCAAGTAGCTTTCCTCTATTGAGCTCATATACTCTTTGGGGAAATAATATTCAGTTCATTGAAAAGAGTTGAAGTGGTTTGAATGATCCATAACTGAGCCCATGCTGTAGCATTGTCGGTCATAGTCTTCATCTGAGGTTGAATATACATTAATTAAATAATTTAAAGGTTCTGTGGCTTGTGCTGAAAAGGAAAAGAAAACAAGGAAAGGACTCTTAAGCTTGGAATTATATGTGATGGCTGTTCACATATGCAGATCTTTTGTATGAATTAATATTTTTCTTTTCCATCTGAATAGTCTAGTAGGTACTTTTATGCTTTGAAGGTTTTTAGATTCACATATTCTTCATCATGACTGCTACATTGTTGGTTGTTGGAGTATTCAACCTTGCATCACTTTAAGAGGCAGGGAATTATGTTGCACGATGCCAAATTGGCCATTCAGTTAAAGTACATGATAATATCCTTTTGAATCGTACAAGAGGTACTGAAGAAATCTTGTTTGAAGTGGTCCGAAGGTTTGGGAATGCTTTCGATAATTAGTTCAGAGATTAAAAGCTCCCTTAGGAAGTAGAACTTATCTATGTTCAAATGGCATTAGAACCGACAGTTTCAAGATCAGTTGTGCATAAAAGTTATTCGTTTGGCCCTTGCAAGTTAATGATCATTGAGTTTTGAACCTTTCCTTCACCAGTGAGACCAAACGTTTGAACTGCTTAATAGTTTGTACTCCTACAACACAATTTTTTGATAGGAATTAAGATAGCAGTGCTCTATGATTTTGTGCCTAGGAGACTTTTTGTTGCACTAAAAAAATAATACATCTGGATGGATCCTATCTTTTCTTTTGAAGTTGAAAAATATAATAACTTGCACATGTTTCAGTTCCATAATGGTTGCAATGGTGAGCATTTTCATTGAACACCTTCATTTGGGGAAATATTTAGGTTAGATAGCCATCTTAAGTTGTGTAAAGAAGCCCCGATGGATGTGAACTGAATTTGGGAAGCTATGGTGGGTATTTAATCCAACATTGTGCTTCGCATGTTGCATTCTCCATGGTGCAGATTAATATTGAGCTTGCACAGTTATGCTTTATTTGGACTTTTAGTGTTCTAGACAATAGGTTTGGCTGTGGTTGCACTTCTATTTAGAACTTAAGAAAAGAAGTTTGTATCCGAAAAGATTTTGCTCTGGTTCTCTAGTAAGCTGTATCTGTTAATCTGTAGTTGAGATTTTGAAATTGGTTACAAGGTCTCTCTCTTTTGTTCATTTGCCTCTTCATCAAGAGCACATACCCGCATTCATATATACTTGTGATTATTGTGCAATGACATTCATACTGAAAGTAGAGCTTCGTATCAGCTAATGTTGCTGTGCGGTTATTGTTGCTTTACTGCAGTGCAGTCACCAGGGTCTGAAATTTTGTTTGTTTAGAAGTATTCGATATTGACAAGGAAGATTCCAAGTTGGGTTCATTTGTTGGGAGCAGTTATGATTAGTTCAGTTCTGCATATAGTAGCGACAACGTGGACCATTCAACTTTGTTTTTTGGATGATTCTTTTGGCTACTTATTGTTCAGTGTGTACGGTGTTTTAGTCCCCCGCTTGTTGCTGCTTGAATTTTAGTGACTTGCTGGGGAAGGAACTGGTTTTAACAGACTAGAGATTACTGAAAATTAGAACAAGTTGCATCTTAAGTTATTTTCAGAAAGTGTAGTAACATATCAGGGCTTGTATGTTTTATACTGGGAGTGGGACTGTTCTTCCATTCTGTGGTGATTGGTGAACTGGGGCAAGAGAGAACTTTTTTGAGGCAAAATATCAAAAATCTTGCAGTATTGTGGATTCTTCAATTCGAGTAAGAACTTTTTGTTATATCAATAATTTATTAACATTTTCATCATTAAAATGCTTTATAAATCATGGCCAAAGTATAATACTCTTAAGATTCTTTATCATCCTTAAGTTGAAAAAGAAACAAAAAGTAAGATTATAAGTACTTTTTTTGGGGGATCTTTAATTAACTACTGGTTTTCAGTCTCTGATGATTTGGCATCGTATCCCTATTTAAATATGTTATAGAGATATATAATTCCAGATGTTTGTGCAATGTGTGCATGCATGTGGTATTTTTATTGTCTAGTTCTCCTCGAGTCCTTGGTAAAGAATTCAAATATTTTAGGAGCTTTGTCTAGTTTATGTCAATTTTGTCTTCACGTAAATTTTCAGTGCACCAATTTATTTATATTATTTAATTTTTTATGTTCTCTTTTTTCAACTATTATTTGTAATTATGAGACATAGTTCAACAGTTTGTCAACCAACTTGTAGTAAACTTCGGTGCAGTGGCACAATTAGATATTAGGTGTTGTCATGAGTATCCATTAACTTTATATGATTCTGAATTTCTGTAGACCGCAGCATTGTGACCATGAAAGAAAAACCCTCAAAATTGTGGTTTCAGCACAGCATGAAACGTGCTTAAAATCGTTAAATTAGCAAAACACATAATAGGTCATTAAAATTATTCTAATAAATTCTTGCAATAGATAATGTTGTAACCAGATGATATAGCCAACCTTGTTACTTTTAGTCCATGATATTATATATGTTGAGAATTGTGCCTAGATGTTGAAGAATATTTTTAGTGAATCTATTTCCTACAAGTGTCGTCCCATATCCTTAATATTATAATTATTCAATTTTCAAATCTGACACACTTACGAAATGTTTGTATTATAATGATAGTTGGAAGTATTTAGTGACGAAATTCTGTGTTTAAAGGAATTATGACCTAACATTTATTAGGTTTGAAACCTAGAATTCTAGTCTTTCTAACTTTGTGGCATCATTCCTGTCACGTTTTTATATTTATGCTCTTTTGTCGCTTACTAGCATCAGATAAGTGACTTTTTGTGGCTATCATGAAATGTGGCTGCAGCTTCATGCATATATGCTATTTCATGGTTTTTGTTTTCTGAACTGTGATGTTCCTGTAGATCATGCTAGAAAGAGATACAGGGCGTACCCGCGGATTTGGGTTTTTGACCTTTGCAGATCGTCGGGGAATGGAAGATGCAATAAGAGAAATGCACGGTAGAGAGTTAGGTGATCGGACAATCTCAGTTAACAAGGCCCAACCAAAGATGGGGGCTGAGGATCCAGGTCATGGCTATGGCGGAGGTTACTCATCAGGTGGCAGGGGCAGCTATGGAGGAGACAGGTATTCAGGGCAGGACGACTGCTTTAAGTGTGGACGCCCTGGGCACTGGGCCCGAGACTGCCCTTCAGCGGGTGGTGGCCGGAGTGGTAGTCAATTCTCCTCGCACTCTAGATTTGGTGGGGCTGGTGGTCGTGGGGATCACTATGGTGATCGTGACTGTGATCGTTTCGTGGACGATAGGTATGATGGAGGGCACCCTGGCGTGGATCGCTATGACAGCAAAGAGAGCAAATATGCAAGTCGTGATCGCTATGCTACGGAGAGGTATGATCTGATAAAATTATATTCTCATTAATATTGTTGGTACCTTTTTAGAAGATCCTAGTCTCCTAGTAGTGTCTGGTACTAAATTCATTCTACTAAATAACTGAAAGGAAACAGGAAAGGAAAACTTGTGGTTGTAGTTGCTAAGCTATTTTCTTGAGTGCTTCCCGTTCTTTTTAATATTCTGAATTTCATTTTTCATTAATTTGCTTTGAAAATAATTGCAAATACTGGTGTATTACTAAAAGCTATTAGTATATATGCAGGTATCTACCCAGTGTTGATCGCTTTGGAAGTGATCGGTATGGGGGTTCAGATCGTTATGCACAAAATGGGTACGGCAAAGAGAGAGACTACGACCGGGATGTCGGTCCTAGGAGGAGCAGTGAAAGATATGGCGGTGGAGGGCCGGCACGTTATGAAGCAAAAAGCTACAGGGACAGAGCTGGTCCCTATGACCGCCCTAAGAGGGGAGGAGGACCATCTTCCTTTGGCCGCTACTGAAATTTCTTAATTTCTGTGATTTTGTGAGATTAGGATGTTTGTACGTGTGCTGGGTGTCTGGAGTTTTGTTTTGTTTTGTTTTGTATTGTTTATGTAGGATGGTACACTTCTTATTACACTCCTGATTCAGCATTTATGTTTTCAATTTTGTTTTTTTTTTCTCGTTTGTGTTCCATTTATTTGCTTTTGTTTTGGTTCTATTTATTTGCTTCCCTATTCTTTTGGTGAGTTATACATGAAATGAAGGCACTAAAGCTATTTGCAATTGTGATATGTGGGATTTGACTATTTCTATTTATGGTTAGTTTACTCCTTTGCTACGAAATTAAAGGTACATCTTTCAAACCCCTTTTAAAAGAAAGGGAGATACATTTAACTTTTCAAATCCATTTTAAAAGAAAAAGAAGCATTTAATTATAAAGTGTTCTAAAGCTATTTGCAATTGTGATATGTGGGATTTGACTATTTCTATTTATGGTTAGTTTACTCCTTTGCTACGAAATGAAAGGTACATCTTTCAAACCCCTTTTAAAAGAAAGGGAGATACATTTAACTTTTCAAATCCATTTTAAAAGAAAAAGAAGCATTTAATTATAAAGTGTTCTGATATTTTTAATTTATTATTATTTTATTATTATTGTCTCTAGTATTATCGCTATTAAATTCTTGTCTAAAGAGCAATCATACATTTGGAAGAATCTTGTTGTATATCAAGACACATTTTTGTTGAATATAAATATATACATGTGATAAAAATGAGTTAAAAATAACTTCATTCTTATCTATTGTTGCTTCACGGAAGTTGCAATCTATTTTGTCATACATAGATATTTGTAGATAGACAAATCATTTCATTATTTGGGAACGTAATAGATGTTTTTAAAATGTATATTTAAGTAATTTTAGAATTTAAGATATTTTAAAATTTAAAATTAACACATATTCTTATAATTTTAGTCAATATAACATTAATTATTATAAATTATATACAAAGTTTAAATTAAAATTCAAAAATCAATTAATGATCTTATGATTATGATTATGAATTGAGGGAATAATATTGTTATCTTCAAGACGTATAATTTTTTGGTTTTGTTTCTAAATTATTATAGTGGGCATAATAGATGTTTTTAAAATGTATAGGTCATAAATTATAATAATTCAAGTGTTAACGCCAAAATCTTTTCTCACGTCCCAATTACGTAAGACGCGTTTCTATCCTGCACAGTAAACACGATAATCACCAAAAGCTTGACGGCTTAACCGTCGGGGGATAGCTCCGGCGTAAGAGTCAGTACAGGCGATCACAAGGTTAACAATGGAGGATAAAATATCTAGTGCTTGAGAGAGAAAATAATTCAGTTTTGTTTTGTTACCTTTTGGTTGTGTGATCCCTCTAGCATATATCCTCCCGTCCGGTTTTTCGTGCCACCCACTACCATCTGACACACTTCCCCACTCCCCTGATCTCAGGCGAATATCAGCAGCTCACCTACTCCATCTCATCACTGTTTGCCACCGCCGGCCGATCAAGTCCAATCCTCATTAATGCATGGCAGAGGTAACAATCAACTGTTATCTTTATGATCAACACTGGTCAAAGTTGATGTGTAGATATTTAATTATCTAATGGACCGGTCCAACAAAGAAGCCCAATGCATTTAAAACATAATAAATAGAACCAAAGGATGGGCTCATTCGGACTAACCCAACGTAAAAGTATCGTGACCCAACATTGCCCCCCAGTTTTTTATTGAACAAGAGGTTTAATGAAAGACTATAAATATTAAAAGGCCCAAAATGAAAGGAATTGGAATACGATCAAAAAGGTTCAAGAGAAATCTCATCGAGGCCCAAAAGAAAAATACCAGCCAGTAATTCAAATGAAATTAGAAGCCCAATCGAGAGAAGCCCAATCCGGTTAAAATATTAAACCCAAAATCGGACGCTATCTCTTCCACTCCAACATCATTGCTTGCAATTAATGTGCCACCTTTGATTTTCGCAAAAAGTTGAAAAGACCGCCTACTATAAAAGCTCCTTTTCCCCAATTCAGACGATTTTACATGCCAATTTAAATTTTCAGACGCCTTCTGTTATCTTCTTCCTCTCGATTTCTCTTTTTCTCTCTGCAACTAGTAAACAATGGCTTCTCAGAGTTCTGATAACAATATCCTCATCGTAGCCATTCCCCTTACCACTTTTCCTCCTTCTCCAAGCCCCACCAAGGCGGCTTCGGGGTCAAACCCCAACCCCACTGTAACTCCCAGCAAGAACATGCCGAAAAAGCCACTTCCAAACCCTTCCGTGTTTTTTCAGAGTGAGGAACAGTTCCCCCATGCCAACACTCCATCGTCCTTGTCTGAAAAGGACGTTCAAAACGCACACGAACGGTACCAAATTCCGGCGACTCACCAGCTGAGACGTCTTTCAGCCATCGAAAGGATGTACCAATGTCCGGAAGGCTGGACTGCTATGCCTCTGACACTTCTGGAAAAAGGGGTTCGATTTCCCCTACACGCCTTCCTGGTTACCCTCCTAGGGTTTATTGACGTTAGATTCGCCTAACTGGTCCCAAATTCCTACATCCATATCCTGGCGTTCATCGCCTTCTGTCACGAGGTAGGCGTCGCCCCCACTCTTGACTTCTTCTTCTCCATCTACACCATCACTAAGTCTAGGGAAAAGGGGCTTCAAAGTTCTGAGCAAGATAGCCTCGAAGGCCGGAGAGAGCTTCGAAAGGATTTCCCTGATCAATACTCCCTCTAGAAACAGGGGATGGCACAAGGAATGACTCTTCGTAAAAGGGCCCGAAATCGCCTCTCTCCTAGACTGGACCACATTAGAGAAAGTTTCTATAAACTTCGGTGATATAGCCAAAGAATGTGTCAAAGAGATGATCGAGCTCCTCGATAATTTCCCGAAGGAGTGGAGTCACGGTCTTCTTACCAAACAAGCTTAGTTATATGACCATAAATGCAAGCTCTGAAGTACACCAATGCATGATTTATTCTAATCTTCTTCAAAAATGTTGGTTCTGATTTATTGTTTCCCATCTTCTGTAGTATCTTTGATCAAACCGATGTCCATCGATCGAAGGGAATTAGACAAATTCCTCTCAAGCAAACCTTCATCACCATCCTCTAAAATTCCCAATGAAAATCCCTCGGCTTCTGATGCTCAAAACGCCGAGGTCCCCCCTGTAAAACTAGAAACCGCAGAGGAACCCAGTCGACCTCGTAAGAAGATGAGGGATGTTCAAAAATTGAGGTCTATGTCACAAGAATCCCAACCAACCTCCACTTCAAGCCTGATCGACATGCCTCTGGACAAACGGATGCAAGCCCTTCGTGTCAAGAAGAGGAGAACCAAGGTAACCCCCTTGTCTACTGACGAACTCCGGGTTTCCATTGTCGAAGTTGATCCTCCCATCACCATTCCTGTGGAAATCATTGTTTCTGAGGAAGAGTTTGAAGAACAAACTGAGTCTTCAACTCTGTTTCGTAAAAGAAAGCGTCCCTCGGATGATCAGCCACCACCACCCATTGGACCTTCCCCTACTCGACCTCCACCTCCTACTGAGTCACCAACTCAATCCCCTTCTTGTACCGAACCTCCTGTGCTCTCCCCACCACGGTCACCCCCCTCAGCCTTCAGGCGTGAAGCCATGTCATCACCTACCGTCTGGCCTGAGTTCAATGGAAACTTTCCTTTCCATCTATTCGACTCATTTGTCCGGGATACCGATGACCATCGGTTCGGCAACAGTTCGATTATGGACCTAATCGATGAAGGCATGAACTACCATGCCAAGGTAAATCGTTGCTTATTTGTTTGTTAGAAATTATGTACATCTATTGGAGATTAACTGACTGATTTTGAACATCTGCAGGAAAATACTGTCTTTGGGAGACTTCGTCCCCGATATAAAGAAGTCGAAGCCGAAGAAGACTCCGCCCGACGAGAGAACACTATTCTGAAGTCGGTTTTGAATAAGGAGAGAAGTGACCACGGTACCGCTCTCTACAATAATGAGTGCCTCCGCAAGGATCTGAATAATTTAAAAGAAAAACTGGAGACAGCCGAAACCACGCACCGAATCACCGTCAATATGAACGTAGACTTGGTTCATAGGAATGAAATCCTTGCGCAGAAGAACGAGACATTTGTGAAAACCAACAAGAGCTTGGCGCTGCAGGTAAACGAATTTGAAGCTAGGGAGTTGAGGCATCTGAAGGAACGAGCAAAGCTCGAAGAGGAGCTTCGAGAGCTTCGCGCTTTGAGAGATTTAGGTCCACCTCTGACCGAAGATCTTCGCAAAGAAATTCAACAAGACTACCAAAACTCAACTGAATTGAATGAGAAGATCATTCAGATGTTCTCAGATGGATATGATGAATGTCGAAGAAAAGACAAGGCAAAACTTTTCACCGCCAAGGTTGATCCAGCCATTCTCGACTCCTTCAAGGACGAAGCTGAAGCTTGAAGATGATTTCCTTTAGTTGTAGGATTTCTGTAAAAATTTCTATCTTTTTGTAATCAGTATTATATCAATGAAACATTGGCTTCGTTCTTTATTACTCCTTTGCATTTATTTTTTATCAATAATTTATCATCGGTCAACTTGAAAAATGTACAAGCTCTTTATCTGAACTCGTCTTGAACTATTAGTAAATAAATAAGCAAGTCATATAATAGATAAGATCAAGTTGAGTAATAAGGCAATCCGAACTCAACACTTAGACAAAATAATGTAATGCTTATTCGTTATCGAAGTGTGAGGTAAATCTGCTTCATCGGGAACTTGTTTACCACGAAGGGCCTAACAAACCCATGAGGACCACCTGCCGATAAGGCTACCATCGAATGGTCAGTGAGTCCACCTGAACCTCCTTACACCGATGAAGTTTTCCTACCACGAAGGGCCTGACAAATTCATAAGGACCACCTGCCGATAAGGCTACCATCGAATGGTCAGCGAGTCCACCCGAACCTCCTTACACCGATGAATTTTGCCTACCACGAAGAGCCTGACAAATTCATAAGGACCACCTGCCGATAAGGCTACCATCGAATGGTTAGTGAGTCCACCCAAACCTCCTTACACCGATGAAGTTTGCCTACCACGAAGGGCCTGACAAATTCATGAGGACCACCTGCCGATAAGGCTACCATCGAATGGTCAGCGAGTCCACCCGAACCTCCTTACACCGATGAAGTTTGCCTACCACGAAGGGCCTGTCAAATTCATAAGGACCACATATCGATAAGGCTACCATCGAATGGTCAGCAAGTCCACCCGAACCTCCTTACACCGATGAAG
This sequence comes from Panax notoginseng, assembly GCA_016801055.1. NCBI lineage: Eukaryota > Viridiplantae > Streptophyta > Magnoliopsida > Apiales > Araliaceae > Panax > Panax notoginseng. The sequence continues at coordinate 162,816,326 of CM029015.1, read as the reverse complement.
TTTGCCTACCACAAATGGCCTGAAAAATTCATAAGGACCACCAGCCGATAAGGCTACCATCGAATGGTCAGCGAGTCCACCCGAACCTCCTCACACCGATGAAGTTAACAACAACGAACAGAAGACTTATTGAGAAAAGGAATCTTTCATTGATGATGATTCGAAAATTTACAGACTTTCGGTATACTGACACTATATTTACTAAAAATATTTTCGAAGCCTGCCAGCATGCCAAGTATTCTTTATCTTTGATCCATCTAGTGCCCTCAACCGATAAGTCCCTGGCTTCGGTACCTCAACAACTTCATAAGGCCCTTACCAATTCGGTATTAGCTTTCCCAAATTTTGAGGCATAGACGCTTCGACTTCGCTGAGGACGAAATCTCCTACTTCAAATCTACGAAGTTTTATCCCCTTATTGTAATGCTTAGCCACTCTTCATTGGTAGGCTGCCAATCTGATCAATGCTGTTTCCCTGACTTCTTCGAGCAAATCCAGATTAACCTTCAGCCCTTCTTCATTGTATATCTCCTTAAACTGGCTAACCCGAAGACTTGTAGATCCAATTTCAACTGGGACCAATGCATCATTACCATAGGCCAGTCTGAAAGGTGAATCTCCTGTTGTAGTCCTCGGTGTAGTTTGATACGCCCATAACACGCTGAGCAGCTCCTCTGGCCATCTCCCTTTAGCTTCATCTAGTCTTCGCTTGATCCCATTCAGCAGCGTTCTGTTGGTCACTTCGACCTGCCCGTTAGACTGTGGATGAGCTACTGAAGTCTTCCTATGCTGAATCCCCAGCTCTTTTAAAAATGCTTCAAATTTCGATCCCACGAATTGGCGTCCGTTGTCCGATATCACCACCTTAGGAATTCCAAAACAAAACACTACTGACTCCTTCATAAATTTCAAACATTCTTGTTCCGTTTTAAACTAAGTGGATTCGCTTCAACCCATTTGGTCATATAATCAATGGTGACTATAACAAAATTGACCTGACCTGTAGCTTTTGGCAATGGACCAAGTATATCCACCCCCAGACAGTAAAAGGTATAGAAGATAAGATCGAATATAACTCTTCTGGTGGCTGATGTGGGATTGGACTGTTGAGTTGGAACTTCTCACATTTCTTCACGTACTCCGTAGCTTCCTTAAAAATTGTAGGCCAGTAGTACCCTTGACGAAGTATTTTGTAGGCTAATGACTTGGCAGCCATATGGTCGCCACAGATGCCTTCGTGAACCTCTCGAAGAGCATATTCGGCTTCGGACAGAGTCAAGCCCTTCAGCAATGGAGATGAAAAAGCCCTTCGATAAAGATCCCTATCTATAAGAACAAAGTTTGCATTCTTGTATTTGACTTTCTTGGCCAGCATTTGATCCGAAGGAAGGACGCCATCCGTCAGGTACTCCAGATATGGAGTCAACCAGCAGTTGGTACGATCAATACACATTACCGACTCATGTTGAACACCAGGATGCTGTAAAATTTCCAAGTAGACAGATCCATCAAAAACATTCGCATCTGTAGTAGCCAGCTTTGACAGTGCATCGACAATAGAATTATCATTACGCTTAACACCTTGAAACTCATACGACAGGAAATACTGAAGCCGATCTCTCAGCTCTGCCAAATACTTGATCATTCTCTGACCTCAAGCTTCATACTCCCCTGAGACTTGTCTCTTTGTCTGCTTCGACCCTGTTCCGTAGAACCGATAGGGTGGATTACCCTCTTCGATCCTGGGGGAGTAGGGCTTCTCGATCTTCTTCAATCCCGAGGTTGGCCTCGAGATTCATAACCCAAATGGGTAGGTTCCTTTCCTTTCCTTTGTCGTCTATCTGTATGTCTACTATGCTCTTCGGACTGCACATAGCTAGACGTTTCGTCTTTCAACTCAGCCATCCGAAGCATTTGCTCGGCTATATCTTGTATCTGTTTCAAAAGCACCTCAAAAGCCTTATCTGATTCCTCTGCCATCTTGGCTAACTTAGAGGTTTTATCGATCTGACCATCTCGGTGTCGGGTTCTAGGCGGTGTGCCTTCTACCCGTTTCTGACCATGATCAGGTTTGGAGGTGGCCTTTTCGACAGTGAAAACCAGTCTTCTCCTAATATTACCAATGGCTCTCGAACGAGAACCCTCAGACGCATGCTTAGAAGCAGTACTGGCATGAGCACTGTTTGCAAGACCCAAGCGATCCTTGACAGATACTCGTGGTGTAGACGAACTTACAACCATCGGCTGTCCCTCCGAGGTAACCGTCCTACTCTTCACCATGGATTTCGACGTATAACAGTTATAGTTTGTGGTTGAAAACTTCAAGGACACTAGAACACAACCCTCCTTCTAGCGCCAATGTTAACGCCAAGATCTTTCCTCATGTCCCAATCACGTAAGACGCGTCTCTATCCTGCACAGTAAACACGACAATCACCAAAAGCTTGACGACTTGACCGTTGGGGGATAGCTCCGGCGTGAGAGTCAGTACAGGCGATCACAAGGTTAATAATAGAGGATAAAATATCTAGTGCTTGAGAGAGAAAATAATTCTGTTTTGTTTTGTTACCTTTTGGTTGTGTGATCCCTCTAGCATATATCCTCCCGTCTGGTTTTTTGTGCCACCCACTACCATCTGACATACTTCCACACTCCCCTGATCTCAGCCGAATATCAGCAGCTCACCTGCTCCATCCCATCACTGTTTGCCACTGTCGGCCGATCAAGTCCAATCCTCATCAATGCATGGCAAAGATAACAGTCAACTGTTATTTTTATGATCAACACCGGTCAAAGTTGATGTGTAGATATTTAATTATCTAATGGACCGGTCCAACAAAGAAGCCTAATGCATTTAAAACATAATAAATAGAACCAAAGGATGGGCTCATTCGGACTGGCCCAACATAAAAGTATCGTGGCCTAACATCAATGATCAAAGTGTTTGAAGGAGATTAAAGGGTATATGAAAGTATTAAGTTGGTATAAGTAAGTATTAATAGTTCAATCCCCGGATAATCAAGTAAGGATTAACAAAGGACTATTAGTGTTATGAACATTAAGTCCCTCTATAAGAGACTCATAATATTTTGAGTTTAAGAGGTCTTGGGATCCATTCCCGTCTAAAGTGAAAATGTCAAGATTTCAGCTGAAAGTATAATTTTTTTTTTACTTTATCAGTTGTTTGTTTTGATCTTGTTTTGGATCGTACTAAATAATCTAATCAAATATTTGTTTTAATGAAATTATCTCATTTAAATATTGGATAAGGAAGAGTATATATGCTTTTGTTGATTATTAGAAAGCAATATGCCTTTGAATAACTACAAACAAAAAGCACATTATCCTCGGTCAATCACTACAAGAAAAATGAGTATTTTTGATATCTATTGAAAATAAATTTCTTTTGTTAGAATTAACTTATTTTTGAAGGAATATTTTGTTAAAAATTCGGTTGAAATTAACCGTTTCAAAATTAATTCCGTCGAGAGTTTCGTCGGGATTATAATTTCCTGACGGAATTATTTATAACAGAATTTTTGTCAAATATAGTGGTGTCATGTGTTAATTTTCTGGTTATTCGGTCTAACTTATTTTTGATGGAATTTTTGTCGAAATTACCTTACTCCGTAGAGAACAACTTTTAATTTTTTTTTGTTTTTACAAATTTCAGGTTTTTAAAACAAAATTTGTACATGTATCTATTTTTTGCTAGTTTTTCCCAACAATAACACATGCATATATATTCCAACAAACAACATATATGTCAAAATGACAACTCCTCCCAACAACACATACATACATATCTCAACGACAACATAAACGTTGTAACACCTCCTTCCCGAAAAGGAAAGGGAGGTCACGTGCAAAACACAAAAAACCTCAAAATAAGTAAACAGAGCACTAATAACTTCAAACATATTAATAATGATATCCATCAATGAAGTACTAATTATAATTATCCAACTAGAGTCAAAATAATCAAAACTAAAAATCGAAACAACCTAGATGGTTAAAGGCAACACTCTCATCACACTATCCTTGAATCACCCCTGCAAACCTACCGGAAGAAAAACACAACATGAGCTAATTGCCTAGTACGGATATAAAGATACAAAAGATATACAACTGAAATACGAAATTAACAGAGACAAAATATTACCTCCGACGAAAAATAAAATCTCAAAATATCTGAATAGAATATATTTGAACCAATAGAATTAACGAAACAAACAGAAGAGTAAAGAAATATTGAATCGAAATAACTAACTCAATTAATTGAATTGAACATAATAGAACAAAACTAATACAATGAAATAATAGGCTGAATCAAATGGTTGGGTGTCATTTCATACTGATTGAGCTCAGAAATATACATTGCCATGCAGTCAAATCAAAATAATGCCACACATGCAAGTCTAATTAATGCCACACGAGCAAATCACACATTGGACCGCGAATCCAAATGTATGCAAATCGGATAGGTGTGTTTGGCACAACATCACCAATCCGCAGAACAGAAAACTAGGGTTAACCCATACGTCTCCCACAACTAAACACCATATGGCCCATTTCCTCCGGAGCCCAAAAGGAGACGCCGTGGACTAATCACACTGCCACGAAAAGTGTCATGCCTCTCGTGCCAAGACGACATGCCTGCGGTACCCCCACAGGTGGTTATAGTTCAGGTATACCCTATGGTATATTCTAACAAAATACCATGTTGCAACACATTCGACATAATACTAACAAAAGGGTTCTATATGTACATGTTAAACCAAATCAAATTATAGTCACAATATCTTAAAAAGAAGGTAGCAATATGTACCGCTCTACAATTATCAAAAATAAATACTAAACATGATAACCTAATATAAATAGTACAAATACGAGTCATGTATCAACTCCAAAATGAAATTATTATATGAATTTCACAAGAAACAATTATGTGAAATAATAACGAAATTCGAAACATGGAACAAAACGAATAAATCAAATTTAATAAGAGTATCGCTGAAAGAGTATGGAATCTGTACCTGAATATAATACCGAAATAATTCACCGAACTCAAATATTACACCGCTAGATCTCCTCAATCAAATCTATATAATTATAAAAAAAAATAGTACAAGACCATTAATTAAATTACCAAATTATAAATTTTTATATTTTATGAATTTAAAAAAAAATCAATATTATTAGTACACGAATATTATTTAATATAAAATAATTATGTTTTAATATATATAATATTATCTCTTAATGTATTAATACTAAAATATTAAAAAAACACGATTACTTCCTAATTTCGTTGAGACCTCCTGATGACTGCATGCAAGCCACTATTCAAGTCTTTTAACATATACAAACCTATTGACTATGACTATGATTATTATGATATATACATATATATGGTGGATGCAAATTCTATTATAATAATTACCTTAGTCACTTGCATATGCACAAGAAGAATCAGGCATTCTCCTTTCATAATTACAATATCGAATTCACGGCACTGTACCTTACATTTACATACACACTGCTTACGAACCTACTCACTAACAATTTAATTTCTCATCTAATATATAATTTCTCACATATTCTCATACTATAGCTGTAAGACCCCAACTTATTAATAAATGAAATTAAATTTTTTCTATTTATTATTCTGAAATAGAAAGGGTTGATTTGATTAATGTGGTTAGTTATGGGTAAAATGCGCAAATATTTCAAATAAGCAAGTGGTTATAAAATATTCATTTTTGGTCGGTGAATATTCGTGTAGTCGTAGAATATTCTTTCTGTTGGGGAATATTCGTACGACGGTGCAGCTATTTGTGGGCCCCATAACGGAAAGCGATTGGATAAAGATAACGACAAAAATTGAGCTTTTATAAATAACGACGTAGTTGTTACCGTTAACAATGTTGGAACACCCGGTGGTTAAAATACAGTAATACGCGTGGTTGCACAGTAGCATACAGATTGCACAGTATTTTAAAATTATTGATTCTTACGAAGGAAGGCACTACTCAATAATTGTTACAGTAGTTACTGTTTAATATTTTATTTTATTGATTCAATAATTGCTGCGTTGATATTTTATATTATTGTTGTTTCAATAATTGTTGCTGCACAGTATTTTCTATTATCAGATCAATAATTCATATTATTTAAATAATATTATTAGATAGCATTATTGGCAATGTCTAGAAAGTTCTGTCTAAGGAGAGGTTTGGTCATTTAATTGCGCGCTAGTAAGGAGAAATCCTTATTGGAAAGCTCCCTCTTTCCTGGGAACGGCCTGGTTGTCATAAATGTGATTCTGTAATATTATTTGTGAATAATTAATTATTGATTCATATGATAAGGAAATATTTATTTTATGTGAATATAAATGTTGGATATATTTTATGGTTAAAAATGAAGGAGTTAATGTTGAGGTTTTTATCAGTATTTTTGTCGGTATTAACAATTAATCAGGGTTTTTGAGATATATTGCGGGGGTTATAATTTTTAATCCGACCGTTGGATCGTTGTGATTTTTGGATATGTTATGCATATATAAGTTGAGTATATGTCCACAAATTTTGAACCGTTAAAAATGAACGTATGAATTGTTATGAATTTTACGAGATGACTGGTTTAGAAATTGTTGAATTTTCGGAGTTTATCATTTTGGTGGAAAATTCCAGAATTGGTGGGCCCCACTCTTGGTTGAAATGTGCTGAGATTTTAATTCAAATGTGGTGGGTGGGAATAGTAGCAGGTAAAGTCATCAGGTTGCAGGTTAAGTCTGCTTCGGCGTGCTAACAATTTGCTATAAATAGAGGGCTAAGTTAGAATTGAAAATCACACCAGAATTCATAAGTTCTCTCTCTTTCTCTCTCTAGATTATTGAGTGTATTTTGTGAGTATTTAGATACTTTGAGAGTTGCTATTCAGCACAAGTTTCATTCAGCCTCATATCCGATATTCAGTCAGAAGTACGGTTATTTTGAGGTAAGGGATATTATTTTCTTCTTAAATGATATTATTTTCTTCAATATCATTATGCTGAAATATTGATATAAGTTTTTATCATATTTAGAACTTTTTGTGTTGGGATTACTATTCACGTATACGGTAATATTCACGTATACGGCACTATTCACGAATACGACACTATTCACCGAAAAATAAAAATTTTTCTTTTTGTCCAAGATGTTTATTATGGTTACTATCTTTGATTGTATCCATATTTTGATCTTTATTTTTGAATTCTTCTTCACAATTGATTATTATGAAGTATTATTGATCTTGGATAAACTGTTATACGAATCCCTACTATTTATCCTTCTGTCTCACTGGATTCATTTTCTTTAAGATATTTTTTATCATCCTCAGTCCTGAATGATGATATTACTGAATATCTTTGGCCTGTAGTGCAAAGATGTATGATTACCTGATGAATATCTTTGGCCTGTAGTGCAAAGATGAACATGTGTTGAGATGAACATGACTGACTGGTGATACAAATGAATATCTTTGGCCTGTAGTGCAAAGATGAATATTTGGTTAAAGATGATTATTAATTGATGTTACAGGGATAAAATATTGATGATGTGCTTTTAAATCTTAGAAGATAGTAGAATTCTTTCTCTACTTGACTCTTCTAATGGTTTGCTGTTTCCGCTGCAGTTATTGATCTAAAACTTGTTGTGGATTATATTCTATCAGGTTTTTTCCTGTTGAATACTAATGATAATTTGTTGTATATTATCTTAGTCATAATATTCTTTACTGGGCTAGTTGAGCTCACCCTTTTCCTTTTTGTTCCATTTTTCTTCTCAGGAGGTGAGAACATAGCAGGATCTAGTCGGGGTATGGAGTGATGGTTCTAGAAAGATGTTTTAGCAGTCCTCACTATTTCTGTAAAATAGTGTTTGGATAATTGTATTGAGGACTTATTTGAGTGTGGATATTGTCTAGAAGATAATATTTGTATTTAAACTCACAGTATGTGTTGTCGTATTTTGCACGACAATTGTATTATTGAAGTTGTAGTTTGCTTTCTGTACCATGTATTTGGCGACTCAGAATGGGTGTTGTATACCTATTTTGGGGGCGTCATAATAGCAACACGCTGGATTAAACAAATGAAGACATAATCAAATCTCTAAAACAGATTGTAATCACACTAAATAAATAAATAAATTATTTAATATTCAAAATAAATCCAATAAATACCTTTTAGAGATACGATTATGATTAATATAGTCTCACAATCTCCTTCCAAATTTTCCTTTTTATGCCACAACCTTTCTTGCTCCTCTTTTTTCGTTTCTTGTTGCCCTAATATTATTTCCCCTCTTCATTTTATTTGTTTACTGCAGTATCAATATTAGAGAAACCCTAACTTACTATATTAAAGTTACGCTTATTGTAATTTGGTTTTCAACCCAACAATTTGAATTGGGTTCAAATAATTTAACAAGCCCAAACTTAAATACTTAGAAATTAGTTTGACCCAATTAGTATAAATTCCCAAATTAATGTAACCACATACTTATTATAGTCAACATAAATTAAATACAATTTGACCAAAACTATCAAACATAAGAAAAGTCCAATTTTACTAAGTTAAATTATCCACCACTTATTAATACTTATTAGCCCAAATTAATTAAATAACAAGTTTGACTCAAATAAAAGGCAAAGTCCAAACAATATGTTTTAAGAATATAATTTTTTTTTCCGGGTATTATAAACGTCCCCAACGATAATAATTATAAACTAAATTATGATAAATAACATTAATACACATAAGTTAAACTAAAAATTGTAATAAACATTGATTTACAACGTAAAATAAGATAAACTACAATTTACAACTAAGTAAGACTATAATTTACAACATAAACTAAGTAAAATTATAACTATCTACAAATGACGACTAGTACTACCATCGATATGAGGTATCGATGAGGGTTATCGGGCGAAGGATAATGCTGAGGCTCCGATGTCTGAAAGTCATTGCCATCATCACTTCGCTCATCATCGCCATCCTATTAATACAATAAAAATATAACATACTAGTAAACATATATGAGAATTAAAGAAATAACTAGATAATAATTAAGTAACATATATGATATACAACTTAAAATGAATAAAATACCTGAGTCTGGGGCTGGCTCATTAGCGGTCCAAAAGCCTCCGTCACAAGTGTAACCACCATCCGTACCACCTCATCATCGTTTCGTGGCAAACTGCTTCAGAGGGATACTTGTACTCTTAGTGGTGACTCCTGTTGAAATGTCCTGAGCAAGTTGATGCAGACGAATATGGGTAAACAATAGTTGTTGACTAAATATCGGATCGGTACCAAACGTATCTGACACTCGCATCGTCGTCCTCTAGAATAGTTCATTGTCCAAGCCAGCACCCGTATGAGATGGTCTAAGACACCGACGCTAGCTAAAGTCTGCGAAAATAGAAATAAATTTAGAAAGTAAGAAAGTATTTACGAGTCAATCGATATAAATTACGAAATAACGAGAAATAGAATAGAATGAATACCTCTTGGGAATGTATACGCTGATTTCCTAGACTGACCTAACACTCGATACCTACTGGTAGTGCTACTAGGGGGATCTTGAGACACGATCGAAATAGTTAACTTTTCACCTTAGATAACCTATTCTCGGGCGGTGGGATAGTAGAGTTTAACGGTTTAGGATTTCCCTTAGTAGCCAACAACTCAACTATACGCTGGTCCTTAAGCTTCTGAAATCGATCTTGTAATTTATTATCTATATGTTAGTTACTTAAATAATCTAATTAACTACACTTAAAATTATTTTATAAAACAATGATTACCCATATAGATAATGCTGCGGGAGACATAGTAGATGGTGTTCCCTTCTTTATATAGGTTTTATCCCAAAACTCGAGAAGGGTAGGAGGTCAGCCCAAAACCCTTCGCATGACCTAATAAATACATTCATATATAATTTAATTAGTAACTAATAACAATATTAAAATCAATAGTCCATCTTTACACTACGGGCCAAAGAGAACTTTCACCATAAGCCTTTTCCTATTAACAGTTTCTGGTCATAATCTTGCCAATCAACGGTTACACTTTGCACTCCGGCCAAATAGAACTTTTCACCACAATTTAAATCAGAGGATTATGACAATGATATAAAGGATGAATGGAAATAATAAGAACAATAAGATTAAGAATAAAAATTAGAGATTTATAATTTAATTTGTCCAGAGTCCAAGAAAGTCCAAATTGTCAACATGACATCCAGAAATTCAATTAGAGTTCAAAAATAGAATAAATAAGGTTTACAATTCAACTATAATGTGTAAAACGCAATAAGAAGGTTCATGTGAAAAAATATTAGATGTTGCACGTGTAAAGTGCAAAAAGAAGATTCAGGTGAAAAGATATTAGATGAAGCGCAAACTATTATGGAAGTTCTAAATAGTTTAGGAGTTTTCACCGTTTAATGAAAAAGTTATAGAAACGAACAATAATTTCTTACCATAATATGGAGTATGAAAGGAAATGATATCCCTTACCTCAATTAGCAAGTGACTGGATACTACTTTCTATGAATTTTATTAACCTAAACAATTGGTGCACCAAAAGTTAAGACATCATTAGCACTTCAAAAATACTTATACTAATGATTCAGAAAGTGGAAGGAAAGATAAGCAAGAAAGTTATGAAAACCCTTCTGCTTAACCCCCCTATTTATAGCAAAAACTTAACCCACATCAACATCACCACACGTTACACATTTTAGGCCACTTTTAATGTATACCATGTATCACCAATCCACACGTTGCACATTTTAGATAACTTTTAATCTACCCATCCATCACATTTCCACAAGTTACACATTTCAAAACACAAGTTACACAATTAAGGACTATTTTTACACACGTTTCACACTTCAGGACACACGTTACACATTTCAAAACTATTCTTACACACGTTTCACACTTCAAGACACACATTACACATTTCCAAGATTATTATTCTTTGTTACTCATCATTATTTATTACAAATCAATTTTTTGTATTATTATATTAATTAATATCACAGATATCATAGATACTGACAACCAGATATTTCTCAAGAAAGAGGGGGCCTTTTGTATAAACAACGCATAATTAAGTAACCTCTTTCCTCGACAAAACTTCTAGACATGCCAATAGTGCTAACTAATAATATCATTTAAAATAATATGAGTTACTTGAAAGTAGTATGCACACAAGTCAATCATATTTGATGATAAAGCATATACTTTATAACAATCTTATTCATTTAATAATAAAAGGTATTAATTTATTAAAGGCTTTTAATTATCTACATGATGCTACTTTATAATATGTGCTAAACCCATAGTTTTAAGCAATGCTTTTAGAATAATGATGATGATCATTCTAATGAGATCCAAATTCTTAGAAAGCTTAAAACTAAAATAGTTTTCAATCGTTAGATTACTAAATTGGGGATTAGTAAATTCGGATAGATTGGTACATACGTTGCTTGCTCATTGGATGAGGATGATTGGTCGCATGATCATTTGTGTGGAGACACTAAAGTAAGTATGTAGGTGTTTATTGGAGAATAAGTTCACTGAACGTGGATCGCTAAGGAATACCTAATGGACTTTTACTTGCCTATCAATAGGAATTCCTGTAGTGATAGTAGTACAAGTGATCCTTGGACTTGAGATCATCATAGTATCTTGTGTATGGTGAGTTATACTTTGACTTATTCCTTAAGACCCTTAGGGTATATCAAAGGGTATGCTTGGGTATAATAAGTTGTACATGGAGATAATGTATGATCAATAAAGAATCTACCACTTCTAGTAAAAGAAGAGAAATATCCTATGTGATTCGATAAATGACAACCCAGTAGTCCTTGGTCAAGACAGAATGAAATTAGAAAGGAGTTTTTAATTTGTATTATTTGGAGTTGTGCATTTAAGAGTCAAAATACATATAATTAAATAAAATAAGACTTGACTGTAATTTCATGTCTTATATTTAATTGGAACATTGTATGGTGGAAGGATTGAATTATACGGTAACTATTTACTCAAAGGTTCTTTTATGATTAATGTTGAAATCTATATTATTTGGAAAGTCGTTGATCGCTAAGGAGACTTATCCCTATTGTAGAATAAATATTATTTATTTAAATACATTAATAGTTTAATTTATTTATTTAAATAAGATTAGAATTGTTCTAATTGACTTATCCACAACCGGTTTAATATGGAGAACGTAAAGGGTCACACCATAAAAAGAAGAATAATTATTTAAGAAGTTAATGGCATAATCATAATAATAAGTTAAGTATATTTAATTTAATCTATGGTGATAGAATAAATTAAATAACTTAATATTTATTATTTAATATTTTAAAAATATTAAATATAAATTAATAAGAGGAGTCTTATTATTATTATTACTATTATTATTATTTAATTCCTAAAGGAGTTTGGGAATTAATTAATAAAAGTACTCTCATATATTCCTAATAAGATTAGGAGGTAAATTAATTAAAATATTTTAATTAATTATTCCTAATAAGATTAGGAGCCTAATTAATTAAAATAAAACCCAATTCCTTAATTGTTAAGGAGGGTTGCCTACATCTATAAATAAGAGGAGTCTTATTATGGGTGAGTGGTTGTTCACTTTTTCACAACATAAGTAATTCCAATTGTTGAGAGAGTACGCTCCTTTTCTATAGAGATAGAAAAATTAGGGTTTTGTCAAACACCCATCTTCTTGAATTTTTGTTCTTCTTTGGTGGATCACCACTGGAGGCCAAACATTTGGGTGACTAACGTTGATCAAAGGAAGGAACCAAACCCGGTGGATTCAAGTTGAATGCTAAAGGATTTGGAGGTGAACTCGTACCTGAGGAAGCTCGAATATTCAAGGGTATAATTCATGTTCTTTATCTTTTCGTTTAATTAATAATTGTGCATAAAGGATGATCCGGGTATATGGTTTGTAAAAAATTTAAACTCTGATTTTTCACGTTTCCGCTTATTTTGTGCAATTTGATTGCGTTCACGAATATTACAAACCTAACAGTGGCATTAGAGCTAAACCTTTATGCAAATTATTAATTGTTTTAATTTGATATGTCTATTAATATGTGTTTAGAACAATTTAATTCGGCATATTTTGTTGTATAAAATTTAATAAAATTCGCGAGTCAGTTTTTTTTTTTCTGAAAAACATTATTGGCAAACTTATTTTCCGTGATGCGCTTTAGGAACTTATCTGATTCATGTGTCTTATATATATATATATATATATATATATATATATATATATATATATATATATATATATATATATATATATATATATATATATACGGTCCGGATCAATTGCATACCCCTTATCTTACTCACCCGTGCTCACCCCTCTTTAGGCGACGATTTTGGTCATACAACCGTCGTCTATACTTTTAGCGACGAACAACATATAGCGTCGCTAAAAGTATAGACGACGGTTGTATGACCGAAACCGTCGCCTAAAGGGGGTGAGCACGGGTGAGTAAGATAAGGGGTATGCACTTGATCCTTGCTATATATATATATATATATATATATATATATATATATAGTTAACAGGTTTATATGTTATATATATATATATATATATATATATATATATATATTTATATGTTAACATGTTTAGTTAACATGTTTTGTTTACAGGTTTAGTTAACACTAGATACAAACCCGCGCGTTGCGGCGGAATTATTTAAATTTTTAATAATAAATGTGTACGTACAATTAATAAATTAAAATATAATAAGAAGATAGTATGTTATTGTGCGATGATCAAATTTTACACAGAAAAATAAATGAATATACATTATAGGGGATAATATCAGATTATGTCGTGTAGAAATATAATAAATATGCAGTCACATCTTATGTCTATTAATGATCATCTGCTGAGGATTGATCAATATCCCCAATAAACTTCACCTTTTCACAAGAATAAGATAGCCGTTCCTTTGCTTCAAGTTCAGTTAATCACCACTGACCCCATGTTTTGACATCTAATTGTACAGCTTACTCAGCCAAGTTGGTGTTTTCCTTGGATAGTGCACATGGAAATAGACTTTCATTCACCTGGAAGATAATGTAAACGTGAGATCAACAATACATTATTTCATGACCTGTAATCTTAATCCAGAGAAATTCACAAACAATAAGATCATAAACCGACCTTCCATGTCTTATTTGGAAGAGATTTCTTTACAGAAACAAAACCTCCTCCACCTGGTTTAACTACTATACAAAATAAAGCAATATTAAACCTCCCTTAGAATGAAATCAATATTTAGGACTTGGAAGAGGGGATGGGGTAGAGAAGAAAAAGAAACACATTTAAACAGATAAGGGACATGAACATGATCAAGGGACACAAAATGGTAAAATGGTAAAATGGCCATCAAATTCACGTGTCAGTTACATGTTTAAAGGTTCCTAAGAGTGTCGATGTCCAAACATGTCTGACAGGAAATTGCATTCTTAGAACTATTGTTACTTGCGCGTAATTATGATGCATACAACTGGATAAGCAGCTAACATTTAGGTGATCTATTTTGAAACTCAGAATACCTTGGCATAAGCATCTCATGTAGCTTTAATATCTGTTCCATGACCAGCCATATTGGTGGCAATTGTAACTGAACCAAGGCGACCACTCTGTGCTACAATCTCAGCTTCTCTATCCACATTCTCTAGTTTTGCATTGAGAACCTTTACATGAATGTAGTCAAAAGATATTTTAGATGTCAAAAGGTTGAATTTAATATATGATATCAATGTTAAGAAGGAAGACGTTAATGGAATTTCTTACTATGGTGTACTCTGCCATCTAAGTTTCATGAATGAACAATTAAAGGAATTTATTACAAAACATTATTCAAATTTTGGGAGAGAATAATTCACCAACTATTTTAAAAATAAACTTCAGATCAATACTAATAGTAAGCTAAAATAGCAATATTGAACAAATCATAATACAATCAAAACAGAAATAAGTCTTACAGATCGAAGGCTTTAGAAGTCATTGCTCAAATAAGGTGTGCATTAGAAGTCATTGCTCAAATAGAAGGCTTTAATTATATTGTCCATTTATATAGTAATATATATCATATATATAGAAAAGTTGAGAAGAGAATTCAACCAGAAAAAACATTCAAATTTGCATCACACACATTCAAAAGCTCAGAGAACATATTAACTTCTTTGTCTTAGACTACAATAGGAATCTAGAAAGTCATGAACTGAAATACATGCTTGTTCCTTTAAAGAACAATGAGCATGCAAAAGTATATCCTTACACATAGGGTTATCTTAAATAAGTTAGAAAGTTGTACACACATATCCGGCTTCCAAAATAGACAATAGATAATCAGAAGAGACTGCTAAATTTAGTGCTTAATAATTCTTCACAATTTCTTGAGAAAGCAATCATTAAAGTAAATTCTGAATTTGGACTTACTTCTTTAAGAAACTCAAACCCAAGAAAGTCTACCCTTCCTTCAGCAAATTTGTCATGCTTCAGAACGTCCATGCTAGGTATTCCATATCCTTTTAGTAGAACACCAAGCAAGTAGCCAACTAAAAAGTGACCTGCTTCATGCTGTAAAATATTAACTTCAGTTCTTACACAGTTACATTATATTATGATGAAGGACTTTATGATGCAAAGAATGCTGAACTCAGTACCAGTGGAAATTGAATCCGCAAAACTCATAAACAAATAACTCTTCAAACTAATAACCAACTAATTCTTAAATAAAGAATCTCTTCCCCCCATTGGATATATTTAAATACGAACCGGATAAAGAAGATGGTCATTGCTCAAATAGAAGGCTTTAGTTTTATTTTCCATTTATATAGTAATATATATCATATATATATATATATATATATATATAGAAAAGCGCTATCAAAATCTTGGAACTTCCGACTGATTGTCTCAAACAAAATAAAGATTGAAATGTTTACTGTAAAACATCAAACCCAAGAAAAAGAAATATATCAGACAAATTACCAAAACCAACCTTGAGAAGGATAGGGGAAATCAGCAAACATTCGCTGAGACACTTATCTAGAAAAAAGCCATGATACTGGATAACATGCCATGTAAAGAGTCATGTTATAAATAAGTATCAAACAAAACCTTCGGGGACATATAAAAAGAGATTTAGCTGTAGGCTTCTATCACTTACTAATGAACAACAACTAAAGAATATAAACTCGACCTTATTAAAATGGTAGAAAAATAACCTAAAACATCAAATATAATATACATGCAGTCTTTAACACAAATGAATATGGTAGCCGATAGGCAATTTCATCCGAAGAAGATGGAAGAAGATGAACGTAGACCAAAACAAAACAAAACATAAGAAACCATAAAATCAAACAAATCCCTATATATAGGAGGAGAGGATTTTACCGACTGAAAATACTATTGTGTTATGAGATTCCCGGTCATATTCGTGCCGTGGACTCCCCTAAGCATCCATATTTCGCAATGCATTTGTTAATATAGCTCTATTAACAGAAAAAAATTGGGGAAAATCGACGTCTACGATCCCTCTCTCGATGTTGAGTATCTCCGTGGCCCAATTGTCCTCTTCCATCAAAGAGAAGAGGTGATTACTTCATCAGACAAAAACATGAAATACAACAGATCTACAGCAGTAACGATCCAATAACTTCACAAAAAACATAATTAAACAGATGAACGAAAAAAGATTTTTCGAACAGTAGCCTTTCGACTAAATCCATGACTCAACATAAAGATTTTCCCCTTTTTTATGTTTCGACTTGTTGTTGATGAAATTCCAAACAAAACGCTAATTCTTGCCGTGGCATGCTTCTTCCGATTCATCATTAATTTGAACGCCAAAGTTGAAGATAGGATTCCAGTTGTTATTTGAACGAATTTGAACGCCAAAGTTGAAGATAGGATAGGATTCCATTTTATTTTAGAGGGTCACTGTTGTAAAGGGTATTTTGGTAAAGGACACTTGGGAGCATTAATTAGGATGAACAGGTGTTAAAATTGTAGAAGGACAGATGTCAACTTATTATGTCATGTACTGTGATTTAGTATATATAATAGATGTTTATATGTTATTAGCAAACATGAAATCACGTGAATCAGAATTCCTATGATAATATATATATATATATATATATATATATATATATATATATAATATGTTTTTTAATTATTTTATAATTAAAAAAAAGTTTTTTTTTATCTTAAAATAAAAGGTTTATTTTAATATTAAAATAAAAGAGTTTATTTTAATATTAAAATAAAAGAGTTTATTTTAATTTTAAAATTAGATTTCATGCTAACTAATTAGAGTTGGAATTGGATTCCATGATAACTAATTGGAGTTGAAATTTGATTCTATGTTTCCTAAAATAAAGGATTTTATTTAGATATAGAATAAGATTTCATATTATTCAAAATAAAGGAGTTTATTTGTGAATAGGAAAGAGAATCCATGTTTCATTTAATAAAGGAGTTTTATTTATTTTTACTTGGAATTGGATTCCATAATTAATTAAAATAAAGGAGTTTATTTTGATTAAAGATTTTGATTAAAATAAACTAGTTTATTTTATTCAAAATTAGATAAATTAAAATAAAAGAGGTTTATTTTGATTTAAATTTGGATTAAAATAAAGGTGTTTATTTTGATTCAAAATTAGATTTTATACTAACTAAATTTGTCCATTAAATGATATCAATATATATATATATATATATATATATATATATATATATATATATATATTGAATATTTATTATTCATGAGATGAATGTTATTTATTGTTGCATGGTGATGTGTGTGATAATAAATAGGATTGATTATGGACTATTGACCAATGTGATTGAATTTTATTTTAGTCGGATGCTTGAATGTATGAGTTTTATTAAATGAGGTCTGCATACCTCGTCTTCTCTAATTTTTCTTTAATGTAAATTCTATCTCCCTCCTATGTACTTCCCCTTGACTGCTGATCAAGATTTCTATTTATTTTAAATAGTTTTGTAATAGGAATAGTTAGAATTAATTTTAAAAAATTGGAGATCAAGGAGCAAGGAGCGCTAGCGTGAAGACCCGTTTGTAATGGAGCCCGGGTTTAAATATAATAGTTATATTTAAATATTAATTCTTGCACCCCTAGGGTTTGACCTTTTGGTTCACTTGGTGGCTCTAGTGAACCAAACCAGAATAAAAGTCCATAATCAATCTGGGTAGAATATATTCTATATGTACATGCTTATACTATATATATATATATATATATATATATATATATATATATATATATATATATATTATATTTTGCAAACATGCTTTGCATGTTAGTTAATATGACGCGTATTTTATATATATATGTGCATGCGCGCTAAACAAGATGAGACAAATTAATAAGCAAACCCCTCAAATTTTTATATTAAGTCCTAAGCGTTCAAAGATATTTGGAATATCGAACGTCGCCTTCTAGCATGATAAAAATAATAGAGTATAAATTAATTATTATAAGTTTGTTGTGTCACCACAAGGCTTATCTTAATTCTCTGAGATGTTAATTTTATCACATTTGATTCTTATAATGAAAATTAAACAATGTTGTTTTGTTGTGTCACCACAAGGACACTATTTTTCTTTTTTGAATATATGGAGTGCTAGGTTGGACTTAACTTGGATAATTTTGATTCAGATGTGCCACCACTTGATCAAAATAATCTAAGAGGCAAAATATAAGGAGTTGCATAGTTGATGCAATTGACAAGAGTTGTCTACCTATTTATTTATATATAGTTTGTTGTGTCACCACAAGGCTATATAAATTTGAAATGAGATCCTTATTCTCACTAGCAAATCTTTAATTAGATTTTTCTGAACTATATAAGTGAGGGTAATATAGTTTGATGAAAATAGTGGGAGATACCAATTTAAAATAAGACCTGATTTATTTTTGTAATTAATAAAACAATGTATGCTAAAATGTTGTTAATTACAAATTCATTTATAGAATTTACAATGTCTAAATCACTATCACTGCGAAGCATATTAGATGTTATTTAATCGGACCGTATTAAACGGATTGATTAAGGAAATTGAGAAAAGTTCTCATGGCTGAAAGGCTATCTTATGTCCTTAATACGCCAATCCTTGCAATGGTTGCAGACAATGCCTCTGAGGAAGAGATTGCTACTTTTAGGAAGTGGCAAGATGATGAACAGTTGGCTCGATGCATCATTCTCGCATCCATGAGTAACGTGATTCAACGTTAGCATAAAACTATGGATGCTCCCACTATATTCCTGCACATCAAGTAGTTGATGGTGAGAAAAGTAGGACTAATAGATATCAGATATCTAAGGAGCTCTTCTGATTTAGAATGACCAACGACACTACAGTGCAGACACATGTCCTAAACATGATCAATTTGATTGAACAATTAGGACAACAAGTTTTGTCAAGGATGGAGAGTTGAGCCAAGATTTGATCTTGCACTCACTCCTGGACTCTTCTCACAATTGTTGTGAATTTTTCATATGAACAAGCTAGATATCAGCCTCGCTGATTTGTTTAACATGTTGAAAAATGTTGAGAGTCACTTTCCAACTAAGAAAGATCATGTCTTACTGGTACGGGCCAAAGGATCTTCTGAAAAGAAGAACGATTCAAATAAGGTAATTAGAAAAAGGTATAAACAAAGGATAATAAGAACAAAACTGATGCGAATAGCAAAGGAGTTTGCTTCCACTACAATAAGCCTGAACACTGGAAAAGGAACTACGAGAAGTATCTTGTAAAGGCTAACCAGAAGAAGCTTAGTGAAGCTTCGGTTACAAATACAAATTTGTTCATAATTTAAAATAAATTTTTTTTTAAGTCAAGGTTCTACTTGGGTATTGGATACCGACTTTGGTTATCATAATTATAGATTTATGACAGGACCAAGCAGAAGTAGAAAGCTAAACAAAGATAAGTAATCTTATATGTGGGAAATGAAGCAAAGGTTGCTGCATTAGCCATAGAAACTTATAGTTTAGCATTGCCTACGGGCAAATCTATTAAGTCAATAAGTTGTTATTGTATTCCAGTTCGTGCTAGAAACATTATTTCCATTTTGTTGTTGGACAATAAAATTTTTGGTATTATATTTAAGAACAATTGCTGTTCTATTTATAATAATAATATTTTATAGAATTGAAATATTACTTAATAGATTTTGTTTGCTTGACTTACGTGAAAATAATTTTGCATATTGAACAAATTAGTATAGAAAATGAGATGATCATTCAAAGAGTTGAATGTGTGTATTTGCTGAAATATAAGTGTGAATTATTTAAAAGGTTCAAAGAATTCAGAAGTGAAACAAATTGGCAAAGTATTAAGATTCTTTAATTAGATCAAGGAATAAATACTTATGCAATAAGTTTTTAGATCATCTCAAATGATTTTCTCATAATGGACTCTTCCTGATACGGAATAATTGATTGATGTATTTAAAAGGAAAAATCGTACCTTGTTGGACATGGTACGGTCCATAATAATTTTACCGACATTCCAGTATCCCTCTGGGGTCATTCCCTAGAAATGGCTGCATATCTACGAAAAAGATAACCTCAAAATCCGGACCCAAGACTCCATAAAAGTTATGGATAGGGAAGATTCCTAATCTTAAGTATGTTAAGATAAGGAGTTGTCCAACTTATGTGAAAAGGTTTCAAAGGATAAGCTTGGGACAAGATTTGACAAGTACAGATTTGTGGGATATCCTAAAGTAAGTTTAGGATATATGTTCAATAATCCTACTTAGTAAAAGGTGTTTGTTGCGAAACACGCTACCTTCTAAGAAAAATATGTTTATCATTGAAGGGGCTAGTGGGAGGATAATAGATCTTGAAGAGTTCAAGAACCACAAAACACTATAAGTCAAATAAGAGAAACTTGTAGATAGACCTATTATACCATAACTGAATCGTAAATCTGGAATAGTACCGAAGATACTTGGGAGGTATGGATTCATCATGGATGATGATGATGAGGTACGTATCATAGAAGATGATGATCCAGTTACATACGATGAGGTAAGAGTTGTAGACACTCAGAGAAATGGATTGAAGCAAGCTTCTCAAAAATGGAACATTCGTTTTGATAAGACAATCAAAAGAGTTTGATTTTATCAAAAATAAGAATGTACCTAGTGTGTACAAAAGGGTCAGTGGGAGCGTCGTGACATTCCTAGTACTATATGTTGATATAATACGGATAAGGAATGACATACCAATGCTAGAATCAGTAAAGATAAAGTTGTCTAAATATTCTTCCATGAATGATATGGGAAGAGTATCGTTATTGGGGATACAAATCTATATAGATAGATTTAAAAGGATACTAAGCTAAACCCAAGGAACGTATATTCATTTGATGCTAAAGTTGTTTAGCATGACAAACTCCAAGCGTTGGCTCATGTTGATGAGCCCTGGAGTGTATCTCTCTTAATAGTCCCCAAATATTCCAAAAGAGAGATCGCATGAGTAACTATCATGCATGAAATGAAATGTACGAGACCTGATGTTGAACAGTCATATTCTGGAGAAGTTCACTATGAGTCAGTGAAAAATATCTTAAAGTACTTAACCGACACTAAGGATGTGATCATATTCATGGTGCTTCTAAATTAAAACTAGAGGGGTTAATAGACTCAAGTTTTTTAGACAGACCAAGATGACAGAAAATCCACTTTAAGGTAAAGCGTTATCTTGAATGGTGGTGCAGTGAATTGGAAAGGTTTCAAACAGCAAAGAGTTGCTAGTTTAGTGATAAAGACAAAGTATATAGCTGTAAATAAAGCTACAAGTTGATTGTTTGGATGAAAAGTTCATAACAGAACTAGGAATAGTTCTTAAGTCTCATCTTGGATCTAAACATGTGTTGTGGCACTTTCACTTGATTATAAGAATAATTGAAAGATAGAAAATCACTATAGAGATATTGAACTCTCAAGAACAACATTACATATCTATTTACTGAAGCTTATCCAACAACAGGATAATCGTCACTTAGAGAAGAAGAGTATGAGATACCATGACGATTGACTGTAGTGCAAGTGGGAGATTGAAAGTAGTATGCACACAAGCCAATCCTGTTTGATGATAAAGCATATACTTTGTAACAATCTTATTCATTTATTAATAAAAGGTATTAATTTATTAAAGGCTTTTAATTATCTACATGATGCTGCTTTATAATATGTGCTAAACCCATAGTTTTAAGTAATGCTTTTAGAATAATGATGATGATCATTCTAATGAGATCTAAATTCTTAGAAAGCTTAAAATTAAAATAGTTTCCAATCGTTGGATAACTAAATTGGGGATTAGTGAATCCAGATAGATTGGTACATACTTTGCTTGCTCATTGGATGATGATGATTGGTTTCATGATCATTTGTGTGGAGACACTAAAGCAAGTATGTAGGTGCTTATTGGAGAATAAGTTCACTGAACGTGGCTCGCTAAGGAATATCTAATGGAGTTTTACTTGCCTGTCAATAGGAATTCCTGTAGTGATAGTAGTACAAGTGATCCTTGGACTTGAGATCATTATAGTATCTTGTGTATGATGAGTTATAATTTGACTTATTCCTTAAGACCCTTAGGGTATATCAAAGGGTTTGCTTGGGTATAATAAGTTGTACAAGGAGGTAATGTATGATCAATAAAGAATCTACCACTTCTAGTAAAAGAAGAGAAATGTCCTATGTGATTCGATAAATGACAACCCAGTAGTCCTTGGCCAAGGCAGAATAAAATTAGAAAGGAGTTTCTAATTTGCATTATTTGGAGTTGTGCATTTAAGAGTCGAAATACATATAATTAAATAAAATAAGACTTGATAGTAATTACATGTCTTATATTTAATTGAGACATTGTATGGTGGAAGGATTGAATTGTATGGTAACTATTTACTCAAATGTTCTTTTAAGATTAATGTTGAAATCTATATTATTTGGAAAGTCGTTGATCGCTAAGGAGGCTTATCCCTATTGTAGAATAAATATTATTTATTTATATAAATTAATAGTTTAATTTATTTATTTAAATAAGATTAGAATTGTTTTAATTGATTTATTCACAACCGGTTTAATATGGAGAACCTAAAAGGTCACACCATAAAAGGAAGAATAATTATTTAAGAAGGTAATGGCATAATCGTAATAATAAGTTAAGTATATTTAATTTAATCTATGGTGATAGAATAAATTAAATAACTTAATATTTATTATTTAATATTTTAAAAATATTAAATATAAATTAATAAGAGGAGTCTTATTATTATTATTACTATTATTATTATTTAATTCTTAAAGGAGTTTGGGAATTAATTAATAAAAGTACTCTCATATATTCCTAATAAGATTAGGAGGTAAATTAATTAAAAGATTTTAATTAATTATTCCTAATAAGATTAGGAGCCTAATTAATTAAAGGAGTTTAATTAATTAAAATAAAATCCAATTCTTTAATTGTTAAGGAGGGTTTCCTACATTTATAAATAAGAGGAGTCTTATTATGGGTGAGTGGTTATTGACTTTTTCACAACATACGTAATTCCAATTGTTGGAAGAGTACGATCCTTTTCTATAGAGATAGAAAAACTAGGGTTTTGTCAAACACCCATCTTCTTGAATGTTTATTCTTCTTTGGTGGATCACCTCTAGAGGCCAAATACTTGGGTGGCTAACGTTGATCAAAGGAAGGAACCAAACCTGGTGGATTCAAGTTGAACGCGAAAGGATTTAGAGGCAAACTTGTACCTGAGGAAGCTCGAATCTTCAAGGGTATGATTCATGTTCTTTATCTTTTCGTTTAATTAATAATTGTGCATAAAGGATGATCTGGGTATATGGTTTGTAAAAATTTTAAACTCTGATTTTTCACGTTTTCGCTTATTTTATGCAATTTGATTGCGTTCATGAATATTACAAACCTAACATTACTGTGCAATGACAATTATTGATTCAATACTATGAAATTATCACTATAGAAATTATTAAGTCAATAATATGAAATATTGTGCAATTACTACTGTGACAATTATTAAATCAATAATATGAAAGACTATGCAATTATTATTATAGTAATTATTGAATCAATAATATGAAAGATTATGCAGTTACTACTGTGACAATTATTAAATGAAACACTGAATAACCACTACTGTTGTAAGACCCCAATTTTTATGAATAAAGATTTAATTTTCTCAAAATATCTTTTTGAATAATAAGGTGTGAATTTGATATAATATTATAGTTGTGGATAATATTTATAAATTTTGCAAAGTAAGCAAGTTGTTATAAAATATTCAATTGGTCGGGAATATTCATTTTATCAGGAAATATTCGTACGACGACATAATTATTGGTGGACCCCACAATGGAATTACTGTCGGAGTTAGAAAACGATAGAAATATCTTTTTATAAAAATAACGGCGAAAGTTTTACTGTTAACTGTCGAAATACTCGGTGATAAAAGTACAGTAAGACGCGTGGTTACATAGTAGCACACGGTATTGATTATTGATGCTTACGTGAGAAGTCACTCTGTTTTATTTAATTATTACCACAGTAATTGATGCATAGTATCTCACGTTATTGATTCAATTATTCTCACAATATTTTATATTATTAAATCAATAATTGAGATGACAAAGTTATTCATATTATTATTTGTATTATTGATAATGTCAAGAAAGTTCTGTCGAGAAAAGGGGTTAGGTCACCAAATTACGCGCCAATATGGAGAAATCCTTATCGAAAAGCCCCCTCTTTCCTAGAAATGATCTGGTTGTTAATATTGCAAATTATAATATTAATGATGAATAATTATTGTTCAAAAATGTGTTTAGTGAAGACAAGAGAATTGAGATAAATAGAGGGGTATTTTATGAAGTATTTGTTGTAAATTTTGCTTATTATATGGACTCTCACTTACCCATTTTTTAAAATAATCGGTAGAAAGTTGTAAAGTGTATATATATATATATATATATATATATATATATATATATATATATATATATATATATAGTGTGTGGAGTGTGTGTGAGGGTGAGGGTATGTGTGTGTGTGTGTGTGGAGTGTGTGTGTAAGTGTGATGTGTGTATATATATATAAGTTTTGTTTTTTTATAAAAATAGAATGTATTATATTTTATTTGATTGCATAGTGTTGCATAGTATGTGCATAGTACTATATAGTAAAATCAAAATTTTTAAACGAATTTGTCCGCCAAATTCGTCCGTGATTTCTCCCACTGTTCACCCATGAAAATTTTAAATAGTACTTTTTCATTCTCCTATAAATAAGATGCTTAGTTTAGAATTAAAAATCAGACCAGAACCATATAATTCTTCTTCAATAATATTGAGCGTATTTCTTTTGAGTTTAAGGAAGCTTTGAGTGTAGAAAATAGTAAAAAAAAATTTAAGAATATATCCGCTATACTAGTCAGAATTACTCTTCTTTTGAGGTAAGGGGTATTATTTATTTCATATTCGCTTACGATATTATTTCTCGTATTCGTAAGGAATTTTATGTTCGTTCAATATTCGTAAGGAATATTATTTTCGTTCAATATTCGTAAGAAATATTATCTTCGTTTATTATTCGTAAGGAATATTATTTTCGTTCAACAGTTGTAAGGGATATTATTTTTGTTCAATATTCGTAAGAAATAACATTTTCTTCCATACTCTATAGTATGTAAGTAATATTATTTCATTTCAGATTCCGAATTCTACACTCATGTTGATAAGTATTGCTTCTATACTCCTTGAAATTAGTAGAATATCCTTGAAATTTGCACTTCATCTAGTATCGTTTCACAATGATATTTTTCTGAATATTTTTGTTAAGTTTTAATCTTTTCAGGCCAGAATACTATTCACGGGATACTATTCACGAGATACTATTCACGAAATACTATTCACGAGATACTATTCACTCGAGTACTATTCACCCGGGGAACTATTCATGACAAAAATTGTTTTTTTTTTCTATCTAAATTAGTTTTGATACAATATTATTCTTGAATTTTACTCTACAAAGCAGTATCATGTTGACAATTTGGACATTCTTGAACTCTGGATAAATTGAATTATAAATCTTTAAAATTTATCCTTGCTCTCATTTAATTGAATTCTTATACCATTGTCATCATCTTCATGCTTATATTGTGATGAAAGTCCTCATTGGCCTGTAATTTATTGATGGACTATTAATTGGTATGATTATGACTATGTATTGGTATAATCATGACCCATATTGTTACAAATGATGTGGTAAAAGTCCTCATTAGCCCGTAGTGCATTGATGGACAGTTGTTGACATGATCATAACCATTGATGATAATACGAATATCCTTGGCCCGTAGTGCATGGATGATTCGTGGATGTGATAATAATGAATATCCTTGGCCCGTGCATTGATAATTCAGTGATGTGGATTATTTATTGAGCTGAGTCTCAGTGATAAAATTGATGATAAACTTTTAAATCATAGAAGATAGTAGATTTCATGCTCTACTTGACTCTTCTAATGGATTGCTTGTTCCGATGCAGTTTAACTTGTTATTTATTGTATTCTATTAGTTTAACACTGTTGAAGGCTAACGATAATTTATTTTACATTATCTTAGTCATAATATTTCTTACTGAGCTAGTTGAGCTCACCCTTTGTTTTCATGATTCTCTTCAGGAAATGAGAACATAGCCGGGACTAGTCGGAAAATGGAGTGACGGTCCGAGATGGTGGCTGTAGTAATCCTCACTATTCTATAAAATAATGTGATAATAATTGTACTGAGGACTCCATTTGAGTTTGGATATTGTCTACGAGACAATATTCGTGTTAAAACTCTCAGCTACGTTTTTGTCGTATTGTATAAGGAAGTTTGTATTTAAATTTTGTAACATGTATTTGGCGACTCAGAATGGGCTGTGTATACCTATTTTGGGGGCGTCATAACTGTAGCCATTATTGAATCAATAATTAGAAATATTGTGCAATACCATGTGCTACTATGGAGTAACGCGTACTACTGTAGAAAAGCATGTGTTACTGTTCTTTTATTATCAGGTATTTCAACAGTTAACGGTAAAAGTTTTGTCATCCATTTTAAAAAAAGTTATTTCTGTCACTTTTCATATCCAAATTATTCTATTATGGGGCTTACCAATGATTGGTTATTTCGGCGCAGTTATACGAATATTCCCTAACAAAAGGAATTTTTCCCGACAATACGAATATTCCTCGATAGACTGTTCACTTCATATAATTTACACATAACATCCATAACTATAACATTTATTAAATCAACATCTTACAATTTAAAATAACATTTAAAAAAATTAAGTCATATTCATTAAAGGTTGAGGTCTTACAATCCATTTATGGAAGTGACGCCCTTCGAGAACTCTCCTCTCCAAGAAAAACTTATAGCTTCTTTTACTTAACCAACGACCATCGTTACATGATCAGAACAATGAAAAAAATTGAAAGTAAAAGTGAGTACACTTCGTCTTATTTGGTGGGTATGTGGATAGTAAGAAATTGTCTTTTTACATAGATTGTAGGTGATTTCAAGATGTACTCCAAGTCTTGAATTGAATGCCTAATATACAATGTCTTTTGTAAGACCCCAACTTTTTATGAATAAGATTTAACTTTTTTATAAATATTAATGTGTTAATTTAATAAATGTTATAGTTATAGGTGTTATATGCAAATTATAAAATTATAAAGTGAATAGTCTGTCAGGGAATATTTGATTTGTCGGGGAATATTCTTTTTGTCAGGAAATATTTGTATAACAGCACCGAAATAACCAATCATTGGTGGGCCCCCATAATAGATTAACTGTCGAATAGGGAAAGCGACAGAAATAACCTTTTTAAAAATTAACGAAAAAACTTTTACCGTTAGTTGTTGAAATACCCGGTAATAAAAGAACAGAAACACACACTATTCCACAGTAGCACACGATATTACACAATTATTGATTCAATAATGGCTACATTAGCATCCACTCAGTGTGTTATTCAATAGTTTGTATTATTGATTCAATAATTGCCAAAGTCTGCTTAGTATTTCATATTATTGATTCAATAATTATCACAGTAACAACAACACAATATTTCACATTATTAAATTAATAATTATCACGACACAATAACTCATATTATTTGAAATGATATTATTAGTTACTATTATTGGTAATGTCCAGAAAGTTCTGTCGAGGAAAGGGGTTAGGTTATCTAATTGTTCGCCAGTAAAGAGAAATCCTTATTGGAAAGTCCCCTTTTCTTGGGAACAATCTTGTTGCTGGAATTGTTAGTCAATAATATCTGTTATATTAATACATTAAGATAATAATACAAAAAAATGGATATATAAACGACATGAACGATGATGTCAGAAGTGACAATGATGTAAGCGATGATGTCATAGGGACGATGAGGTAATCAATAATGTTATAGGAATGATGATGTAACCGATGATGGCATAAATTATGGCAAAAAGACTACTTTACATTGACTCTGCCAAGCCTATAATTAGAAGCTAATTTCTTTCTTCTTTCTCACTAATTCACTAAAAACTAAGAGAAGAAACTCACAAGAGAAAGTTAAAGAATGAAAATAAGAGAGATGAGATAAAGGAGAAGAAAAGGAATATCCAAGAAGTAAACAAACGCCATCAACACCAAATTCTACTACTACAACATCATAGTATCTAATCTCTTATTAAGGTAAGGGATATCATTTTCTTTCATACTCCATATTATATAAGTGATATTATTTCAATTCATATTCCTAAATCTAAACTTACTATGGTAAGTATTTCTTCTACAATTCATAAAATGATTAGAAACTTCTTGAGGTTTGCGCTTCATCTAATATCATTTCACTTGAATATTTTAGTCACTTGAGCTTTCTTATTAAATTTTAGTCTAATCATGCTGCAGTACTATTCATGTCGGAGTGTTATTCACGATAGAGAACTATTCACGACGGAGTTAGCCTTTTCTGTCCAAATTATCTTTGAATAGAAATTTTAAAAATCATTCTTGAATTTGAATCCACGTTTTGGTCATCATATTAATAATTTGGACTTTTTTGAACTCTGGATAAATTAAAAATCACTAATGTTTATTCTTAATGGTATTATTTCTATTCATCCTTTATATTATTGTAATCATCCCAAAACTTAAATTGTGGTGAAAAGTTATCTTTAGCCCGTAGTGCAAAGATTGTCTATTGATTAGTATGATTATGACTAAAAATTATGTATTGGTATAATCATAACCTTTGGTGTTACAGATAAAGACTTATGGTGAGAGTTATCTTTGGCCCGTAGTGAAAAGATGGACTGTTGTTTGGCATGATCATGACCATTGAAGTATAAATGAATATCTTTGACCCGTAGTGCAAAGATGAATTGTTGATTGGTGTTACAAATGAATATCTTTGGTCCGTAGTGCAAAGATGAACTCTTGATTGGTGTTACAGGGATACAATATTGATGGTCTACTTGATTCTTCTAATGGATTGCTACTTTCGCTACAGTTGTTGATCTAAAACTTGTTGTCTATTATATTTTATCTGATTTATCATTGTCGAAGGCCAAAGATAAGTTATTTTTCATTATCTTAGTCATGATTATTGGGATAGTTGAGCTCACCCTTTTTTCTTTTTGTTCCATTATTCTTCTCAGGAAATGAGAGTGTAGTTGGGACTAGTTGGAGAATGGAGTAATGGTCCGTGATAGTTACTATAGAAGTCTTCACTATGTTGTAAAATGGTATGACAATAATTATAATTATGACTTAATTTGAGTACGGATATTATCATATTATATACGGTACAATATTTGTATTGAAACTCACAGTTTATGTGTTGTCGTATTCTGAACGACAGTATAATAGTTGTAAATAAAAAAATTTGTATGTAGTAGTATGTATTTCTGGCAACTCAAATTGGGATGTGTGGCGTATCAGAGCTTAAATATATGATCTCTGGTGGAGATCTGAGATTAGAACTAGTAGGGGAGAGACGAGTAAAATCATTCGCTAGTGTGTCCTACCTAAGCTAATTTTGTTGTTAAATTAATTGGTTCGGTTATAGAGACAAAAAGTGACATATTATATTCTTTAACAACCTTTGTTTTATGGTCGTATTTCAGAATGGCATCTGAAAATCAAGAAATAAAATATGAGATAATTGTGGCTGAGAATCAGGAAGCTACAAATCATACTGTTGCAAACTCAGAAAATCATGATGCTAACAACATAAATGAATGATGAGTTTGTCCAAAACTTTATGTGATTTTTGTAGAACCAGGTGAGAGGAACTACTGCTAATAATATTGGTGGAAACACGAGTAACTCATGATTGGTCACTGCCAAATAATTCAAGGAATTAGGACCACCTAAATTTCTTGGAAAGTCAGACCCACCAAGGCGGAGATGTGGCTCAAATAAATGACAAAAATATTTGATGTATTGTGTTGCGCTGCTGATCAAAAGGTTCCCTTTGCTACTTTTATGTTACGAGGAGAGGCAGATCATTTGTGAGAATCAGGGAAGCGTACACATCATTCTGCAACTAAAATGTCCTGGTAGAGTTTTATGAGCTATTTAATGAAAAGTACTTTTTAGAGAGCATTCGTCATATGAAGGAAGTGGAATTTATTAAGTTGGACCAGAATAACATGACTGTCTCTCAATATGAGGCCATATTTACTGAGCTATCCCGAATTGCTTCCCTCTTGGTGGATAATAAAGAACGTATGACTCGAATGTTCTTATAAGGTTTGAAATTTGAGATTCATCAACATCTTATTTCTCATAAACTTCATTTATATTCAGATGTCGTGGATAGGGCTCAAATTGGTAGAACGAGAAACTACGATAATAATCGTAACAGTTGCAATAATCATCGAAATAATGAGAACCAACAAGGAGGAAATCATTATGTTAAAAATGGTAACCACTTTAGTGTTAATCATGGCCTAGAGAATAGAAGAAGTGAGTTGAGTGGAAACAACTTCAAAAAGAGGAGATTCAACAATGACCAAAAAAGCACCGACATTAACACCAGCACCAGCACCAGTTTGGGCACATTAGACCAAGCTGTATACAACCATCTAAGGTGTGTTTCAGTTGTGGAAAGGATGACCATATAACTCGATTTTGGCCTATAGAAAAATTAAGTCCGGTTGTAATGATAACACCAAAGGCTGTCACAGACAAGTCAAAACCTATGGTTCAGAGGAGAGCTTTTGTCGCGACTTCCCAAAAAGTGAGGAACCCAAACAAAGTTATCATGTGTAAGCTAATCATAAACTCTTGCGAAGTCTATGCCTTATTAGTTACTGGTTCTACCCACTCTTTTATTTCACCTGCATGTGCCTAACGTTTGAACTTGGCTACTGAGAAATTAGATTTAAACTTATCTGTTGAAAATCCGTTAAGAGAAACCTTCATTACATCCACTATTTATAAATCTTATTTGATTCAAACCCGCACCCTCACATTACCTGTTGATCTTATCTATTTGGAAATACTTGAATTTGATGTGATTTTAGGAATTAACTGGTTAACTACCCATCATGCTAAAATTGATTTTTTTTCGTAAGGTCGTTAGTTTTTATATTCCTAATTAACCTGTTATGCGAATTCAAGCAACCAAACCGTTGAAATCAATCACTATCATCTCTAGCCATAAAGCCATTCGTTTATTGAAAAACAGATGTCAAACTTTCTTAGCTCATGTCACCAATTTAAACAAAAATACGTCAGATTTGAATGACATTTTCATTGTTAATAAATTTCCTAATGTATTTTCCTTAGATGTAAGACCCCGAATTTTATGAAATAAAAGTATTCAATTTTTCTTATAATTAGTATTCAGTAAATGGTTAAATTGACAAAAAGTTAAAGTTATGGGTGAAGTGTGAAAAAATTTCAAAATAAACAAGTGGTTATAAAATAATCATTGTTGTTGGGGAATATTCGTTTGGTCGTGGAATATTCTTTCTGTCGGAGAATATTCGTACGACGGCGCAGCCATTTGTGGGCCCCATAACAGAATAACTGTCGGGTGAAGATAACGACAAAAATTAAGTTTTTATAATTACCGGCGTAGTTGTTACCGTTAATACTGTTGGAATACCCGGTAATTAAAAATACAGTAATACGCGTGGTTGCACAGTAGCGCACAGTTTTGCACAGTATTTTTGAATTATTGATTCTTACGAAGGAGGACACTACTCAATAATTGTTACAGTAATTACTGTTCAATATTTTATTTTATTGATTAAATAATTACTGCGTTGATATTTTATATTATTGTTGTTTCAATAATTGTTGCTGCACATCATCTCCATTATCAGATCAATAATTCATATTATTTGAATAATATTATTAGATAACATTATTGGCAATGTCTAGAAAGTTCTGTCTAAGGAGAGGTTTGGTCATCTAATTGCGCGCCAGTAAGGAGAAATCCTTATTGGAAAGCCCCCTCTTTCCTGGGAACTGCCTGGTTGTCATAAATGTGATTCTGTAATATTATTTGTGAATAATTAATTATTAATTCATATGATAAGGAAATATTTATTTTATGTGGATATAAATGAGGGATATATTTTTGTGGTTAAAAATGAAGGAGTTAATGTTAAGGTTTTTATCAGTATTTTTGTCGGAATGGAGGTATTAAAAATCAAGATTTTTGAGATATTTTGCGGGGGTTATAATTTTTAATCCGACCGTTGGATCGTGGTAATTTTTGGATATGTTATACATATATAAGTTGAGTATATGTACACAAATTTTGAACCGTTAAAAATGAACGTATGATTTATTATAAATTTTACGAGATGACTGGTTCAGAAATTGTTGAATTTTCGGAGTTTATCATTTTGATGGAAAATTTTAGAATTGGTGGACCCCACTTGTGGTTGGTGAAGAAATGTGTTGAATTATATTTCAAATGTGGTGGGTGGGAATAGTAGCAGGTAAAGCCATCAGGTTGCAGGTCAAGCCTACTAAAATTTTCCTATAAATAGAGGGCTAAGTTAGAATTGAAAATCACACCAGAATTCATAAGTTTTCTCTCTTTCTCTCTCTAGATTATTGAGTGTATTTTGTGAGTATTTAGATACTTTGTGAGTTTCTATTCATCAGTGCAAGTTTTTTTCAGCCTTATACCGATCAGAAGTACTGCTCTTTTGAGGTAAGGGATAGTAAGAGATTTTAAGAGTTGTTATATTTTCCAGTTTCGTAATTTTTCTGACCTTCAAAAATTTTGGAAAAATTTAAAATGATATTTTGATGAGTTTTCTTGACTGTGTCCAAAAATAGTGATTTTTGGATGTATAGATTGAGAGTTATGAATTTTATGAGAAAAGACTATTTTAAAAGTAATCGCTTATAATTCCTTGTGGTTAACTCCAAAATTGATGAAATTATTATTGGGAGTACATGTATATGATAGAAGTATACTCTGTAAATTTCAGAATTTTTAGACAAAAGTACAATATTTGATAAATGTCTAAATATTCGGCTGTTTTGGCCATATAAAAAATAGTAAATGACTTTTAAAAATTCTGAGAAAAATATATGTTCACTATGGGACTATATTATGCTAAATCCCAGAAAAGAAATATTTTTGGAACTGATTTGGTATTTTTTATGAAAATAGTCTAGTTATGAGTAAATGAATTAAATATGTTTTCTGAAGTAAGAAAATTGGAAAATAAGATTTTATGACTTGAGAATCCTATATGAGGTATATGCAGATTTTTGATGAGGGTTTTGGTTATTGGTGATGAAATCTTATGAGTTTGGCATTTTAGAATGATTAAATGCATTATTTAGTAAAGTGTAAACAATTAAAATAAATTATTTATAAGCTTAAGAAATATTATTCTTTCAATATCATTATACCGAAATATTGGTATGTATTTTATTGTGGAATTTCTACCTTTTTGTGTCGGGGTTACTATTCATGAGTTACTATTTACGAGTTACTATTCATGAGTTACTATTCACGAGTTACTATTCACGATAAAATTGGTTTCTTTTTCTAACCAAATTATAGTTGATTTATGAATATTACTCTTGAGATTAAATCTATATGTTGATTATATTGATTTTATTATCATATATAACATTTTTATAACCTTAATGATGATATTTCTCTTTGACTTGAGTGTAAAGATGGGTAGATTTTTGGTATGATCATGACTATAGGTTTCCTTTGGCCTGTAGTGCAAAGTTGAATTATTGACTTGTATGATCATGACCATTGAATTTATAATTGAATATCTTTAGCTTAAGTGCAAAGGTGAATTGATCAACATGGTTATAATTATTGTTTATATAAATTCTGAAATGATTATATATTTCTTTGAGATATTAATATATTTGGCCTATAGTGCAAATATGAACTGTTGATGAATATATTTGGCCTGTAGTATCTTTGGCCTATAGTGCAAAGATAAACTGGTGATGAATATTTTTGGCTCATAGTGCAAAGATGACCCGTGGTTGAATATCTTTGGCCAGTAGTGTAAAGATGAATTGTTGATGAATATCTTTGACCCGTATTGCAAAGATAACATGTTGTTGAATATCTTTGGCCAGTAGTGCAAAGATGAACATGTGTTGAGATGAACATGACCAACTGGTGATACAAATGAATATCTTTGGCCGTAGTGCAAAGATAAAGTTATTAGTATGATTATGAACATGAACTGTGATTTGGTGTAACCGTGATCTTTGATGTTTCAGGTAAAGATAGGTGATGAAAATTATCTTCGTCTTGGATGAGAAGAGGAATTTAGAACTACAATTATGATTATGAGTTATTCATATGATTGTGGACCAGAATTATTGATTGATGTTACAGGGATAAAACATTGTTGATGGATTTTTAACATGGAGAAGATAATAGATTTTGTAGTCTATTTGACTCTTCTAATGGTTTGCTCGTTCCGCTGCAACTATGGTTAAAATTTTTTATCATCTACCATATGTTCTAAATCTCTGATTTAATTCTGATGAAGGCTATTGATAATTTAATTATCTTTAGTCATGATATTCTTTACTGGGCTAGTTGAGCTCACCCTTTTGTTTCACAATTCCTTTCAGGTAATAAGAGTGTAGCTGGGTCAAGCGGGGGTAACAAGGGATAGAACGGTGGTCTCTAGCTATGGAGTTCTCCCTAACCAGTATAGAAAAGTGTGTTTTATACATCCTTTAGTAGTTATATTTGGTGAGTCATATAGGGTGAGGCGAACCCAACGTTGAAAGAGTGTTTTGCCACTATCATACAAGATGTCTAATGACATACAACCTCGTGTCATCATAAGACAGGGTTGTGCTCATCCACTTGTTGAGTATCTTTACGAGCACTACCTATATAATCTTGGTGTTTATTTGAAGTATAATTCTTAATTAGAGACAGTGGAGATAATGATAAGTCAAGAGAAGACTCACCATTGGGAAGAATATGATAGTAATCTTCTCGTTTTTCTTTGGGGTATATTGGGTCAACCAAGGATAATTCTGTGGCCATATGATATCTATCACAACCTAGAAGCATGGCCTCCCATGTACCAAGGTTTCCTTGAGTACTTTCCAAAGATTCTAATTTTTAAAACAGTTTTTGACTATACCTGTGACGAACGAGAATTTTGTAAACTATTTTTAATATTTATTGAGTTAAATAAATATTTTTCGATGATTTAATTATTGGATTAAATAATTAATTGATGTAATTGTGGTAGATTAATTTAATTATATGTGTTACATTTATTAAATTAATGTAGAGAATTTTTATTTTTTAAGTACGTAATTATGTGAGATTGTCGAATTAAATGAAATATTTAATTAAGCATGATGTTATTTAATTAATTTAATTATTAATTAGAGATTTAGTAATTTGATATTATTAATTAATGAGAAAGTTAATATTTTTTTACTATGTGAATTAATGAGAAATTATTATATTTTAGTTAAAATAAATTATATAAGATATTGATTTATTTATAAAGAAGTGTGACATTAATTAAACTATATTATAAAGCTCTATTAAATTAAATAGTTTTGAATTGATTTGCTAAGCCAAACATGACACTAAGGGAGGTTATGGACAGTTAACCCATGACTGGGTTAACTGACCATAATACGCCAGTTCTTATATCGACGTCTTCTTCTTTTCTATTTTTTTTCTCTAAGTCTGAAATCACAGAGAGAGTTTGAGAACTTTGAGAGAAATTGTGAATACTGTGATTAAAGGAGAAGAAGTGTGAGAAGTTGGGAATTGTTGTCACCCTGTGTAATCTAAGCCGAGTATTCAAGGGTAATCCCTTCTTCCCAAATTTTTTTAAGTTACGTCTTTTAGTTTTATAATAATGGCCTTCAAAACTTCTGTTAATCTCTGTGAAGTGAGAAATTATGTTATGTTATATCAAATTGTGTATAATTATGTATATGTTGTAAACCATAACATCAAATTCATGAAAGCATGTCGTACGTATGTTTTTCAAAATAAACAGAGTACGTAATATGGCCATATGGCCGTATACGTGATAATTGATGTATTGATCATATATTATCCATAAATTTTACACCCTTATATTATTGAGCATGTTAATACGAAGAGATCAAGCCTTAAACGAACGGATTCGATGTTATAACGAATCCGTACGGCTAAATTATGTGTTTTGTTCAAAAACTTCAGGAACATCAATAACAGTCCAAATTTACATGATTTAAATCTGTTATTAAGTGTTTAAATGGGTTAAAATCACTCCATAGATGTTAAGTAGTGATTATGTATAAATTATAACATATGGGTATGTGTAAATTGGTGAAATTAGTATTAAAAATATGTTGATTTCGCTGAACTCTATGTTCTTCGCGAACTGGGAAACAGTTTCTGGGGTCTCGCGCCGCGGCGCCAGCTCTAGAACTGATGTCCCGCGCCGCAGCGCCACTGCACTGCAGCGCCAAGACTCGAGCCACGGCGCCACAGTGCCACAGCGCCAAGGGCCCGGCTGCAGCGCCACCGCGCCGCAGCGCGAAGATCAAGTATATCAGTGGCGCCGCAGCGCCACTCTCCAAAAAAATTCAGAAATGCAATTTTAAAAATGTTTAAGTCTAACAATGTGTTAGTGGATTATTGTAATGAACATGTAAACATGTTAGAAGAATAATGTGATGATAAAATAGTTGTATAACATGTAAATAACATAATTACATGTGGATTAAATTATTGATTACAGAATTAGATTATTATTCATGAAGTGGTATTATGTGGCAGTAAAAGTGATAATTTGACTAAGTATAGCCGATAATTAAAGTAGACAACGAGAATGAGCTCATGTTGATTAATTATTAATTAACTGGTATTGTGTATGTGAATGGTATGCAGGATTTTTAATTCAAAGAACGAGTTAGTTAAAGTATAATCTACAAGCAAGGCAAGTTTCTTAACCCTACTTTTTAATATCTTTCAAGATTATTAATTACCTTGAATAAGTTATCATTTCTATTATTCAAGTTCAAGTATGATATTACAGATTATTTATATTGTCAAAGCATGATTAAGTTATACAATAATTGTTCTATTGTATACGTTTGAGATTATTATTCAAATTGAATATCGTTATTGTTAAACCTTTTAGACTAGTGAACCTTATTGATTCAACTAGTCCTTAGTTGATGAACGTTCTAAATTTCAGAACCCTTATTGAATTGTCCAAACCAAACTTCCTTTGGTGCGGATTCGAATGTCAAACTGAGTTGAACAACCCTGCAAAGGGATTCACTTATGCGTTAGCGTTAAGATATTGTGCACAGTATGGTACTAAGGGCTGATCCCCCTAAGTACGAGAAGAAGGTCCATAGTCTTATGACTGTTCAAGGTTTCAAGTATAACCCTTGTTAACCTAGGACATAGTTCAAGGTCTTATGACCCTCAGTATTCTTTTGATTCATGTTATTTATTCTTGATTCAAAAGTTGAGCTTTTATTCAGATGTCCTTGATTATTCGCATGTTATTATCTTGTTGTTTCATTATTATACTTGTGGGCATTTGTGCTCACTCTTGCTATATAATAACATTGCAGTTAAGAATGAAAGAAGTGATGAACCTTCGACTAGTAAGGGCAAGGGCAAAGTTAGCAAGTGTTGAAGACTTGTATTTATTTTATTGATGATGATTTATGTTTAAGACTTGAGTTATGATGTTGTTAAGACTTAATTGTTTAGAATTTTGCACAGATGTTTTAAGGTTAGTTTAAACCTGGGATTTATTATTATTATTATTCGAATGTTGTAATCCTTTTAAGGAGAAGTTTTATTCTATTTATTGCATGGTTTGCATTTATTATGGGTAGATAGATAGATGATATTTGTACAGTGAATACCAAATCCCGTGGAATCGAAGTACCCGGATTTGGGGGTGTCACAAGTTGGTATCAGAGTTGTAGGTTATGAACCTTAGGTGGGGGAACAACCTTAGGTAGTAACCTTATAGAAAGAAGATAGTAAAGGAAAACTCTTATCGAGTTTTAAGAAATGAATTTTTGGTAATTCATTGAAGATAATAAAATACATTATGTGTCTATGTGTTAATTTATGTGCTCGTTAGTACGACTTAGTAACTAAAGCTTAAAATTTTGTTGTCAGGATGACGAATGTTGGAGAAGCTAGTCAAACTGGGGAGGAAGAACCCCGATTACCTATAGTACCTACAGAGGAGGAGACCCAAGACATACATGTTGTTAGGGAGCAGTTAGTTCAGAGGGAGTCATCTCCATTGATCACCGTTATTGGTCAGGAGCATGAGCCCGAGACTGATCCTGAGGAGGAGTTTGATGAGGAAGAGGAAGAAGAGGAGTTACCACGGTACACCGTTGATGTAGAGATGTATGACACATTATACGACCGTAACGTGAAATTACAAGACGAGGTTCAGGAATTGACTGAGTGAGCGACCGTTCAGCAGTCTACTCTCGAGCAGAAGGAGAGGGAGATCTCGACTCTTTACTCACGACTGGGAAATGTAGAATGGGAATTGGTCCATGAGAAGGGTCAAACCGAAGATAAGACTGAGGAGATAGAGAAGCTGAAGAAGGAACTGAAAGAAACCTCCAGAAGACTGAAAATAGCAGAGGAAGGATGGGTAAGAGAATCACATCGAGCTGATCGTGCAGAAAATGATAGTCGTGCAAAGAAGGCAAAGCTTGAAGATACGTACGCCACACTTAATAATGTGATGGATGAGGTTCAAGAGCGAGTGTTAAGGTACCCCATCCAGTTTGAAGGACTTCCATCGTATATGTTGGATCGCAGGACGATGTCTCGTATCATGAATGAGGAGCGTGGCAAGGCTATTGAGCACCTTGGAAGACAGGAATAGAATCTGTTTATTTATGTGAAAGACTTATGTAGTTTTATGTAAATTCCGATGTGTTTATGAACTAAGGAATATGTTAATATTTGAATGTTTTAAATCCTGTGGATTCTTTATTCCAGGATAGATGATGTAAATAGCAGTATGCTATAGTTTAATGTTAAAACTTTTTATTTGAATGAAAAGATATCAAGTTGTTTGAGATGATGTGTTAAGTGATATGTTAAATTGTTGAGTAATGTCTTAACTATGTAGAGAAATAAATAAAGTTCTAATAAACGTTTATTTAACAGAAAAATGCCGCCAAGGAGAAGACAACAACGTCAACCGGCTCAAGAAGGGTCAACCAATAATAACAATAATGCCAACGTTAATCCAGTTCAACAGCTAGTTAATTTACTAACTGGAGTCATGAATAACCAACCACAAGCTCCACCTAGCACAACGTTTAAAGATTTTAAGGCGGTGGGACCGCCAGAGTTCAAAGGTTCCAGAAACCCGATCGAGGCTCAAACGTGGGTGATGGAAATGGAGAAGGTTTTCGACGTTGCTAGGGTTCGAGAAGATCAGAAGACCATTTTTGCGGTATTTATGCTGAAGTCTGAGGCTAGCTACTGGTGGCAGGCAAACAAGATGCGAGGAGGTGAAGGTGTAATTACGTGGGAGAGATTCAAAGAGATGTTTTTCGAAATGTATTTCCCAGCTAGTTCGCAGAATCAGATGGAGGTGCAATTTCTGGAACTGAAACAGGGAAACATGAGCGTGCCTGAATACGCGGCTAAATTCGATGAGTTGGCAAGGTTTGCCCCGTATCAAGTACACACTGACGAGAGGAAAGCTAGACGATTCGAACAAGGACTGAAGCCTTGGGTATACAGTAAGGTATCAATGTTTCAACTTAACACGTTTGCGGGAGTTTTGGAAAAGGCCATTCTCGCGGAAGGAGGAAGTGATGCAGTGACTAAGTACAACCAAGAACAGAAAAAGAAAAAGAGTAAGAATGAAGGTAATAACAAGACTGGTGGAAGTAATACTGGGAATAATAATAATCAGAAGAGGAAGTGGACGGATAACTCGACAGCTGGAAGTCAACACGGAGGGCAGAAAAAGAAGATAGAAGCATGTCCGACTTGCGGCAAGGCACATCTAGGAGTTTGTTTGAAGGGAAAGAGAGTGTGCTACAATTGTGGTCAGGAAGGCCACATAGCACCAAATTGTCCAAACCCAAAGAAGGGTGCTTGTTTCAACTGTGGTTCGAAAGATCATTTAGCAAGAGACTGTCCCAAGAAGGGATCGGGAGGATCAGGATAAGGAGGAAACTGGGAAAATAGCAGTGGAAATACCTTAACCATCACCGGACCACCTGCAACAAACTGACCAACCGCCAGAACTTTCAATATGACGGTGCAGGATGCAATCCAGTCTCGTGATGTGGTGTCAGGTATCATTCCGATCAATAAAATTAATACTTACGTTTTATTTGATTCGGGAGCTACTTGTTCCTTTATATCCGATGACTTTGCTAATAGTTTAGATTTGCTTAAGGATGAATTGGAATATCCCATGATTATAGAAATTGCGAATAGAGAGATAATTCCTGTTAAGCATGTGTATAAGAATTATAGAGTGGATATTAAGGGTAATATCATGAACGTAGATCTTATCCCTATTCGATTGGGGGAATTCGACGTTATATTGGGTATGGATTGGCTATCCAATTATGGGGCTGTAATTGACTGCCAAAAGAAGCGTATTAACCTTATGACTCCGTCAAAGGTTGTATTTTTTGGTAGCAAGTCGCCTAGACAAGCGAGTTGTCTGACGATGTTACAGGCCAGGAAGTTATTAAGACAAGGCTGTGTAGGATATTTAGCTTACATAGTCGACAGTCGAAAAGAGAACCCGAAGGTAGAGGAGATACCGATTGTGAGGGACTTCGTCGATGTATTTCCAGACGATTTGCCAGGACTTCCACCAGATAGAGAAGTAGACTTTGTGATTGATTTGGCGCCCGAAACTGCTCCAATATCGAAGGCACCATACCGAATGGCGCCAGTAGAGATGAAGGAATTAATGGTACAACTACAAGAATTGTTGGACAAAAAGTACATTCAACCGAGCGTATCGCCGTAGGGAGCGCCGGTGTTGTTTGTGAAAAAGAAGGACGGATCGATGAGGCTCTGCATTGACTACAGAGAATTAAATAAGGTCACGATTAAGAACAGATATCCATTACCGAGGATCGATGATCTATTTGATCAATTGAAGGGAGCAAAATACCTTTTCAAGATTGACTTGAGGAGTGGTTATCACCAACTGAAGGTGAGGCCAGCGGATGTACCGAAGACAGCGTTCCGAACGCGATATGGTCATTATGAGTTTTTAGTAATGTCGTTTGGTCTTACGAATGCTCCTGCAGCATTTATGGGACTAATGAATGGTGTATTCAAGCCATTTTTGGACAAATTCGTGGTGGTATTTATAGACGACATTTTGGTATATTCCAAAACCAAAGAGGAGCATGAAGAACACTTGAGGTTAACGTTGGAAGTATTAAGAAGGGAGAAGTTGTATGCTAAATTTTCGAAATGCGAATTCTGGATCGAGAGAGTACAATTTCTTGGTCACGTAATCGATAAAGATGGAATTTCGGTAGATCCATCCAAAGTAGAAGCTGTGATTAACTGGGATCAGTCGAGAACGCCGTCAGAAGTAAGAAGTTTTTTTGGATTAGCAGGATATTATAGAAGATTCATACAAGATTTTTCTAAGATCGCAACTCTGTTAACGAATTTAACTCGAAAAGCTGTGAAATTTGTTTGGACGGAGAAGTGTGAGGAGAGTTTTCAAGAATTAAAGAAGAGGTTGAGTACAGCGCCTGTGTTATCTCTTCCGGATGATACAGGAAATTTTGTTGTTTTTAGCGATGCGTCGCATAAAGGACTTGGCTGTGTGCTGATGCAAAATGGCAAAGTCATTGCGTATGCATCACGACAGTTGAAGGATTACGAGAAGGGTTACCCAACCCATGATTTGGAGTTAGTTGCAGTTGTTTTTGCTTTGAAAATTTGGAGGCACTATCTATACGGGGAGAAGTGTGAAATATATACGGACCACAAGAGTCTGAAATATATTTTTACATAGAAAGATTTGAATATGCGTCAAAGAAGATGGTTGGAATTAATCAAGGATTATGAATGTGAGATTTTATACCATCCGAGTAAGGCTAATGTGGTTGCTGACGCCTTAAGTAGAAAGGGTCGTGAGAAATTGATGATGTTGACTGCTCAGCAGGAGCTAATTGCAGATATGGAGAAACTGGAGTTAGAAGTGAAGTATCCTATGGAGATTGATGAGAAGCTATTTCAGATGCAATTTGGTACAACTCTACTAGATAGAGTGAAGGAGGCTCAGCTTCAGGATGATGAATGCAAAAAGGTAACAACGAAGATATCTGAAGGAACCGAACCAAGATTTAAGATGGATAAGGAAGGAATATTGAGATTTGAAAGCAGAATTTGGGTTCCGCCAGCACAAGAAATTAAGAAAGAAATTTTGAGTGAGGCTCATAGTTCAAGATATTCGATTCACCCTGGTAGTACAAAAATGAATCAAGATCTTCGACAACATTTCTGGTGGCCGAATTTGAAACACGATGTTGCAGAATGTGTTGCAAAGTGTCTGACCTGTCAGAAAGTAAAAGCAGAACATCAGAGACCAAGTGGTTTACTTCAACTGTTAGAAATCCCAGAATGGAAATGGGAACATATTACGATGGACTTCGTGGTTGGCCTTCCGACGACTCAGAAAGGCTACGACGCAGTATGGGTTATCGTTAACCGACTGACGAAATCCGCGCACTTCCTTCCTATCAAAATTAGATTTAACTTAGATCAGTTGGCAAGATTATATGTGAAAGAGATTGTTTTGAGGCACGGAGTGCCGGTGTCTATTGTTTCCGATAGGGATCCGCGCTTTACATCAAATTTTTGGAAACGTCTTCAGGAATGCATGGGTACGCAATTGCGAATGAGTACAGCTTACCACCCTCAAACAGACGGACAGAGCGAACGAACGATTCAAACACTGGAAGATATGTTACGAGCCTGTGTAATGGACTTCAAAGG
This sequence comes from Panax notoginseng, assembly GCA_016801055.1. Lineage (NCBI taxonomy): Eukaryota > Viridiplantae > Streptophyta > Magnoliopsida > Apiales > Araliaceae > Panax > Panax notoginseng. The sequence goes on along the minus strand of CM029015.1, from coordinate 162,772,598 downwards.
AAATTGGGATGATCACCTACCGTTGGTAGAGTTCGGCTACAACAACAGTTACCACGTTAGTCTTGGTATGCCGCCTTACGAAGCGTTATACGGCAGAAAGTGCAAAACTCCGCTTTATTGGGATGAAGTTGGTGAAAGACAATTGCTAGGGCCAGAATTGGTACAGCAGACGGCAGAAATAGTCAAAGTGATCCGAGCATGACTGGTAGTAGCTCAAGATCGACAGAAGAAATACGCTGATTCACATCGTAAAAATATCGAGTTTGAACCAGGTAGTTATGTTTTCTTGAATGTCTCTCCCTGGAAGGGAAAGATCAGGTTCAGAAAGAAAGGAAAATTGAGCCCAAGATTTTTTGGACCCTTTGAGGTACTGAGAAGAATCGGAGAAGTTGCGTACGAGGTAGCCTTACCTTCAGCACTCAAGAATGTCCACAACGTCTTTCATGTTTCTGTGTTGCGGCCCTACAAGCCTGATTACAAGCATGTAATTGAATATGAACCCCTACATTTTGAGAAAGACTTATCTTATGAAGAAATTCCTGTCCAAATTGTCGACCGAAAAGAACAAGTTCTCAGAAATAAAGTTATACCTTCTGTTAAGGTAATTTGGAGGAACCACAACACTGAAGAAGCTACGTGGGAACTCGAAGAGAATTTGATGAAGAATTACCCTCATTTATTTACTTAATTATGTATATGCGATTCTGGGGACAGAATCTTTGTAAGGGGGGAGAATGTAACGGGTCGAAATTATTGAGCCGTGATTCTGGGGACAGAATCCTTTTAAGGGGGGAAAGATGTGACGAACGAGAATTTTGTAAACTATTTTTAATATTTATTGAGTTAAATAAATATTTTTTGATGATTTAATTATTGGATTAAATAATTAATTGATGTAATTGTGGTAGATTAATTTAATTATATGTGTTACATTTATTAAATTAATGTAGAGAATTTTTATTTTTTAAGTACGTAATTATGTGAGATTGTCGAATTAAATGAAATATTTAATTAAGCATGATGTTATTTAATTAATTTAATTATTAATTAGAGATTTAGTAATTTGATATTATTAATTAATGAGAAAGTTAATATTTTTTTACTATGTGAATTAATGAGAAATTATTATATTTTAGTTAAAATAAATTATATAAGATATTGATTTATTTATAAAGAAGTGTGACATTAATTAAACTATATTATAAAGCTCTATTAAATTAAATAGTTCTGAATTAATTTGCTAAGCCAAACATGACACTAAGGGAGGTTATGGGCAGTTAACCCATGACTGGGTTAACTGACCATAATACGCCAGTTCTTATATCGACGTCTTCTTCTTTTCTATTTTTTTTCTCTAAGTCTGAAATCACAGAGAGAGTTTGAGAACTTTGAGAGAAATTGTGAATACTGTGATTAAAGGAGAAGAAGTGTGAGAAGTTGGGAATTGTTGTCACCCTGTGTAATCTAAGCCGAGTATTCAAGGGTAATCCCTTCTTCCCAAATTTTTTTAAGTTACGTCTTTTAGTTTTATAATAATGGCCTTCAAAACTTCTGTTAATCTCTGTGAAGTGAGAAATTGTCTTATGTTATATCAAATTGTGTTTAATTATGTATATGTTGTAAACTATAACATCAAATTTATGAAAGCATGTCGTACGTATGTTTTTCAAAATAAACAGAGTACGTGATATGGCCATATGGCCTTATACGTGATAATTGATGTATTGATCATATATTATCCATAAATTTTACACCCTTATATTATTGAGCATGTTAATACGAAGAGATCAAGCCTTAAACGAACGGATTCGGTGTTATAACGAATCCGTACGGCTAAATTATGTGTTTTATTCAAAAACTTCAAGAACATCAATAACAGTCCAAATTTACATGATTTAAATCTGTTATTAAGTGTTTAAATGGGTTAAAATCACTCCATAGATGTTAAGTAGTGATTATGTATAAATTATAACATATGGGTATGTGTAAATTGGTGAAATTAGTGTTAAAAATATGTTGATTTTGCTGAACTCTATGTTCTTCGCGAACTGGGAAACAGTTTCTGGGGTCTCGCGCCGCGGCGCCAGCTCTAGAACTGATGTCCCGTGCCGCAGCGCCACTGCACTGCAGCGCCAAGACTCGAGCCACGGCACCACAGTGCCACAGCGCCAAGGGCCCAGCTGCAGCGCCATAGCGCTGCAGCGCGAACTGCAGCGCGAAGATCAAGTATATCAGTGGCGCCGCAGCGCCACTCTCCAAAAAAATTCAAAAATGCAATTTTAAAAATGTTTAAGTCTAACAATGTGTTAGTGGATTATTGTAATGAACATGTAAACATGTTAGAAGACTAATGTGATGATAAAATAGTTGTATAACATGTAAATAACATAATTACATGTGGATTAAATTATTGATTACAGAATTAGATTATTATTCATGAAGTGGTATTATGTGGCAGTAAAAGTAATAATTTGACTAAGTATAGTCGATAATTAAAGTAGACAACGAGAATGAGCTCATGTTGATTAATTATTAATTAACTGGTATTGTGTATGTGAATGGTATGTAGGATTTTTAATTCAAAGAACGAGTTAGTTAAAGTATAATCTACAAGCAAGGCAAGTTTCTTAACCCTACTTTTTAATATCTTTCAAGATTATTAATTACCTTGAATAAGTTATCATTTCTATTATTCAAGTTCAAGTATGATATTACAGATTATTTATATTGTCAAAGCATGATTAAGTTATACAATAATTGTTCTATTGTATACGTTTGAGATTATTATTCAAATTGAATATCGTTATTGTTGAACCTTTTAGACTAGTGAACCTTATTGATTCAACTAGTCCTTAGTTGATGAACGTTCTAAATTTCAGAACCCTTATTGAATTATCCAAACCAAACTTCCTTTGATGCGGATTCGAATGTCAATCTGAGTTGAACAACCCTGCAAAGGGATTCACTTATGTGTTAGCGTTAAGATATTGTGCACAGTATGGTACTAAGGGTTGATCCCCCTAAGTACGAGAAGAAGGTCCATAGTCTTATGTCTGTTAAAGGTTTCAAGTATAACCCTTGTTAACCTAGGATATAGTTCAAGGTCTTATGACCCTCAGTATTCTTTTGATTCATGTTATTTATTCTTGATTCAAAAGTTGAGCTTTTATTCAGATGTCTTTGATTATTCGCATGTTATTATCTTGTTGTTTCATTATTATACTTATGGGCATTTGTGCCCACTCTTGCTATATAATAACATTGCAGTTAAGAATGAAAGAAGTGATGAACCTTCGACTAGTAAGGGCAAGGGCAAAGTTAGCAAGTGTTAAAGAGTTGTATTTATTTTATTGATGATGATTTATGTTTAAGACTTGAGTTATGATGTTGTTAAGACTTAATTGTTTAGAATTCCGCACAGATATTTTAAGGTTAGTTTAAACCTGGGATTGTATTATTATTATTATTCGAATGTTGTAATCCTTTTAAGGAGAAGTTTTATTCTATCTATTGCATGGTTTGCATTTATTATGGGTAGATAGATAGATGATATTTGTACAGTGAACACCAAATCCCATGGAATCGAAGTACCCGGATTTGGGGGTGTCACAATACCTTTATGTAAGGTGTCACTGGGATGTGCTGTCCACGGTTGGGACATGTGTCACATTTGGTATATATTTGTATTTAAACTCACAGTATGTGTTGTCGTATTTTGCACGACAATTGTATTATTGAAGTTGTAGTTTGCTTTCTGTACCATGCATTTGGCGACTCAGAATGTGTGTTTGTATACCTATTTTGGGGGTGTCACATTAGAACTTCATGGTCTACCCCCAGAACGTGAAATCGAATTTTGTATTGACCTTGAACCCGATACAAAACCCATTTCCAAGACCCCATATCGAATGACTCGTATTGAACTTCAGGAGTTAAAAGTCCAATTACAGAAATTGTTAGACATTGGTTTCATACGTCGTAGTACATCTCCTTAGGGTGTTCCTATTTTATTCGTAAAGAAGAAAGATGAGAGTATGAGACTCTGTATTGATTATCGGGAGTTGTACCATGTCACTCTAACGGGACGAATTAAGTAAATAGTAATTCTAGGGACATAATCCTTTTAAGAGGGGAAAGATGTGACGAACGAGACTTTTGCAATTAATTTTTAAATATTTAATGAATTAAATAAATATTTTATTTATTGAATGAAATAAATATTTATTGGAATTATGGTAAATTAATTTAATTAAATGTGTTACATTGATTAAATTAATGTAGAATAATTTTATAGTTCAAAGTGTGAATTTAATTGGGATAATTAAATTAAATGATTTGTTAAATAATTTTAATGGTTTTCTAATTAATTAGAGATTTATTGATTTATTAAAAATAATAAATAAGAATTTTAATTATGAGATGATGTGATTTAATGGGTAATATTGCCTTTTATTTAATTGAGTTTAAATAATATTATGTGATTAATTAAAGTGTGAAAAATAAACTATATAATAAACAAGTTAATTAAAATAATGGAAAATGAATTAATTTAAAACAAGTCAAACATGGCCTTGAGAATGTGGGAGCAGTTAAGGTCAGACTGCGCATAACCGCTACCCCACATTGTAAGACCCCGAATTTTATGAAATAAAAGTATTCAATTTTTCTTATAATTACTATACAGTAAATGGTTAAATTGATAAAAGTTAAAGTTAAGGGTGATATATGAATTTTTTTTCAAAATACGTAAGTGGTTATAAAATATTTATTGTTGTCGGGGAATATTCGTTTAGTCGTGGAATATTCTTTCTGTCGGGGAATATTCATACGACAGCACAACCATTTGTTGGCCCCATAACAGAATAACTGTCGGATGAAAAAAACGACAAATTTGAGTTTTTATAAATAATGGCGCAGTTGTTACCGTTAACACTATTGGAATACCTGGTGGTTAAAATACAGTAATACGCATAGTTGCACAGTAGCACACGGTATTGCACAATATTTTTGAAATTATTGATTCTTACTTAAGAAGGCACTACTGAATAATTGTCATAATAATTACTGTTTAATATTTTATTTTATTGATTCAATAATTGTTGCGTTGATATTTTATATTATTGTTGTTTCAATAATTGTTGCTGCACATCATCTCCATTATCAGATCAATAATTCATATTATTTGAATAATATTATTAGATAGTATTATTGGCAATGTCTAGAAAGGTTTGTCTAATGAGAGATATGGTTATCTAATTACGCGCTAATAAGGAGAAATCCTTATCGAAAAGCCCCCTCTTTCATAGGAACTGTCTGGTTGTCATTATTGTGATTTTGTAATATTATTTAATAATTAATTATTGATTTATATGATAAGAAAAATATTTATTTAATGTGAATATAAATGATGGATTTATTTATGTGGTTATAAATGAAGGAATTAATGTTGAGGTGTTTTATTAGTATTTTGTCGAATTAGAGGTATTATTAGATCAAACCAGTGTTCTTGAGCTATATTGCGTGAGTTATATTTTTTAATCCGATCGTTGGATCATTGTGATTTTTGGATATGTTATACATATATAAGTTGAGTATATGTTCACAAATTTTGAACCGTTAAAAATGAACGAATGATTTGTTATGAATTTTAAGAGGTGACTGATTCAGAAATTAGGTTTATAAATAATTTTGGTAGAAAATTCTAGAAATGGGTGCGCCCCACTTTTGGTTGTTGGGGAAGATGGCTAATTTTTGGTGGGTGGAATAGTAGCAGGTAAAGCCATCAGGTAGCAGGTCAAGTCTGCTTCGGCGTTCTAACATTTTCCTATAAATAGAGGGCTAAGTTAGAATTAAAAATCACACCAGAATTCATAAGTTTTCTCTCTTTTTCTCTCTAGATTATCGAGTGTATTTTGTGAGTATTTAGATACTTGGTGAGTTGCTATTCATCAGTGCAAGTTTCCTTCAGCGTCATATCCGATATCCAGTCAGAAGTGCTGCTCTTTTGAGGTAAGGGATAGTAAGGAATTTTAAGGGTTGTTATGTTTTTCAGTTTCATAATTCTTCTGACCTTTAAAAAATTCTGGAAAAATTTGAAATGATATTTTGATGAGTTTTATTGATTGTGTCCAGAAATGGTGATTTTTGGATGTATAGATTAAGAGTTATGAATTTTATGAGAAAAGACAATTTTAAAAGTAATCCCTTATAATTCCTTGTAGTTAACTCCAAAATTGATGAAATTTTTATTGAGAGTACATCTATATAATATTAGTGTACTCTGTAAATTTCGTAATTTTTGGATAAAAGTATAATTTTTGATAAATATCTAAATATTCAGCTATTTTGGCCATATAAAAAATAGTAAATAAATTTTAAAAATTCTGAGAAAAATATATGTTCAATATGGGACTATATTATACTAAATCTCATAAAAGAAAATTTGTTTGTACTGATTTGGTATTTTTCATGAAAATAGACTAGTTATGAGTAAATGAATTAAATGTGTTATGTGAAGTAAAAAAATTAGAAAATAGGATTTTATAGCTTGAGAATCCTATATGAGGTATATGTAGATTTTTGATGAGGATTTTGGTTATTGGTGATGAAATCTTATGAGTTTGGAAATTAAGGAATGATTAAATGCATTATTTAGTAAAGTGTAAACAATTAAAATAAATTGTTTATAAGTTTAAAAAATGTTATTTCAATATCATTATACCGAAATATTGGTATAGATTTTATTGTGGAATTTCTACCTTTTTGTGTCGGGTTTACTATTCATGAGTTACTATTTACGAGTTACTATTCATGAGTTAATATTCACGAAGTTACTATTCATGGGTTACTATTCACGAGTTACTATTCATGAGTTACTATTCACGAAGTTACTATTCACGAGTTACTATTCACGAGTTACTATTCATGACAAAATTGGTTTCTTTTTCTAACCAAATTATAGTTTTATGAATATTACTCATGAGATTGAATTTAGATGTTTTGATTATATTGATTTTACTATTATATATAACATTTTTATAACTTTAATGATGATATTTCTATATGACTTGAGTGTAAAGATGGGTAGATTTTTGGTATGATCATGACTATGGGTTCCCTTTGGCCAGTAGTGCAAAGTTGAATTGTTGACTGGTATGATCAAGACCATTGAATTTATAATTGAATATCTTTAGCTTAAGTGCTAAGGTGAAATGATCAACATGGTTATAATTATTATTTATATAAATTCTGAAATGATTATATATTTCTTTGAGATATTAATATATTTGGCCTGTAGTGCAAATATGAACTGTTGAGGAATATCTTTGGCCTGTAGTGCAAAGATGAATTGTTGATGAATATCTTTGGCCCGTAGTGCAAAGAAGACCTGTTGTTGAATATCTTTGGCCTGTAGTGCAAAGATGGTCTGTTGATGAATATCTTTGGCCGTAGTGCAAAGATGAAATTGTTAGTATGATTATGTACAGGAACTGTGATTTGGTATAACCATGATCTTTGATGTTTCAGGTAAAGACATGTGATGAAAATTATCTTCGTCCTGGGTGCGAAGAAAAATTTAGAATCACAATTATGATTATGAGTTATTCATATTATTGTGGACCGGAACTGTTGATTGATGTTACAGGGATAAATTATTGTTGGTAGATTTTTAACATGAAAAAGATAATAGAATTTATGGTCTATTTGACTCTTCTAATGGATTGCTCGTTCCGCTGCAACTATGGTTGAAATTTTTTATCATCTACTATATGTTCTAAATCTCTGATTTATTACTGTAGAAGGCTATTGATAATTTATTTATCTTTAGTCATGATATTTTTTACTGGGCTAGTTGTGCTCACCCTTCTGTTTCATAATTTCTTTCAGGTAATAAGAGTGTAGCTGGGTCGAGCGGGGGTAACAGGGGAATAGAACGGTGGTCATCATTTAGTAGTTATATTTGGTGAATCAAATAGGGTGAGGCGAACCCAACATTGGAAGGGTGTTTTGTCACTATCATACAAGATGTCTAATGACATACAACCTCGTGTCATCATAAGACACAGTTGTGCACATCCACTTGCTGAGTATATTTACGAGCACTACCTATATAATCTTGGTATTTGTTTGATGTATAATTCACGATTAAAGACAGTGGAGATAATGACATGTTAAGAAAAGACTCACCATTGGAAAGAATATGATAGTAATCTTCTTGTTTTTCTTTGGGGTCTATTAGGTCAACCAAGGATAATTCTGTGGACATATGATATTTATCATAACTTGGAAGCATGGCCTCCCATGTACGAAGGTTTCCTTGAGCACTTCCCAAAAATTTTAATTTTTAAACCAGTTTTTGACTATACCTTTATGTAAGGTGTCATTGTGAGGTGCTGTCCACGGTTGGGACATGAGTCACATTTGGTATATATTTGTATCCAAACTCACAGCATATGTGTTGTTGTATTTTGCACGATAATTGTTGTAATAAAATTGTAGTTATTTTATGTACCATGTATTTGGCGACTCAGAATAGGTTGGATGGAATGGACCTATTTTGGGGTTGCCACACACATCCTAATTAGTTATTTTATACACATTACATCTTTATTATTTCAAGTTGGAGAGCAAACTCAAAGAGGAAAAAGAGAGAGAATTAAGAGTCAACGAGATTGAAGAAGAAGTTGGAGAATTAAAGAGTGCCTATCATCTTGCCTAATCATAACAGAGAAATCAAGGGTAATCCTTTAATCTTATGTTTTAAATTACGTTCTTAAAAGTTCTTCATGAAATAATATGCCCAATTTGTTGAGAAATTATTTGTAATCGTTAATATGCATGTATAATATGCTATATGATGTTTATAAACGATTTTAGGATAATTAATCCATGAAATTATGTTTAAATTGGAGTTTTAAATTTTACAGAAAGATAAATATTTGGATATGGCCTATAAGTACAAAAATTGATGCCTAAATTGCCTATTAATCAGTAAATTGATAATTAATTATGTTTATTCATGTAAAAACAAAAAGAACAAAACTTGTATGGAATGATTTGGTTGAAAAACGAGTTCTTAGTAGTCAATTTCGTTAAGAATGTCAAAACTGGAGTTTTTCACAAAAACATCAAAATTATGGCTTTAAATCTTGTTGTTTATGCGACTTAAGTTGTTAAAAGAATGCTAAGATTGTTGTATAATGTTTCTGTTAAGTTCAGAACATATGGGTAATATTTATTTCGTTATTTGTGTGAAATTTTGGCCTAAATTGGTCATATTCTGTGTTCTTCGCGAACTGCAGAAACATAAACTGCTTTGCAGCACTGCAGCGCCGCTTTGCAGCACTGCAGCGCCGCTTTGCAGCACTGCAGCGCCGCTTAGCAGGCTTGTCTGCGTGTTGTGGCGTTGTGCGCTGGTCTTCAGTATTAATGGCGCGCTGTAGCCCCGAGTCAGAGCTGCAGTGGCTGGCCATAGGCTTAACAGCAGAGCTGCAGCTCCGGTTCCTGAGTAATAGGGCGCACTCCAGCGCCGGTTAGCAGATTTGCCTAGAAATTTTTATTTAATTGTTCAAATCCAGAAAATGTGATTTAAACCCAATATAATGAACATGAAAATGTATTAAGCATACAATGTGATGTTAAAACAGATTCTTAACATGTCAATGATGTTCTTACATGTTCAATTAATATGTCGAACGTGTAGTTAACTCGTCGTTCGTGAAGTCTAATAATGTGTGAAAACTAATATTGTGATTTGATTAGTATAATCATAATCAGAGTTTAGACAAAAGAGGATGTACTTATGATGCCAGTTATGTTATAATTAATTGGTATTGTGAATGTTAATGATATGCGGGATTAAATTGAGGAACATAAATAGTAAACGTGTAATCTATGCACGAGGTAAGTTTCTGAACCCTACTCTTATGTTGAGCAAGTATCCTTACTCTATCATGATTATAATTACACAAGTTTTTCTAATCCCTAAACTTTATTTAAGCAAGTTTCTAAGCCCTAATTATACATTGAGCAAATTGTTATTTTATATTATATCATGATTGAGCAAGTTTTCTATTTCTAAACTTTCATTGGGTAAGTTCTTAAACTTTATTATTGTTGAACAAGCTTCATATTCTTATTTCGAATTGTCAGAACTTAATCATTCCAGTTCATAATTCCAAATGAAATGTTATAACTCTTTTGAAGTATTACTCTTGTTATACAATATTCATTCGATTGTATAGAGTTGAGATTCAATCCTTGATTTGAGTACTGATTTTAATATTGTATTAAAACTTTAAATAGATAGTGAATTCTTATTGATTCAACTAATACTTAGTTTATGATTATTGAACTCTAAATTACCCTTGAGATCAATCCAAACCATACTTCCTTTGGTGCAGACTCTAATGTCAAAGCTGAGATGAACAACCCTGCTACAGGGGATTACATACGCGATAGTGTTAAGATGCTATGAACATACATGATACATAGGGCTGATCTCCCTAAGTACAAGAAGTTAGGTCTATATAGTCTTACGACTGTTAAAGGTTTAAAGTAGAAATACTTGATAATCTGGGACATAGTTCTTGGTCTTATGACCCTCAGATGTACTTTTGATTCATGTTCTAATCTTGATTCAAAAGCTGAGTTTTCTTTTGTTCAGTATCCATTATTTATTCGTATGTTATTATTACTACTATTGTTAAAACTTGTAGGCAATCGTTGCTCACTCTTGTATAATAATATTGCATATAATATTGAAAGAGTTGATGAACCATCCACAAGTAAGGGCAAGGGAAAAACAAGCAAATGATGAAGACTTATTTAGTATTTGAGAATAATTATGTTAAGACTTATGATATTATGTTTAAGACTTATTTGTTTATGATGTTCTCGCATTTGATGTATTAAGGTTAGATAACCTGGGATTTTTTTGTTTATGTTGTTGTAACCCCTTTTTGGGAGAATTTCTATTTCTATTTTATTGTTATCTTTACTTTGGGCAGATAGATGTTATTTATTTTGGTGAGTAAACACCAAATCTGTGGAAAATTCGAGTACCTAGATTTGGGGGTGTCACAATCACCATCAAAAATAGGTATCTGTTACCTAACATTGATGACCTATTTGACAAGTTACAAGTTGCTCAATTCTTTTCAAAGATCGATCTCTATCCTGGATATCATCAGTTAAAGATTAAAGCTGATGACATTCCAAAGACTGCCTTCAAAACTCGATATGGGCATTACAAATTCTTAGTCATGTCTTTCGGATTGACTAATGCTCTTGTTGCCTTCATGGATATGGTGAGCTGAATATTCAAGGAATATTTGGATCATTTCGTCATTGTCTTTATTGATGACATTATCATATACACTAAAAGTCATGAAGATCATGAACAACACTTGAGGTTGATACTCCAAAAGCTTCGTGAAAACAAGTTATATGTCAATTTAAAGAAATACAAGTTCTGGATTGAGGAAGTAGCATTCCTTGGTCACGTGATATCGAAACATGGAATATTAGTTGACCCGACAAAGATTGAAGTAATATCAAATTGGGAATAACCTAAGTCAGCGACCGAAGTACGAAGCTTTCTGGGTCTAGTTGGTTATTATCGGAGATTCGTAGAAGGATTTTCTCAAATTGCCACTTCATTAACTTAGCTGACTTGAAAAGATACAAAATTCGAATGGAGCGAGTAATGTGAGAAGAGCTTCCAATAACTCAAGAGAAGACTCATTTCAGCACCTGTTATGACAATACCATCAGGTTCAGAAGGATTTGTCATCTACAGCGATGCGTCAGGCAGAGGTCTAGGTTGTTGTAACGCCCCCATATCTATACTCCCACGGTATCCGATATGGTGCTTACTACAAGTCAATGTATATAACACATTCAAATCTATACACCCATGGTTTCTGATTCTATGCTTATATCTAATTGAGTGACTATACAATTATAACCAGATGCAATTCCCATATATCCAAGATTCACAGTATCCCATAACAGATAACGATTTCTAGGAGAACTATTGCTGTGTTTGGATACCCTCACTTGGATGTATGAACGGTATATGCGAATAATAGCTATCTATCCGAAATTCAGAGTACCAGTAATAACATGAACAATCCATATTACCAATACCCTCACTCAGATGTATAGTCTATATCATGTGAATTACACTGTCGCATCAATAATACCTATCTATCTGAAATACAATAACATGAACAATCCATGTTGTGAATACCCTCACTCAGATAAATAGTTCCCAAGGATCTCAAACTAGATTGAAAATTCTAATTGCATCTATATATGTAAAGAAATCACGGTTGTGGAAATAAAAGATATTTTATATATATATATATATATATATATATATATATATATATATATATATATATATATAAGGTTTGATTACATGATTCTTCATAAAGAATTTTTTATTACAAAGTATTACATTCAGCTAGATAGTAATATAAACTAATCTAAGCAGAGACGCTTCCCTTTATTAACTCTAGATGTGCCAGGGTTACCATCTAATACTGCAAAGGGAATAATTTGCAAGGGTGAGCTATGCCATGCTCAATAGGTTTTATATTTATAACAATATATGATTTGAAGAAGTATAACAATTTAAAACTCAACTGATTGTTGTTACCATTTTTGGACTTTTTATTTCTGTCAGTCACAAAGACTTAGAAATTTTGTTTAGATGTGAGATAGGGGATCAACTTATTCAACATCCTAGGAGTATGCATCTCATCCTAATCGTGCCCACGTGCACCAAGTGTCAATATTTAATTGACCCAACATCTATCTCTTTTTAGAACACACAACTCAGTATAAGATGTCTTACCAAAACAATTTGATTTGACACAACAGTTTATGCTCAATAAACAATATCATATGAATAAACAATTCATTTTTTAGTTATGCTGATGCTATAGCAATAATTTTGCAATAATTGACAATTCAAGTTTAGGTTTGGTATTACATATCAAAAGCAATTTAAGATATGAATCTTGTTCATGAATTAAAACAGGGTTTAGGAACTTGCAAAAGTAATTATGGTTAGGGAACTTGCAAAAGTAATTATGGTTAGGAAACTTGCGAATTAATTATGGTTAGGGAAGTTGCCTGAGCGAAGATCAATCAAGCAATGCTATTTGATTTGTTAATAAACACCTAAGATGTTCATTCATATAAATCTAACACAATAGTATTGATAACAATACTCAAATACATAAACTATTCATGTTTGGGTTAAGTTTGATCTGGTGTCGGTGTCCAAAGACTTTACCAAGCAATTAATAAGTTAATAATTTGGTTAAACTTTATTTATAAGCTTTATTATATTTCTAGATAATTTATATATCTTTTATAATAATTTCTGGAAGCTTATAATTATTTTTAAGTATTTATTTATCCCTTAAATGATTTTTAAATCATATATTTCTATTTCTAAGTAATTAATAATTACTTAGAATATTATAAAAACCTTGTTTATTATTTTTAAATAATTTATTATGATTTTTAAATCATTAATATTATTTTTAAATAATTATTTATTATTTATAAATAAATATTCTAATTATTCTATTAATAGATTAATTATTAATAATATCTAAATAAATAAAATATTTATAGAATTTATGTAAAAATATTAAAAGATAATTATTATAACTTAATATAATTTTTAAATCTGTTTTTATAATTATTTATTAATTATTTCTAATTTTTATTAATTTATTTATTTGAAAATATTTTTTGTCTGTCGCTAATGCCCTATAGTGACAGAAAGTGTCGCTATAGGTGTTCTTGAGTTTCTCGGAATCAGTTGATCATTGCCTAGAGACCACTTTGACCTTAATCTAATTCTCTATTGTTAATGATTCTGGGTTTAGAAGTATATGAGTGTTATAGTACTCATGCAGTAGTACAACATCATACCAATTTCATGCTTTAACCTATATATAACAAGAAGTTATAGAGGCTCAAAGTCACTGTCAGAGCTGTTCTTGAGTTTCTGGGTAACCCAGAACAGTGGTCTTGGTCGGTCAACGGTTTTGTAGCTTCTAGATCTTTCAATCAGTGTGATAGATTTGTGTTTTGTTTGTTGTAACATGCAGTCTATATATCAAGGTACATATATGTAACATTGATTTGGACAGAGTATGAATCTAAGGTCTCGATCTGTGTTGGTCAAAGTACAGCCAAATGTTGTTCTTCATGTTCATCAATTTTCTGGGTAACCTAGAAAACTTAGTCATGCTTGGTCAACGACTTTTGACCATTAATTCTGGTAATCTTATGAATTGTTTAAACGATTGAGTGTCATAGATATGTAGTATGTATGTCAAGGTATTAATTCATTACAATTAGTCATTATAACATTAAATAGAAAGCGATTAAAAGGTTGGTCAAAGTAGCCGGTTCAACCTGTTTTTGAGTTTTCTAGGTAACCTAGAAAATAGAACTTCGTGATCGGTCAACCACTTTTGACCACCTATATCTTGCAATATATGGTTCCAATGAACCTATTTTTTTTCCAGATTAAGGACCTCATGTCATACTACTATTAGATTTGTAATATTCATGAACGCAATTAAATTGCACAAATAAGCAGAAATGTGTAAAAATCAGAGTTTAAAAATTTTACAAACCATATACCCGGATCATCCTTTATGCACAATTATTAATTAAACAAAAATATGAAGAACAAAAATTATACCCTTGAAGATTCGAGCTTCCTCAGGTACAAGTTCACCTCCAATCTTTTTCGTGTTCAACTTGAATCCACCGGGTTTGGTTCCTTCCTTTGATCAACGTTAGCCACCCAAGTGTTTGGCCTCTAGAGGTGGTCCACCAAGGAAGATTAAAGATTCAAGAAGATGGGTGTTTGGCAAAATCCTAGTTTTTCTATCTCTCATAAAAAAGGAGCGTACTATCCAACAATTTGAATTACGTCTGTTGTCAAAAAGTCAACAACAACTCTACACCCATAATAAGACTCCTCTTATTTATAGATGTGGGCAACCCTCCTTAACAATTAAGGAATTGTGTTTTATTTTAATTAATTAAATTCCTTTAATTAATTATGCTCCCAATCTTATTAGAAATAATTAATTAAAATCTTTTAATTAATTAGCCTCCTAATCTTATTAGGAATATATGAGAGTACTTTTATTAATTAATTTCCAAACTCTTTTAGGAATTAAATAATAATAATAGTAATAATAATAATAAGACTCCTCTTATTAATTTATATTTAATATTTCTAAAATATTAAAAAATAAATATTAAGTTATTTAATTTATTCTATCACCATAGATTAAATTAAATATACTTAACTTATTATTACGATTATGCCATTAACTTCTTAAATAATTATTTTTCCTTTTATGGTGTGACCCTTTAGCTTCTCCATATTAAACCGGTTGTGAATAAATCAATTAGAACAATTCTAATCTTATTTAAATAAATAAATTAAAATATTAATTTATTTAAATAAATAATATTTATTCTACAATAGGGATAAGCCTCCCTAGCGATTAACGACTTTTCAGATAATATAGATTTCAACATTAATCATAAAAGAACCTTTGAGTAAATAGTTACCGTACAATTCAATCCTTCCACCATACAATGTCCCAATTAAATATAAGACATGTAATTACTCTCAAGTTTTATTTTATTTAATTATATGTCTTTCGATTCTTAAATGCGCAACTCCAAATAATGCAAATTAGAAACTCCTTTCTAATTTTATTCTGCCTTGGCCAAGGACTACTGGGTTTTTATTTATCGAATCACATAGGACATTTCTCTTCTTTTACTAGAAGTGGTAGATTCTTTATTGATCATACATTATCTCCATGTACAATTTATTATACCCAAGTATACCCTTTGGTATACCCTAAGGGTCTTAAGAAATAAGTCAAAGTATAACTCATCATACATAAGATACTATGATGATCTCAAGTCCAAGGATCACTTGTACTACTATCACTACAAAAATTCCTATTGACAGGCAAGTAAAACTCCATTAGGTATTCCTTAGCGAGCCACGTTCAGTGAACTTATTCTCTAATAAGCACCTACATACTTGCTTTAGTGTCTCCACACAAATGATCATGAGATCAATCATCCTCATCCAATGAGCAAGCAACGTATGTACCAATCTATCCGGATTCACTAATCCCCAATTTAGTAATCCAACGATTGGGAACTATTTAAGTTTTAAGCTTTCTAAGAATTTAGATCTCATTAAAATGATCATCATCATTATTCTAAAAGCATTGCTTAAAATTATGGGTGTATCACATATTATAAAACTGCATCATGTAGATAATTCTAAGCCTTTAATAAATCAATAATTTTTATTAATAAATGAATAAGATTGTTACAAAGTATATGCTTTATCATCAAACATGATTGGCTTGTGTGCATACTACTTTCAATCTCCCACTTGCACTAAAGTCAATCATCATGGTATCTCATACTCTTCTTCTCTAAGTGACAATTATCCTGCTGTTGGATAAGCTTCAGTAAATGGATATGTAATGTTGTTCTTAAGAGTCCACTATCTCTATAGTGATTCCCATCTTTCAATGATTCTTATAATCAAATGAAGGTGCCACAACACATGTTTAGATCCAAGATGAGACGTAAGAACTATTCTTAGTTCTGTAATGAACTTTTCATCCAAACAATCAACTTGCAGCTTCATTTATAGCTATATACTTTGTCTTTATCACTAAACCAGCAACTCTTTGCTATTTGGAACCTTTCCAATTCACTGCACCACTGTTCAAGGTAACACTTTACCTTAAAGTGGATTTTTCTATCGTCTTGGTCTTTTTGAAAAACTTGAGTCTGTTAAGCCCTCTAGTTTTAATTTAGACCCACCATGAATATGATCACATCCTTAGTGTAGGTTAGGTACTTTAAGATATTTTTCACTAACTCATAGTGAACTTCTCTAGAATATGATTGATCAACATCAGGTCCCGTACATTTCATTGCATACATGATTGTTACTCATGCGATCTCTCTTTTATGAGTCTATGGGGACTATAAAGAGAGATAAACTCCAGGGTTCATCAACATGAGACATCTCTTGGAGTTTGCCATGCTAAACGACTTTAGCATCAAATGAATATACATTCCTTGGGTTATGTCGAGCATCCTCTCAAATCTATCTGTATAGATTTGTATCCCCAATTAAGATACTCTTCCCAAATCATTCATGGAGGAATGTTTAGATAACTTTATCTTCACTGATTGTAGTATTAGTATGTCATTCCTTATCCATAGTATATCAACATATAATATTAGGAATGTCACGGTGCTCCCACTGACCCTTTTGTACACACTAGAACTCTTACCTCATCGTATTTAACTGGATCATCATCTTCTATGATGTGTACCTCATCATCATCATCATCTATGATGAATCCATACCTCCTAGGTTTCTTCAGTACTATTCTAGATTTACGATTCGGTTGTGGTACAATATGTTTATCTATAGGTTCCTCTTATTTGACTTATAGTGTTTTGTGGTTCTTGAACTCTTCAAAATCTATTATACTCCCATTAGCCCCTTCAATGATAAACACTTTTATCTTAGAAGGTAACATATTTCGCAATAAACACCTTTTGCTAAGTAGGATTATAGAACATATACCCTAAACTTACTTTAGGATGTCCCACAAATCTGTACTTGTCAAACTTTGTCCCAAGCTTATCCTTTGAAACCTTTTCACATAAGTTGGACAACCCTTTAACTTAACATACTTAAGATTAGGAATCCTCCCTGTCCATAACTTTTATGGAGTCTTGGGGCTGGATTTTGAGGTTACCTTTTCGTAGATATGCAGCCATTTCTAGGACATTACCCCAGAAGGATACTGGAATGTCGGTAAAATCATTATGGATCGTACCATGTCCACAAGGTACAATTTTTTCTTTCAAATACATCAATCAATTATTGCGTATCAGGAGGTGTCCTTTATGAGAAAATCATTTAAGATGATCTAGAAACTTATTGCACAAGTATTTATTCCTTGATCCGATCAAAGAATCCTAATACTTTATCAATTTGTTTCACTTCTGAATTCTTTGAACCTTTCAAAAAATTCAAACTTGTATTTCAGCAAATACACACATTCAACTCTTTGAATGATCATCTCCTTTTCTTATACTAATTTGTTCAATATGTAAAATTATTTTCACGTAAGTCAAGTATACAAAATCCATTAAGTAAATTCCAGTTATATACAAAACATTATTATTATAAATAGAACAACAATTGTTCTTAAATATAATACCAAAGTTTTCGTTGTCCAACAACAAAAATGGAAACAATATTTCTAACGAGAACTGAAATACAATAACAACTTATTGGCTTAATAGATTTACCCGTAGGCAATGCTAAACTATAAGTTTCTATGGCTAATGCAGCAACATTTGCCTCATTTCCTACACATAGGATTACTTATCTTTGTTTAGCTTTCTACTTCTGCTCGGTCCCTTCATAAATCTATATTTATGATAACCAAAGTCGGTATCCTATACCCAAGTAGAACCTTGACTTAAAGAAAAATTTATTTTAAATCATGAATAAAATTATATTTATAACCGAAACTTCACTAAGCTTCTTCTGATTAGCCTTTGCAAGATGCTTCTTCAGTTTCTTTCCAGTGTCCAGCCTTATTGCAGTGGAAGCAAACTCCTATGCTATCCGTATCAGTTTTATTCTTATTATCCTTTGTTTTTGCCTTTTCTATTTACCTTCTTAGAATCGTTCTTCTTTTCAGAAGATCCTTTAGCCCCTACTAGTAAGACATGGTCTTTCTTGGTTGGAAAGAGACTCTCAACATTTTTCAACATGTTGAGCAAATCAGCGAGGCTGATATCTAGCTTATTCATATGAAAAAATTCACAACAATTGTGAAATGAGTCCGGGAGTGAGTGCAAGATTAAATCTTGGCTCAACTCTCCATCCATGATAAAACCTGTTGTCCTAATTGATCAATCAAATTGATTATATTAAGGACTTTTATCTGTACTATAGTGTCATCAGTCATTCTAGATCAGAAGAGGTCCTTAGATATCTGATAAATTCTATCAGTCCTACTTTCCTCACCATCAACTACTTGATGTGCAGGAATATAGTAAGAGCATCTATAGTTTCATGCTGACGCTGAAGCACGTTACTCATGGATGTGAGCATGATGCATTGAGCCAACTGTGCTTCTTCTTGCCACTTTTTAAAAGTATCAATATCTTCCTCAGAGGCATTGTCTGCAACTATTGCAGAAATAGGCGTATTAAGGACATAAGATAACTTTTCAGCCGTGAGAACTATTCTCAATTTCCTTAACCAATCCGTTTAATTCGGTCCGGTTAAATAGCATCTAATATGCTTCTGAGTGATAGTGATTTAGACATTATAAAATTTTGTAAATGAATTTGTAATTAACAACATTTTAGCTTACATTCTTTTATTAATTACCAAAATAAATTAGGTCTTGTTTTAAATTGGTATCTCCCACTATTTTCTTCAAACTATATTACCATCACTTATATAGTTCGGCAAAATCTAATTAAAGATTTGCTAGTGAGAATAAGGATCCCATTTCAAATATATATAGCCTTGTGGTGACACAACAAACTATATATAAATAAATAGGTAGACAACTCTTGTCAATTACATCAACTATGTAAATCCTTGTATTTTTCCTCTTAGATTATTTTGATCAAGTGGTGGCACATCCGAATCAAAATTATCCAAGTTAAGTCCAACCTAGCACTCTATATATTCAAAAAAGAAAAATATTATCCTTACGGTGACACAACAAAACAACATTGTTTAATTTTCTTTATAAGCATTAAATATGATAAGATTAACATCTCAAAGAATTAAGATAAGCCTTGTGGTGACACAACAAACTTATAATAATTAATTGATACTCTATTATTTTTATCATACTAGAAGGCGACGCTCGATATTGTAAATATCTTTGAACGCTTAGAACTTAATATAAAAAATTTGAGTAATTTGTTATTAATTTGTCTCATCTTGTTTAGCGCGCATGCACACACACACACACACACACACACACACACACACACACACATATATATATATATATATATATATATATATATATATATATATATAATAATACGCGTCATATTAATTAACATGCGAAGCATGTTTGCATAATATATAATATATAGTATAAGCATGCACATATAGAATACTATATTCTACCCGGATTGATTATGGACTTTTATTCTAATTTGGTTCACTAGAGCCACCAAGTGAACCAAAAGGTCAAACCCTAGGGGTGCAAGAATTAATTTTTAAATATAACTATTACATGTAAACCCGAACTCCATTACAAACGGGTCTTCAAGCGCTCCTTGCTCCTTGATCTCCAATTTTACAAAATTAATTCTAACTATTCCTATTACAAAACTATTTAAAATAAATAGAAACCTTGATCAGCAGTCAAGGGGAAACACATAAGAGGGAGTTAGAATTTACATTAACAAAAATTATAGAAGACGAGGTACGCAGACCCCATTTAATAAAACTCATACATTCATGTATCCAACTAAAATAAAATGCAATCACATTGGTCAATAATCCATACTCAATCCTATTTATTATCATATACATCACCATATGCATCAATAAATAACATTCATCTCATGAATAATAAATATTTAATATATATATATATATATATATATATATATATATATATATATATATTGATATCATTTAATGAGCAAATTTAGTTAGTATAAAATCTAATTTTGAATCAAAATAAACTCCTTTATTTTAATCCAAATTTAAATCAAAATAAACATATTTTATTTTAATTTATCCAATTTTGAATAAAATAAACTATTTTATTTTAATCAAAATCTTTAATCAAAATAAACTCCTTTATTTTAATTATGGAATCCAATTCCAAGTAAAAAAATAAAACTCCTTTATTTAAAGGAAACACGGATTCTTTTCATATTCACAAATAAACTCCTTTATTTTGAATAATATGAAATCTTATATCATATTTAAATAAACTTCTTTATTTAAGGAAAAATATATTCACTTTCCTATTCATAAATAAACTTCTTTATTTTGAATAATATGAAATCTTATTTCATATCTAAATAAACTCCTTTATTTAAGGAAACATAGAATCCAATTTCAACTCCAATTAGTTATCATGGAATCCAATTTCAACTCTAATTAGTTAACAAAAAAGTATAATTTTAAAATTAAAATAATTTTTTATTTTAAGATTAAAATAAACCTTTTGTTTTAAGATTAAAATAAACTTTTATTTTAATTATAAAATTATTAAGATTATATATATATATATATATATATATATATTTTTACATTTACATTCACTAAGGTAAAAGTAAATTTTTTTTTACTTTAAGTAAAAGCAAAAGTAAAAGTAAAAGTAAATTCTTTTACTTTACTTTCGGCTGATTGACTGGGGGACATCAATGATGTTGTCGTTGACTGGGCGTCTTCGTTGATTGACTGGTCCGTCTCCTGTCGGTGCCGGATGGCACTGTTGATCATCTTATCAGATGGATCACCATCCCTATACTCATTTAACAGCGAGATAAGTTTTTATTCAGAAAACTTAAACATAAAAAAGAAAAGATTAAGAAGATGACCGGTGAATCGGTAAAGTAATCTCTTTCTTTTATTTATAAACAGTTGAGGAAGGGATTACATCTAATCCTAGATAAACTTTAAATGGAAGAGAGAAGTACGAATGACTTCTTCTTCATCTAACTAGAAGAAGGAAGCAACAAGCTTCTTCTTCGCTAACTCTAGAGAGAAGGGGGAGAGAGGACCTCTGTGAGGCTGTAAGGAGAGAACCTTACAATTAAGCCTAAGTAACTCTAAACACTTCGAGTTACTTAAATAGAAAACTGAAAAGTAAATTACTATTGATTCACGCAGGAATCACTATTACATTTAGTGGAGTAAAAGTACAAAGTAAAAGTAATTTGCTAAAGTAAAAGTAAACGTAAGAAACATTTTACATTTACATTTACTAAGGTAAAAGTAAAAATATTTTACTTTAAGTAAAAGCAAAAGTAAAAGTAAAAGTAAATTCTTTTCCTTTACTTTCGGCTGATTGACTGGGGGACAGCAATGATGCTGTTGTCGTTGAATGTTTCCTACTTTTCCCGAAAGCTGACGATGACTGGGCGTCTTCGTTGATTGACTGGTCTGTCTCCTGTCGGTGCCGGATGGCGCTGTTGATCATCTTCTCAGATGGATCACCATCCCCATACTATCCCACCTTAAAATTTTTATCCAGGAAAATACCCTTTAACCCCCAAAAATTTGGTTTATAAAGAAAGAGGGAAACATTTTTTCACCGAAAAAATGGTCAAAATCTTCAAAATTTCTTAAATTTTGTAAAAAAATTTTGTTTAAAAACAAATCAGACAGTGTCTGAAACAAAGGATTACTCGATTGGCCTTGAACTATCAGTGAAGTTGATCTAAACAAGAGACTTCTTTGTTAACTGTTTAAACAAAAATTCTTTCTTTTGTCATTCCGCTTAAACTCGAGCCGTTCTTGCCTTAAGTAAACTCATACCTGTAGATCTAATAATTCCCTTAGCCTAAACTGCTCCCACGCTGGAGACTTACAACAGCATAACGGGACTTATGGCGATCTTAGGTGGTTTACAGCAAGTTACGCGATTAAAAGTGGAGCAAAAGAAATAAAAGTTTGAAGAAACATTTAAAAACAAGATCTAACTGTTTTTAATCGAAACCACCAACAGAACCAAGAACCAACCGTGTGGCTCTAATACCATTTAGGGCGGAAGCATAAAATCAAAAAATAATAGGAAAAGAAGAACAAGAGAAGTGCATACAAACACAGTTAATTTATTAATACAACTTTATTAATACAATTATCGTGCAAAATACGACAACACTTAACTGTGAGTTTAAAATACAACTATTGTCTTCTAGACAATATCCACACTCAAATAAGTCCTCATAACAATTATTGATACTTTATTTTACAAAAATGGTGAGGACTACTAAAATATCTTTTTAGAACCATCATTCCATACCCCGACTAGTACTCGCTACATTCTCGCCTCCTGAGAAAAAAAAATAGAACAAAAAGGAAAGGGTGAGTTCAACTAGCCCAGTAAAGAATATTATGACTAAGATAATATAGAACAAATTATCGTTAGTCCTTAACAGGGAAAAATCTAATAGAATACAATAGATAAAAAAATTTAAATTAATATTCGCAGCGGAAATAATAATTCATTAGAAGAGTTAAGTAGATGATGAAATCTACTATCATCTATGAATTTAAAAGTCTATCATCAATATTTTATCCCAGTAACATCAATCAATACACATCTTGAATCAAATATTTATCTTTACACTACAGGCCACATATATTCATTAGTTGGTCATGTTCATCTCAACACCTGTTCATCTTTGAACTACGGGCCAAAGATATTCATCAGAAAATTATTCATCTTTCCACAACAGGCCAAAGATATTCAGTAATATCATCATTTAGGACTGAGGATGATGAAAAATATTTTAAAGAAAACGAATCCAGTGAAACAAAAGAACAATTATTAAGGATTCGTACTTTAAACAATCTAAGTTCAAAAATACTTCATAAATAACCATAGTGGAGTAAAATTCAAGAATGATCAAAACATGGATACAATCAAAGCTAGTATCCATAATAGATATCTTGAAAAGAAAAAACGAAAAATTAATTTTTTGGTGAATAGTGCCGTATTTGTGAATAGTGCCGTATACGTGAATAGTGCCGTATACGTAAATAGTAACCCCGACACTAAAAGTTCCAAATTTGGTAAAAAGTTCAAATCAATATTTTGGCATAATGATATTGAAAGAAATAATATCATCTATAAAAAAAATAACATCCCTTACCTCGAAAAGACAGTACTTCTGACTGAAATACTGGATATAGTGCTGAAGGGAACTTGCACCGTATAGCAACACTCAAAGTATCAAAATACTCACAAGAATACGCTCGATAATATAAAGAGAGAAATAGAGAGAAAACTTATTTCTGGTATGATTTTGAATTCTAACATAAATACCCTATTTATAGGCAAATGCTTAGAACACCAAATCAGAAAATTAAATAAAATATTAATATATTAATATAATTTTCCTTAGCCCACCTTTTGTGACACCCCCAAAATAGGTATACATCACCTATTTTGAGTCGTCAAATACATGGTACAGAATACAAATATAATCTTTAATATATCACAAGAGAGCTGTGAGTTTCAATACAAATACTGTCTTCTAGACAATATCCACTATCAGAATAAGTCCTCATTACATTTATTGTCACACTATTTAACAGAATAGTGAGGACTACTAATACTATCATCTGATCCATCACTCTGTTTCCCGACTCGTCCCAACTATATTCTCATTTTTTGAAGAGAACAGTGAAAAAAAAGGTGAGCTCAACTAGCCCAGTAAGAAATATTATGACTAAGATAATGCAAAATAAATTATCATTAGTCTTCAACAATGTTAAACTGATAAAATATAATAGACATCAAGTTTAACTGCAGCGGATCAAGCAATCCATTAAAAGAGTCAAGTAGAGAATAAAATCTACTATCTTTTATGATTTAAAAAGTTTTTCATGACTTTTATTGCTGAGACTCAGCTTAATAAATAATCCACATCATCGAATCGCCCCTGCACTATGGCCAATGATATTCTTTAGTATCACGACCACGAATTATCCATGCACTACGGCTAAAGATAATCATGTTTTCATCAACGGTCCTGATCATGCCATAAAACAATTCATCTCTGCACTACGGCCAAAGAGAATTCATAGCCATAATCATACCAAAAACTGTCCATCAATGCATTACGGGCCAATGATGACTTTTTCCACATCATTTGTAACATTACGGTCATGATTATACCGAATAATCCCTGTTCATAATCATACCAAGTCCATCTATGTACTACAGGCCACAGATGACTTTCAACATAATATAAACATGAGGATGATGATAATGACATAATAATTCAATAAAATAAGTTCAAGAATTAATTTATCTAGGAACCAATAACGTCCAAATTGTCAACATGATACTGCTTTGTGGAGTAAAATTCAAGAATGCTCAGAAGAATATTTCCATGAAAAGATACTAGATGAAGCGCAAATATCAAGGATATTTCACTAATTTCATGGAGTATAGAAGCTAAAACTTTAACCAACTGAGTATAATAAAGAATGGAATAACAAAAGAAATCACCAGGCATGCGATAGACCACACAGGCAGGTTATTCCAACAGAATAATAAATAATGGAACCAGGTCCGGTGTAAAATGCACAGACAGGATATTCCAACAGAATAATAAAGACAGAACCAGGTCCGGCGTAAAATGCACAGACAGGATATTCCAACAGAAAAATAAATAATGAAACCAGGTCCGGCGTAAACGCACAGACAGGATATTTCGACAGAATAATAAAGAACAGAATAATAGAAGAATTTCACCATGATGTGGTACTTCACATAAACAGGTTATTCCAACATAATAATAAAGAATGGAATAACAGAAGAATTTCACAAAGTATAGGGTAGCCCGCGTATACAGGTTATTCCAACAGAATAATAAAGAATAGAATAACAGAAGTTCTCTTCATGAATATAAAAAAAATAATATCCCTTACGGGTACAACAAATAATATCCCTTACGGTAAAAAAAACTTGATATCGGAGTAGTGAAGTAGTAGAATACTTTTCTTCTCTCTCTCTCTATAATTTCTCTATCTAGAGTTTCAGTGAATTCATAAGAAATAATGAAGGAATGAGCTTCTATTTATAGAAAAATGGACTGCATAGTAACTAACTCATGAACGGTCTAGATTGATTTACTTTAATCTGACGGTCCATATTTAAAGCAAAATCTTTTAAATAAAAAATAATATATTTTATTTATAATTTAATAAAACGAATAACTTTATAAAAGATTTTACAATGCAAATACTATGCAGGCACTATGCAAATACTATGCATAATAAAATATAATATATTCTAATTATTGTCTAATAAAACAGATAACTTTATAAAAGTATTTTGTTTTATATAAAAAGATTTTACTATTAGCCTAATAAAACGAATAACTTTATAAAAGTATTCTGTTTTATATAAAAAGCTTTTCTGTTTTATTACATTAATAATACCAATAAAACAAAACTGAGTGACTTATCACGTAAGCCTCAATAATCAATATCGTATGCTACTATGCAACCACACGTATTACTGTACTTTTACTACCGAGTAGTTCAACAGTATTAACGGTAAAACATCCGCTGTTATTTTCATAAAATATTTTTATCGTTTTTTCAATTCGACAATAATTCCGTTGTGGGGTCCACCAATAATTGTGCCGTCGTACGAATATTTCTCGACAAAAATAATATTTTCCGACCAATAATATGACAAAGTTATTCATATTATTATTTGTATTATTGATAATGTCAAGAAAGTTCTATCGAGAAAAGGGGTTAGGTTACCTAATTACGCGCCAATATGGAGAAATTCTTATCGGAAAGCCCCCTCTTTCCTAGAAATGATCTGGTTGTTAATATTGCAAGTTATAATATTAATGATGAATAATTATTGTTCAAAAATATGTTTAGTGAAGACAAGAGAATTGAGATAAATAGAGGGGTATTTTATGAAGTATTTGTTGTAAATTTTGCTTATTATATGGACTCCCACTTACCCATTTTTTAAAATAATCGGTAGAAAGTTGTAAAGTGTGTGTGTGTGTGTATATATATATATATATATATATATATATATATATATATATATATATATAAAGTGTGTGGTGTGTGTGGAGTGTGTGTGAGGGTGAGGGTATGTGTGGAGTGTGTGTGTGTGTGGAGTGTGTGTGTAAGTGTGATGTGTGTGTGTGTGTGTGTGTATATATATATATATATATATATATATATATAAGTTTTGTTTTTTTTATAAAAATAGAATGTATTATATTTTATTTGATTGCATAGTGTTGCATAGTATGTGCATAGTACTACATAGTAAAATCAAAATTTTTAAACGAATTTGTCCGCCAAATTCGTCCGTGATTTCTCCCACTGTTCACCCATGAAAATTCTAAATAGTACTTTTCCATTCTCCTATAAATAAGATGCTTAGTTTAGAATTAAAAATCAGACCAGAATCATATAATTCTTCTTCAATAATATTGAGCGTATTTCTTTTGAGTTTAAGGAAGCTTTGAGTATAGAAAATAGTAAAAAAAAATCAAGAATATATCTGCTATACTAGTCAGAATTACTCTTCTTTTGAGGTAAGGGGTATTATTTATTTCATATTCGCTTACGATATTATTTCTCGTATTCGTAAGGAATTTTATTTTCGTTTAATATTCGTAAGGAATATTATTTTCGTTCAATATTCGTAAGAAATATTATCTTCGTTTATTATTCGTAAGGAATATTATTTTCGTTCAACAGTTGTAAAGGATATTATTTTTGTTCAATATTCGTAAGAAATAATATTTTCTTCCATATTCTGTAGTATGTAAGTAATATTATTTCGTTTCAGATTCCGAATTCTACACTCATGTTGATAAGTATTGCTTCTATACTCCTTGAAATTAGTAGAATATCCTTGAAATTTGCACTTCATCTAGTATCGTTTCACAAGGATATTTTTCTGAATATTTTTGTTAAGTTTTAATCTTTTCAGGCCGGAATACTATTCACGGGATACTATTCATAGGATACTATTCACGAAATACTATTCACGAGATACTATTCACTCGAGTACTATTCACCTGGGGAACTATTCATGACAAAATTGTTTTTTTTTCTATCTAAATTAGTTTTGATACAATATTATTCTTGAATTTTACTCTACAAAGCAGTATCATGTTGACAATTTGGACATTCTTGAACTCTGGATAAATTGAATTATAAATCTTTAAAATTTATCCTTGCTCTCATTTAATTGAATTCTTATATCATTGTCATCATCTTCATGCTTATATTGTGATGAAAGTCCTCATTGGCCTGTAATTTATTGATGGACTATTAATTGGTATGATTATGACTATGTATTGGTATAATCATGACCCATATAGTTACAAATGATGTGGTAAAAGTCCTCATTAGCCCGTAGTGCATTGATGGACAGTTGTTGACATGATCATAACCATTGATGATAATACGAATATCCTTGGCCCGTAGTGCATGGATGATTCGTGGATGTGATAATAATGAATATCCTTGGCCCGTGCATTGATAATTCAGTAATGTGGATTATTTATTGAGCTGAGTCTCAGTGATAAAATTGATGATAAACTTTTAAATCATAGAAGATAGTAGATTTCATGCTCTACTTGACTCTTCTAATGGATTGCTTGTTCCGATGCAGTTTAACTTGTTATTTATTGTATTCTATTAGTTTAACACTGTTGAAGGCTAACGATAATTTATTTTACATTATCTTAGTCTTAATATTTCTTACTGAGCTAGTTGAGCTCACCCTTTGCTTTCATGATTCTCTTCAGGAAATGAGAACATAGCCGGGACTAGTCGGGAAATGGAGTGGCGGTCCGAGATGGTGGCTGTAGTAGTCCTCACTATTCTATAAAATAATGTGATAATAATTGTACTGAGGACTCCATTTGAGTTTGGATATTGTCTACGAGACAATATTCGTGTTAAAACTCTCAGCTACGTTTTTGTTGTATTGTATAAGGAAGTTTGTATTTAAATTTTGTAACATGTATTTGGCGACTCAGAATGGGCTGTGTATACCTATTTTGGGGGCGTCATAACTGTAGCCATTATTGAATCAATAATTAGAAATATTGGGCAATACCATGTGCTACTATGGAGTAACACGTACTACTGTAGAAAAGCATGTGTTACTGTTCTTTATTATCAGGTATTTCAACAGTTAACGGTAAAAGTTTTGTCATCCATTTAAAAAAAAGTTATTTCTGTCACTTTTCATATCCAAATTATTCTATTATGGGGCTTACCAATGATTGGTTATTTCGGCGCAGTTATACGAATATTCCCTAACAAAAGGAATTTTTCCCGACAATACGAATATTCCTCGATAGACTGTTCACTTCATATAATTTACACATAACATCCATAACTATAACATTTATTAAATCAACATCTTATAATTTAAAATAACATTTAAAAAAATTAAGTCATTTTCATTAAAGGTTGAGGTCTTACAATCCATTTATGGAAGTGACGCCCTTCGAGAACTCTCCTCTCCAAGAAAAACTTATAGCTTCTTTTACTTAACCAACGACCATCGTTACATGATCAGAACAATGAAAAAAATTGAAAGTAAAAGTGAGTACACTTCGTCTTATTTGGTGGGTATGTGGATAGTAAGAAATTGTCTTTTTACATAGATTGTAGGTGATTTCAAGATGTACTCCAAGTCTTGAATTGAATGCCTAATATACAATGTCTTTTGTAAGACCCCAACTTTTTATGAATAAGATTTAACTTTTTTATAAATATTAATGTGTTAATTTAATAAATGTTATAGTTATAGGTGTTATATGCAAATTATAAAGTGAATAGTCTGTCAGGGAATATTTGATTTGTCGGGAAATATTCTTTTTGTCAGGAAATATTTGTATAACAGCACCGAAATAACCAATCATTGGTGGGCACCCATAATAGATTAACTGTCGAATAGGGAAATCGATAGAAATAACGTTTTTAAAAATTGACGAAAAAACTTTTACCGTTAGTTGTTGAAATACCCGATAATAAAAGAACAGAAACACACATTATTCCACAGTAGCACACGATATTACACAATTATTGATTCAATAATGGCTATATTAGCATCCACTCAGTGTGTTATTCAATAGTTTATATTATTGATTCAATAATTGCCAAAGTCTGCTTAGTATTTCATATTATTGATTCAATAATTATCAAGTAACAACAACACAATATTTCACATTATTAAATTAATAATTGTCACGACACAATAACTCATATTATTTGAAATGATATTATTAGTTACTATTATTGGTAATGTCCAGAAAGTTCTGTCGAGGAAAGGGGTTATGTTATCTAATTGTTCGCCAGTAAAGAGAAATCATTATTGGAAAGCTCCCCTTTCTTAGGAACAATCTTGTTGCTGGAATTGTTAGTCAATAATATCTGTTATATTAATACATTAAGATAATAATACAAAAAAATGGATATATAAACGACATGAACGATGATGTCAGAAGTGACAATGATGTAAGCGATGATGTCATAGGGACGATGAGGTAATCAATAATGTTATAGGAATGATGATGTAACCGATGATGCCATAAATTATGGCAAAAAGACTACTTTACATTGACTCTGCCAAGCCTATAATTAGAAGCTAATTTCTTTCTTCTTTCTCACTAATTCACTAAAAACTAAGAGAAGAAACTCACAAGAGAAAGTTAAAGAATGAAAATAAGAGAGATGAGATAAAGGAGAAGAAAAGGAATATCCAAGAAGTAAACATACGCCATCAACACCAAATTCTGCTACTACAACATCATAGTATCTAATCTCTTATTAAGGTAAGGGATATCATTTTCTTTCATACTCCATATTATATAAGTGATATTATTTCAATTCATATTCCTAAATCTAAACTTACTATGGTAAGTATTTCTTCTACAATTCATAAAATGATTAGAAACTTCTTGAGGTTTGCGCTTTATCTAATATCATTTCACTTGAATATTTTAGTCACTTGAGCTTTCTTATTAAATTTTAATCTAATCATACTGCAGTACTATTCATGTCAGAGTGTTATTCACGATAGAGTACTATTCACGACGGAGTTAGCCTTTTCTGTTCAAATTATCTTTGAATAGAAATTTTAAAAATCATTCTTGAATTTGAATCCACGTTTTGGTCATCATATTAATAATTTGGACTTTTTTGAACTCTGGATAAATTAAAAATCACTAATGTTTATTCTTAATGGTATTATTTCTATTCATCCTTTATATTATTGTAATCATCCCAAAACTTAAATTGTGGTGAAAAGTTATCTTTAGCCCGTAGTGCAAAGATTGTCTATTGATTAGTATGATTATGACTAAAAATTATGTATTGGTATAATCATAACCTTTGGTGTTACAGATAAAGACTTATGGTGAGAGTTATCTTTGGCCCGTAGTGAAAAGATGGACTGTTGTTTGGCATGATCATGACCATTGAAGTATAAATGAATATCTTTGACCCGTAGTGCAAAGATGAATTGTTGATTGGTGTTACAAATGAATATCTTTGGTCCGTAGTGCAAAGATGAACTCTTGATTGGTGTTACAGGGATACAATATTGATGGTCTACTTGATTCTTCTAATGGATTGCTACTTCCGCTACAGTTGTTGATCTAAAACTTGTTGTCTATTATATTTTATCTGATTTATCATTGTCGAAGGCCAAAGATAAGTTATTTTTCATTATCTTATTCATGATTATTGGGATAGTTGAGCTCACCCTTTTTCCTTTTTGTTCCATTATTCTTCTCAGGAAATGAGAGTGTAGTTGGGACTAGTTGGAGAATGGAGTAATGGTCCGTGATAGTTACTATAGAAGTCTTCACTATGTTGTAAAATAGTATGACAATAATTATAATTATGACTTAATTTGAGTATGGATATTATCATATTATATACGGTACAATATTTGTATTGAAACTCACAGTTTATGTGTTGTCGTATTCTGAACGACAGTATAATAGTTGTAAATAAAAAATTTTGTATTTAGTAGTATGTATTTCTGGCAACTCAAATTGGGATGTGTGGCGTATCAGAGCTTAAATATATGATCTCTGGTGGAGATCTGAGATTAGAACTAGTAGGGGAGAGACGAGTAAAATCATTCGCTAGTGTGTCCTACCTAAGCTAATTTTGTTGTTTAATTAATTGGTTCGGTTATAGAGACAAAAAGTGACATATTATATTCTTTAACAACCTTTGTTTTATGGTCGTATTTCAGAATGGCATCTGAAAATCAAGAAATAAACTATGAGATAATTGTGGCTGAGAATCAGGAAGCTACAAATCATACTGTTGCAAACTCAGAAAATCATGATGCTAACAACATAAATGAATGATGAGTTTGTCCAAAACTTTATGTGATTTTTGTAGAACCAGGTGAGAGGAACTACTGCTAATAATATTGGTGGAAACACGAGTAACTCATGATTGGTCACTGCCAAATAATTCAAGGAATTAGGACCACCTAAATTTCTTGGAAAGTCAGACCCACCAAGGCGGAGATGTGGCTCAAATAAATGACAAAAATATTTGATGTATTGTGTTGCGCTGCTGATCAAAAGGTTCCTTTTGCTACTTTTATGTTACGAGGAGAGGCAGATCACTTGCGAGAATCAGTGAAGCGTACACATCATTCTGCAACTAAAATGTCCTGGTAGAGTTTTATGAGCTATTTAATGAAAAGTACTTTCTAGAGAGCATTCGTCATATGAAGGAAGTGGAATTTATTAAGTTGGACCAGAATAACATGACTGTCTCTCAATATGAGGCCATATTTACTGAGCTATCCCGAATTGTTTCCCTCTTGGTGGATAATAAAGAACGTATGACTCGAATGTTCTTATAAGGTTTGAAATTTGAGATTCGTCAACATCTTATTTCTCATAAACTTCATTTATATTCAGATGTCGTGGATAGGGCTCAAATTGGTAGAACGAGAAACTACGATAATAATCGTAACAGTTGCAATAATCATCGAAATAATGAGAACCAACAAGGAGGAAATCATTATGTTAAAAATGGTAACCACTTTAGTGTTAATCATGGCCTAGAGAATAGAAGAAGTGAGTTGAGTGGAAACAACTTCAAAAAGAGGAGATTCAACAATGACCAAAAAAGCACCGACATTAACACCAGCACCAGCACCAGCACCAGTTCGGGCACATTAGACCAAACTGTATACAACCATCTAAGGTGTGTTTCAGTTGTGGAAAGGATGACCATATAACTCGATTTTGGCCTATAGAAAAATCAAGTCCGGTTGTAATGATAACACCAAAGGCTGTCACAGACAAGTCAAAACCTATGGTTCAGAGGAGAGCTTTTGTCGCGACTTCCCAAAAAGTGAGGAACCCAAACAAAGTTATCATGTGTAAGCTAATCATAAACTCTTGCGAAGTCTATGCCTTATTAGTTACTGGTTCTACCCACTCTTTTATTTCACTTGCATGTGCCTAACGTTTGAACTTGGCTACTAAGAAATTAGATTTAAACTTATCTGTTGAAAATCCGTTAGGAGAAACCTTCATTACATCCACTATTTATAAATCTTATTTGATTCAAACCCGCACCCTCACATTACCTGTTGATCTTATCTATTTGGAAATACTTGAATTTGATGTGATTTTAGGAATTAACTGGTTAACTACCCATCATGCTAAAATTGATTTTTTTTCGTAAGGTCGTTAGTTTTCATATTCCTAATTAACCTGTTATGCGAATTCAAGCAACCAAACCGTTGAAATCAATCACTATCATCTCTAGCCATAAAGTCATTCGTTTATTGAAAAACGGATGTCAAGCTTTCTTAGCTCATGTCACCAATTTAAACAAAAATACATCAGATTTGAATGACATTTTCGTTAATAAATTTCCTAATGTATTTTCCTTAGAACTTCATGGTCTACCCCCAGAACGTGAAATCAAATTTTGTATTGACCTTGAACCCGATACAAAACCCATTTCCAAGACCCCATATCGAATGACTCGTATTGAACTTCAGGAGTTAAAAGTCCAATTACAGAAATTGTTAGACATTGGTTTCATACGTCGTAGTATATCTCCTTAGGGTGTTCCTATTTTATTCGTAAAGAAGAAAGATGGGAGTATGAGACTCTGTATTGATTATCGGGAGTTGAATCATGTCACTGTAACGGGACGAATTAAGTAAATAGTAATTCTAGGGACATAATCCTTTTAAGAGGGGAAAGATGTGACGAACGAGACTTTTGTAATTAATTTTTAAATATTTATTAAATTAAATAAATATTTTATTTATTGAATGAAATGAATATTTATTGGAATTATGGTAAATTAATTTAATTAAATGTGTTACATTGATTAAATTAATGTAGAATAATTTTATAGTTCAAAGTGTGAATTTAATTGGGATAATTAAATTAAATGATTTGTAAAATAATTTTAATGGTTTTCTAATTAATTAGAGATTTATTGATTTATTAAAAATAATAAATGAGAATTTTAATTATGAGATGATGTGATTTAATGGGTAATATTGCCTTTTATTTAATTGAGTTTAAATAATATTATGTGATTAATTAAAGTGTGAAAAATAAACTATATAATAAACAAGTTAATTAAAATAATGGAAAATGAATTAATTTAAAACAAGTCAAACATGGCCTTGAGAATGTGGGAGCAGTTAAGGTCAGACTGCGCATAACCGCTACCCCACATTGTAAGACCCCGAATTTTATGAAATAAAAGTATTCAATTTTTCTTATAATTACTATACAGTAAATGGTTAAATTGATAAAAGTTAAAGTTAAGGGTGATATATGAATTTTTTTTCAAAATACGTAAGTGGTTATAAAATATTTATTGTTGTCGGGAAATATTCGTTTAGTCGTGGAATATTCTTTCTGTCGGGAAATATTCATACGACGGCACAGCCATTTGTTTGCCCCATAACAGAATAACTGTCGGATGAAAAAAACGACAAATTTGAGTTTTTATAAATAATGGCGCAGTTGTTACCGTTAACACTATTGGAATACCTGGTGGTTAAAATACAGTAATACGCGTAGTTGCACAGTAGCACACGGTATTGCACAATATTTTTGAAATTATTGATTCTTACTTAAGAAGGCACTACTGAATAATTGTAATAGTAATTACTGTTTAATATTTTATTTTATTGATTCAATAATTGTTGCGTTGATATTTTATATTATTGTTGTTTCAATAATTGTTGCTGCACATCATCTCCATTATCAGATCAATAATTCATATTATTTGAATAATATTATTAGTTAGTATTA
This sequence comes from Panax notoginseng, assembly GCA_016801055.1. NCBI lineage: Eukaryota > Viridiplantae > Streptophyta > Magnoliopsida > Apiales > Araliaceae > Panax > Panax notoginseng. Next base: position 162,737,408 of record CM029015.1, on the reverse strand, counting down.
TTGGCAATGTCTAGAAAGGTCTGTCTAAGGAGAGGTTTGGTTATCTAATTGCGCGCTAATAAGGAGAAATCCTTATCGGAAAGCCCCCTCTTTCCTGGAAACTGCCTGGTTGTCATTATTGTGATTCTGTAATATTATTTAATAATTAATTATTGATTTATATGATAAGAAAAATATTTATTTAATGTGAATATAAATGATGGATTTATTTATGTGGTTATAAATGAAGGAATTAATGTTGAGGTATTTTATCAGTATTTTGTCGGATTGAAGGTATTATTAGATCAAACCAGTGTTCTTGAGCTATATTGCGTGAGTTATATTTTTTAATCCGATCGTTGGATCGTTGTGATTTTTGGATATGTTATACATATATAAGTTGAGTATATGTTCACAAATTTTGAACCGTTAAAAATGAACGAATGATTTGTTATGAATTTTAAGAGGTGACTGATTCAGAAATTAGGTTTATAAATAATTTTGGTAGAAAATTCTAGAAATGGGTGCGCCCCACTTTTAGTTGTTGGGGAAGATGGCTAATTTTTGGTGGGTAGAATAGTAGCAGGTAAAGCCATCAGGTAGCAGGTCAATTCTGCTTCGGCGTTCTAACTTTTTCTATAAATAGAGGGCTAAGTTAGAATTGAAAATCACACCAGAATTCATAAGTTTTCTCTCTTTTTCTCTCTAGATTATCGAGAGTATTTTGTGAGTATTTAGATACTTGGTGAGTTGCTATTCATCAGTGCAAGTTTTCTTCAGCGTCATATCCGATATCCAGTCAGAAGTGCTGCTCTTTTGAGGTAAGGGATAGTAAGGAATTTTAAGGGTTGTTATATTTTTCAGTTTCGTAATTCTTCTGACCTTCAAAAAATTTTGAAAAAATTTAAAATGATAATTTGATGAGTTTTATTGATTGTGTCCAGAAATGGTGATTTTTGGATGTATAGATTAAGAGTTATGAATTTTATGAGAAAAGACAATTTTAAAAGTAATCCCTTATAATTCCTTGTGGTTAACTCCAAAATTGATAAAAAATTTATTGAGAGTACATCTATATAATATTAGTGTACTCTGTAAATTTTAGAATTTTTGGATAAAAGTATAATTTTTGATAAATATCTAAATATTCATCTATTTTGGCCATATAAAAAATAGTAAATAAATTTTAAAAATTCTGAGAAAAATATATGTTCAATATGGGACTATATTCTACTAAATCTCATAAAAGAAAATTTGTTTGTACTGATTTGGTATTTTTCATGAAAATAGACTAGTTATGAGTAAATGAATTAAATGTGTTATGTGAAGTAAGAAAATTAGAAAATAGGATTTTATAGCTTGAGAATCCTATATGAGGTATATGTAGATTTTTGATGAGGGTTTTGGTTATTGGTGATGAAATCTTATGAGTTTGGAAATTAAGGAATGATTAAATGCATTATTTAGTAAAGTATAAACAATTAAAATAAATTATTTATAAGTTTAAGAAATGTTATTTCAATATCATTATACCGAAATATTGGTATAGATTTTATTGTGGAATTATATCTTTTTATGCCGGGTTTACTATTCATGAGTTACTATTTACGAGTTACTATTCATGAGTTACTATTCACGAAGTTACTATTCGTGGGTTACTATTCACGAGTTACTATTCATGAGTTGCTATTCACGAAGTTACTATTCATGGGTTACTATTCACGAGTTACTATTCATGACAAAATTGGTTTCTTTTTCTAACCAAATTATAGTTGATTTATGAATATTACTCATGAGATTGAATTTAGATGTTTTGATTATATTGATTTTACTATTATATATAACATTTTTATAACTTTAATGATGATATTTCTATATGACTTGAGTGTAAAGATGGGTAGATTTTTGGTATGATCATGACTATGGGTTCCCTTTGGCCAGTAGTGCAAAGTTGAATTGTTGACTGGTATGATCAAGACCATTGAATTTATAATTGAATATCTTTAGCTTAAGTGCAAAGGTGAAATGATCAACATGGTTATAATTATTATTTATATAAATTCTGAAATGATTATATATTTCTTTGAGATATTAATATATTTGGCCTGCAGTGCAAATATGAACTATTGAGGAATATCTTTGGCCTGTAGTGCAAAGATGAATTGTTGATGAATATCTTTGGCCCGTAGTGCAAAGATGACCTGTTGTTGAATATCTTTGGCCTGTAGTGCAAAGATGGTCTGCTGATGAATATCTTTGGCCGTAGTGCAAAGATGAAATTGTTAGTATGATTATGTACAGGAACTGTGATTTGGTATAACCATGATCTTTGATGTTTCAGGTAAAGACATGTGATGAAAATTATCTTCGTCCTGGGTGCGAAGAAAAATTTAGAATCACAATTATGATTATGAGTTATTCATATTATTGTGGACCAGAACTGTTGATTGATGTTGCAGGGATAAATTATTGTTGGCGGATTTTTAACATGAAAAAGATAATAGACTTTATGGTCTATTTGACTCTTCTAATGGATTGCTCGTTCCGCTGCAACTATGGTTGAAATTTTTTATCATCTACTATATGTTCTAAATCTCTGATTTATTACTGTAGAAGGCTATTGATAATTTATTTATCTTTAGTCATGATATTTTTTACTGGGCTAGTTGTGCTCACCCTTCTGTTTCATAATTTCTTTCAGGTAATAAGAGTGTAGCTGGGTCGAGCGGGGGTAACAGGGGAATAGAACGGTGGTCATCATTTAGTAGTTATATTTGGTGAATCAAATAGGGTGAGGCGAACCCAACGTTGGAAGGGTGTTTTGTCACTATCATACAAGATATCTAATGACATACAACCTCGTGTCATCATAAGACACAGTTGTGCACATCCACTTGCTGAGTATATTTACGAGCACTACCTATATAATCTTGGTATTTGTTTGAAGTATAATTCACGATTAAAGACAGTGGAGATAATGACATGTTAAGAAAAGACTCACCATTGGAAAGAATATGATAGTAATCTTCTTGTTTTTCTTTGGGGTCTATTAGGTCAACCAAGGATAATTCTGTGGACATATGATATCTATCATAACTTGGAAGCATGGCCTCCCATGTACGAAGGTTTCCTTGAGCACTTTCCAAAAATTTTAATTTCTAAACCAGTTTTTGACTATACCTTTATGTAAGGTGTCATTGTGAGGTGTTGTCCACGGTTGGGACATGAGTCACATTTGGTATATATTTGTATCCAAACTCACAGCATATGTGTTGTTGTATTTTGTACGACAATTGTTGTAATAAAGTTGTAGTTATTTTATGTACCATGTATTGGGCGACTCAGAATAGGTTGGATGGAATGGACCTATTTTGGGATTGTCACACACATCCTAATTAGTTATTTTATACACATTACATCTTTATTATTTCAAGTTGGAGAGCAAACTCAAAGAGGAAAAAGAGAGAGAATTAAGAGTCAACGAGATTGAAGAAGAAGTTGGAGAATTAAAGAGTGCCTATCATCTTGCCTAATCATAACAGAGAAATCAAGGGTAATCCTTTAATCCTAAGTTTTAAATTACGTTCTTAAAAGTTCTTCATGAAATTAATTTTTAACTTCCTGTACTTGAATTTTTTATGGATGATTGTTGAATACATAATGATATACATGTCTATAACATGTTTTACATGACTTGTATGGGATTTAGAATAATCAAATCCATGACATCATGCTTAAAATCTTAGTTTTGAGTTTACAGTAAAAATATAATTTTGGTTCTCTATAAATGAGTTTTTATGGCCAATTTGTTGAGAAATTGTTTGTAATCGTTAATATGCATGTATAATATGCTATATGATGTTTATAAACGATTTTAGGATAATTAATCCATGAAATTATGTTTAAATTGGAGTTTTAAATTTTACAGAAAGATAAATATTTGGATATGGCCTATAAGTACAAAAATTGATGCCTAAATTGCCTATTAATCAGTAAATTGATAATTAATTATGTTTATTCATGTAAAAACAAAAAGAACAAAACTTGTATGGAATGATTTGGTTGAAAAACGAGTTCTTAGTAGTCAATTTCGTTAAGAATGTCAAAACTGGAGTTTTTCAAAAAAACATCAAAATTATGGCTTTAAATCTTGTTGTTTATGCGACTTAAGTTGTTAAAAGAATGCTAAGAATGTTGTATAATGTTTCTGTTAAGTTCAGAACATATGGGTAATATTTATTTCGTTATTGGTGTGAAATTTTGGCCTAAATTGGTCATGTTCTGTGTTCTTCGCGAACTGCAGAAACATAAACTGCTTTGCAGCACTGCAGCGCCGCTTTGCAGCACTGCAGCGCCGCTTAGCAGGCTTGTCTGCGTGTTTTGGCGTTGTGCGCTGGTCTTCAGTATTAATGGCGCGCTGTAGCCCTGAGTCAGAGCTGCAGTGCCTGGCCATAGGCTTAACAGCAGAGCTGCAGCTCCGGTTCCTGAGTAATAGGGCGCACTCCAGCGCCGGTTAGCAGATTTGCCTAGAAATTTTTATTTAATTGTTCAAATCCAGAAAATGTGATTTAAACCCAATATAATGAACATGAAAATGTATTAAGCATACAATGTGATGTTAAAACAGATTCTTAACATGTCAATGATGTTCTTACATGTTTAATTAATATGTCGAACGCGTAGTTAACTCGTCGTTCGTGAAGTCTAATAATGTGTGAAAACTAATATTGTGATTTGATTAGTATAATCATAATCAGAGTTTAGACAAAAGAGGATGTACTTATGATGCCAGTTATGTTATAATTAATTGGTATTGTGAATGTTAATGATATGCGGGATTAAATTGAGGAACATAAATAGTAAACGTGTAATCTATGCACGAGGTAAGTTTCTGAACCCTACTCTTATGTTGAGCAAGTATCCTTACTCTATCATGATTATAATTACACAAGTTTTTCTAATCCCTAAACTTTATTTAAGCAAGTTTCTAAGCCCTAATTATACATTGAGCAAATTGTTATTTTATATTATATCATGATTGAGCAAGTTTTCTATTTCTAAACTTTCATTGGGTAAGTTCTTAAACTTTATTATTGTTGAACAAGCTTCATATTCTTATTTCGAATTGTCAGAACTTAATCATTCCAGTTCATAATTCCAAATGAAATGTTATAACTCTTTTGAAGTATTACTCTTGTTATACAATATTCATTCGATTGTATAGAGTTGAGATTCAATCCTTGATTTGAGTACTGATTTTAATATTGTATTAAAACTTTAAATAGATAGTGAATTCTTATTGATTCAACTAATACTTAGTTTATGATTATTGAACTCTAAATTACCCTTGAGATCAATCCAAACCATACTTCCTTTGGTGCAGACTCTAATGTCAAAGCTGAGATGAACAACCCTGCTACAGGGGATTACATACGCGATAGTGTTAAGATGCTATGAACATACATGATACATAGGGCTGATCTCCCTAAGTACAAGAAGTTAGGTCTATATAGTCTTACGACTGTTAAAGGTTTAAAGTAGAAATACTTGATAATCTGGGACATAGTTCTTGGTCTTATGACCCTCAGATGTACTTTTGATTCATGTTCTAATCTTGATTCAAAAGCTGAGTTTTCTTTTGTTCAGTATCCATTATTTATTCATATGTTATTATTACTACTATTGTTAAAACTTGTGGGCAATCGTTGCTCACTCTTGTATAATAATATTGCAGATAATATTGAAAGAGTTGATGAACCATCCACAAGTAAGGGCAAGGGAAAAACAAGCAAATGATGAAGACTTATTTAGTATTTGAGAATAATTATGTTAAGACTTATGATATTATGTTTAAGACTTATTTGTTTATGATGTTCTCGCATTTGATGTATTAAGGTTAGATAACCTGGGATTTATTTGTTTATGTTGTTGTAACCCCTTTTTGGGAGAATTTCTATTTCTATTTTATTGTTATCTTTACTTTGGGCAGATAGATGTTATTTATTTTGGTAAGTAAACACCAAATCTGTGGAAAATTCGAGTACCTAGATTTGGGGGTGTCACAGTCACCATCAAAAATAGGTATCTGTTACCTAACATTGATGACCTATTTGACAAGTTACAAGTTGCTCAATTCTTTTCAAAGATCGATCTCTATCCTGGATATCATCAGTTAAAGATTAAAGCTGATGACATTCCAAAGACTGCCTTCAAAACTCGATATGGGCATTACAAATTCTTAGTCATGTCTTTCGGATTGACTAATGCTCTTGTTGCCTTCATGGATATGGTGAGCTGAATATTCAAGGAATATTTGGATCATTTCGTCATTGTGTTTATTGATGACATTATCATATACACTAAAAGTCATGAAGATCATGAACAACACTTGAGGTTGATACTCCAAAAGCTTCGTGAAAACAAGTTATATGTCAATTTGAAGAAATGCAAGTTCTGGATTGAGGAAGTAGCATTCCTTGGTCACGTGATATCGAAAAATGGAATATTAGTTGACCCGACAAAGATTGAAGTAATATCAAATTGGGAATAACCTAAGTCAGCGACCGAAGTACGAAGCTTTCTGGGTCTAGTTGGTTATTATCGGAGATTCGTAGAAGGATTTTCTCAAATTGCCACTTCATTAACTTAGCTGACTTGAAAAGATACAAAATTCGAATAGAGCGAGTAATGTGAGAAGAGCTTCCAATAACTCAAGAGAAGACTCAATTCAGCACCTGTTATGACAATACCATCAGGTTCAGAAGGATTTGTCATCTACAGCGATGCGTCAGGCAGAGGTCTAGGTTATTGTAACGCCCCCATATCTATACTCCCACGGTATCCGATATGGTGCTTACTACAAGTCAATGTATATAACACATTCAAATCTATACACCCATGGTTTCTAATTCTATGCTTATATCTAATTGAGTGACTATACAATTATAACCAGATGCAATTCCCATATATCCAAGATTCACAGTATCCCATAACAGATAACGATTTCTAGGAGAACTATTGCTGTGTTTGGATACCCTCACTTGGATGTATGAACGGTATATGCGAATAATAGCTATCTATCCGAAATTCAGAGTACCAGTAATAACATGAACAATCCATATTACCAATACCCTCACTCAGATGTATAGTCTATGTCATGTGAATTACACTGTCGCATCAATAATACCTATCTATCTGAAATACAATAACATGAACAATCCATGTTGTGAATACCCTCACTCAGATAAATAGTTCCCAAGGATCTCAAACTAGATTGAAAATTCTAATTGCATCTATATATGTAAAGAAATCACGGTTGTGAAAATAAAAGATATTTTATATATATATATATATATATATATATATATATATATATATATATATATATATATATATATATTAAGGTTTGATTACATGATTCTTCATAAAGAATTTTTTATTACAAAGTATTACATTCAGCTAGATACTAATATAAACTAATCTAAGCAGAGACGCTTCCCTTTATTAACTCTAGATGTGCCAGGGTTACCATCTAATACTGCAAAGGGAATAATTTGCAAGGGTGAGCTATGACATGCTCAATAGGTTTTATATTTATAACAATATATGATTTGAAGAAGTATAACAATTTAAAACTCAACTGATTGTTGTTACCATTTTTGGACTTTTTATTTCTGTCAGTCACAAAGACTTAGAAATTTTGTTTAGATGTGAGATAGGGGATCAACTTATTCAACATCCTAGGAGTATGCATCTCATCCTAATCGTGCCCACGTGCACCAAGTGTCAATATTTAATTGACCCAACATCTATCTCTTTTTAGAACACACAACTCAGTATAAGATGTCTTACCAAAACAATTTGGTTTGACACAACAATTTATGCTCAATAAACAATATCATATGAATAAACAATTCATTTTTTAGTTATGCTGATGCTATAACAATAATTTTGCAATAATTGACAATTCAAGTTTAGGTTTGGTATTACATATCAAAAGCAATTTAAGATATGAATCTTGTTCATGAATTAAAACAGGGTTTAGGAACTTGCAAAAGTAATTATGGTTAGGAAACTTGCGAATTAATTATGGTTAGGGAAGTTGCCTGAGCGAAGATCAATCAAGCAATGCTATTTGATTTGTTAATAAACACCTAAGATGTTCATTCATATAAATCTAACACAATAGTATTGATAACAATACTCAAATACATAAACTATTCATGTTTGGGTTAAGTTTGATCTGGTGTCGGTGTCCAAAGACTTTACCAAGCAATTAATAAGTTAATAATTTGGTTAAACTTTATTTATAAGCTTTATTATATTTCTAGATAATTTATATATCTTTTATAATAATTTCTGGAAGCTTATAATTATTTTTAAGTATTTATTTATCCCTTAAATGATTTTTAAATCATATATTTCTATTTCTAAGTAATTAATAATTACTTAGAATATTATAAAAACCTTGTTTATTATTTTTAAATAATTTATTATGATTTTTAAATCATTAATATTATTTTTAAATAATTATTTATTATTTATAAATAAATATTCTAATTATTCTATTAATAGATTAATTATTAATAATATCTAAATAAATAAAATATTTATAGAATTTATGTAAAAATATTAAAAGATAATTATTATAACTTAATATAATTTTTAAATCTGTTTTTATAATTATTTATTAATTATTTCTAATTTTTATTAATTTATTTATTTGAAAATATTTTTTGTCTGTCGCTAATGCCCTATTCGCTATAGGTGTTCTTGAGTTTCTCGGAATCAGTTGATCATTGCCTAGAGACCACTTTGACCTTAATCTAATTCTCTATTGTTAATGATTCTGGGTTTAGAAGTATATGAGTGTTATAGTACTCATGCAGTAGTACAACATCATACCAATTTCATGCTTTAACCTATATATAACAAGAAGTTATAGAGGCTCAAAGTCACTGTCATAGCTGTTCTTGAGTTTCTGGGTAACCCAGAACAGTGGTCATGGTCGGTCAACGGTTTTGTAGCTTCTAGATCTTTCAATCAGTGTGATAGATTTGTGTTTTGTTTGTTGTAACATGCAGTCTATATATCAAGGTACATATATGTAACATTGATTTGGACAGAGTATGAATCTAAGGTCTCGATCTGTGTTGGTCAAAGTACAGCCAAATGTTGTTCTTCATGTTCATCAATTTTCTGGGTAACCTAGAAAACTTAGTCATGCTTGGTCAACGACTTTTGACCATTAATTCTGGTAATCCTATGAATTGTTTAAACGATTGAGTGTCATAGATATGTAGTATGTATGTCAAGGTATTAATTCATTACAATTAGTCATTATAACATTAAATAGAAAGCGATTAAAAGGTTGGTCAAAGTAACCGGTTCAACCTGTTCTTGGGTTTTCTAGGTAACCTAGAAAATAGAACTTCGTGATCGGTCAACCACTTTTGACCACCTATATCTTGCAATATATGGTTCCAATGAACCTATTTTTTTTCCAGATTAAGGACCTCATGTCATACTACTATTAGATTTGTAATATTCATGAACGCAATTAAATTGCACAAATAAGCAGAAATGTGTAAAAATCAGAGTTTAAAAATTTTACAAACCATATACCCGGATCATCCTTTATGCACAATTATTAATTAAACAAAAATATGAAGAACAAAAATTATACCCTTGAAGATTCAAGCTTCCTCAGGTACAAGTTCACCTCCAATCTTTTTCGTGTTCAACTTGAATCCACCGGGTTTGGTTCCTTCCTTTGATCAACGTTAGCCACCCAAGTGTTTGGCCTCTAGAGGTGGTCCACCAAGGAAGATTAAAGATTCAAGAAGATGGGTGTTTGGCAAAATCCTAGTTTTTCTATCTCTCATAAAAAAGGAGCGTACTATCCAACAATTTGAATTACGTCTATTGTCAAAAAGTCAACAACAACTCTACACCCATAATAAGACTCCTCTTATTTATAGATGTGGGCAACCCTCCTTAACAATTAAGGAATTGTGTTTTATTTTAATTAATTAAATTCCTTTAATTAATTATGCTCCCAATCTTATTAGAAATAATTAATTAAAATCTTTTAATTAATTAGCCTCCTAATCTTATTAGGAATATATGAGAGTACTTTTATTAATTAATTTCCAAACTCTTTTAGGAATTAAATAATAATAATAGTAATAATAATAATAAGACTCCTCTTATTAATTTATATTTAATATTTCTAAAATATTAAAAAATAAATATTAAGTTATTTAATTTATTCTATCACCATAGATTAAATTAAATATACTTAACTTATTATTACGATTATGCCATTAACTTCTTAAATAATTATTTTTCCTTTTATGGTGTGACCCTTTAGGTTCTCCATATTAAACCGGTTGTGAATAAATCAATTAGAACAATTCTAATCTTATTTAAATAAATAAATTAAAATATTAATTTATTTAAATAAATAATATTTATTCTACAATAGGGATAAGCCTCCCTAGCGATTAACGACTTTCCAGATAATATAGATTTCCACATTAATCATAAAAAGAACCTTTGAGTAAATAGTTACCGTACAATTCAATCCTTCCACCATACAATGTCCCAATTAAATATAAGACATGTAATTACTCTCAAGTTTTATTTTATTTAATTATATGTCTTTCGATTCTTAAATGCGCAACTCCAAATAATGTAAATTAGAAACTCTTTTCTAATTTTATTCTGCCTTGGCCAAGGACTACTGGGTTTTTATTTATCGAATCACATAGGACATTTCTCTTCTTTTACTAGAAGTGGTAGATTCTTTATTGATCATACATTATCTCCATGTACAATTTATTATACCCAAGCATACCCTTTGGTATACCCTAAGGGTCTTAAGAAATAAGTCAAAGTATAACTCATCATACATAAGATACTATGATGATCTCAAGTCCAAGGATCACTTGTACTACTATCACTACAAAAATTCCTATTGACAGGCAAGTAAAACTCCATTAGGTATTCCTTAGCGAGCCACGTTCAGTGAACTTATTCTCTAGTAAGCACCTACATACTTGCTTTAGTGTCTCCACACAAATGATCATGAGATCAATCATCCTCATCCAATGAGCAAGCAACGTATGTACCAATCTATCCGGATTCACTAATCCCCAATTTAGTAATCCAACGATTGGGAACTATTTAAGTTTTAAGCTTTCTAAGAATTTAGATCTCATTAAAATGATCATCATCATTATTCTAAAAGCATTGCTTAAAATTATGGGTGTATCACATATTATAAAACTGCATCATGTAGATAATTCTAAGCCTTTAATAAATCAATACTTTTTATTAATAAATGAATAAGATTGTTACAAAGTATATGCTTTATCATCAAACATGATTGGCTTGTGTGCATACTACTTTCAATCTCCCACTTGCACTAAAGTCAATCATCATGGTATCTCATACTCTTCTTCTCTAAGTGACAATTATCCTGCTGTTGGATAAGCTTCAGTAAATGGATATGTAATGTTGTTCTTGAGAGTCCACTATCTCTATAGTGATTCCCATCTTTCAATGATTCTTATAATCAAATGAAGGTGCCACAACACATGTTTAGATCCAAGATGAGACGTAGGAACTATTCCTAGTTCTGTAATGAACTTTTTATCCAAACAATCAACTTGCAGCTTTATTTATAGCTATATACTTTGTCTTTATCACTAAACCAGCAACTCTTTGCTATTTGGAACATTTCCAATTCACTGCACCACTGTTCAAGGTAACACTTTACCTTAAAGTGAATTTTTCTGTCGTCTTGGTCTTTTTGAAAAACTTGAGTCTGTTAAGCCCTCTAGTTTTAATTTAGACCCACCATGAATATGATCACATCCTTAGTGTATGTTAGGTACTTTAAGATGTTTTTCACTGACTCATAGTGAACTTCTCTAGAATATGATTGATCAACATCAGGTCCCGTACATTTCATTGCATACATGATTGTTACTCATGCGATCTCTCTTTTATGAGTCTATGGGGACTATAAAGAGAGATAAACTCCAGGGTTCATCAACATGAGACATCTCTTGGAGTTTGCCATGCTAAACGACTTTAGCATCAAATGAATATACGTTCCTTGGGTTATGTCGAGCATCCTCTCAAATCTATCTGTATAGATTTGTATCCCCAATTAAGATACTCTTCCCAAATCATTCATGGAGGAATGTTTAGATAACTTTATCTTCACTGATTGTAGTATTAGTATGTCATTCCTTATCCATAGTTTATCAACATATAATATTAGGAATGTCACGGTGCTCCCACTGACCCTTTTGTACACACTAGAACTCTTACCTCATCGTATTTAACTAGATCATCATCTTCTATGATGTGTACCTCATCATCATCATCATCTATGATGAATCCATACCTCCTAGGTTTCTTCAGTACTATTCTAGATTTACGATTCGGTTGTGGTACAATATGTTTATCTATAGGTTCCTCTTATTTGACTTATAGTGTTTTGTGGTTCTTGAACTCTTCAAGATCTATTATCCTCCCATTAGCCCCTTCAATGATAAACACTTTTATCTTAGAAGGTAACATATTTCGCAATAAACACATTTTGCTAAGTAGGATTATAGAACATATACCCTAAACTTACTTTAGGATGTCCCACAAATCTGTACTTGTCAAACTTTGTCCCAAGCTTATCCTTTGAAACCTTTTCACATAAGTTGGACAACCCTTTAACTTAACATACTTAAGATTAGGAATCCTCCCTGTCCATAACTTTTATGGAGTCTTGGGGCTGGATTTTGAGGTTACCTTTTCGTAGATATGCAGCCATTTCTAGGACATTACCCCAGAAGGATACTGGAATGTCGATAAAATCATTATGGACCGTACCATGTCCACAAGGTACAATTTTTTCTTTCAAATACATCAATCAATTATTGCGTATCAGGAGGTGTCCTTTATGAGAAAATCATTTAAGATGATCTAGAAACTTATTGCACAAGTATTTATTCCTTGATCCGATCAAAGAATCCTAATACTTTACCAATTTGTTTCACTTCTGAATTCTTTGAACCTTTCAAAAAATTCAAACTTGTATTTCAGCAAATACACACATTCAACTCTTTGAATGATCATCTCCTTTTCTTATACTAATTTGTTCAATATGTAAAATTATTTTCACGTAAGTCAAGTATACAAAATCCATTAAGTAAATTCCAGTTATATACAAAACATTATTATTATAAATAGAACAACAATTGTTCTTAAATATAATACCAAAGTTTTCGTTGTCCAACAACAAAAATGGAAACAATGCTTCTAACGAGAACTGAAATACAATAACAACTTATTGGCTTAATAGATTTACCCGTAGGCAATGCTAAACTATAAGTTTCTATGGCTAATGCAGCAACATTTGCCTCATTTCCTACACATAGGATTACTTATCTTTGTTTAGCTTTCTACTTCTGCTCGGTCCCTTCATAAATCTATATTTATGATAACCAAAGTCGGTATCCTATACCCAAGTAGAGTCTTGACTTAAAGAAAAATTTATTTTAAATCATGAATAAAATTATATTTATAACCGAAACTTCACTAAGCTTCTTCTGATTAGCCTTTGCAAGATGCTTCTTCAGTTTCTTTCCAGTGTCCAGCCTTATTGCAGTGGAAGCAAACTCCTATGCTATCCGTATCAGTTTTATTCTTATTATCCTTTATTTTTGCCTTTTCTATTTACCTTCTTAGAATCGTTCTTCTTTTCAGAAGATCCTTTAGCCCCTACTAGTAAGACATGGTCTTTCTTGGTTGGAAAGAGACTCTCAACATTTTTCAACATGTTGAGCAAATCAGCGAGGCTGATATCTAGCTTATTCATATGAAAAAATTCACAACAATTGTGAAATGAGTCCGGGAGTGAGTGCAAGATTAAATCTTGGCTCAACTCTCCATCCATGATAAAACCTGTTGTCCTAATTGATCAATCAAATTGATTATATTAAGGACTTTTATCTGTACTATAGTGTCATCAGTCATTCTAGATCAGAAGAGGTCCTTAGATATCTGATAAATTCTATCAGTCCTACTTTCCTCACCATCAACTACTTGATGTGCAGGAATATAGTAAGAGCATCTATAGTTTCATGCTGACGCTGAAGCACGTTACTCATGGATGTGAGCATGATGCATTGAGCCAACTGTGCTTCTTCTTGCCACTTTTTAAAAGTATCAATATCTTCCTCAGAGGCATTGTCTGCAACTATTGCAGGAATAGGCGTATTAAGGACATAAGATAACTTTTCAGCCGTGAGAACTATTCTCAATTTCCTTAACCAATCCGTTTAATTCGGTCCGGTTAAATAGCATCTAATATGCTTCTGAGTGATAGTGATTTAGACATTATAAAATTTTGTAAATGAATTTGTAATTAACAACATTTTAGCTTACATTCTTTTATTAATTACCAAAATAAATTAGGTCTTGTTTTAAATTGGTATCTCCCACTATTTTCTTCAAACTATATTACCATCACTTATATAGTTCGGCAAAATCTAATTAAAGATTTGCTAGTGAGAATAAGGATCCCATTTCAAATATATATAGCCTTGTGGTGACACAACAAACTATATATAAATAAATAGGTAGACAACTCTTGTCAATTACATCAACTATGTAAATCCTTGTATTTTTCCTCTTAGATTATTTTGATCAAGTGGTGGCACATCCGAATCAAAATTATCCAAGTTAAGTCCAACCTAGCACTCTATATATTCAAAAAAGAAAAATATTATCCTTGTGGTGACACAACAAAACAACATTGTTCAATTTTCTTTATAAGCATTAAATATGATAAGATTAACATCTCAAAGAATTAAGATAAGCCTTGTGGTGACACAACAAACTTATAATAATTAATTGATACTCTATTATTTTTATCATACTAGAAGGCGACGCTCGATATTGTAAATATCTTTGAACGCTTAGAACTTAATATAAAAAATTTGAGTAATTTGTTATTAATTTGTCTCATCTTGTTTAGCGCGCGCGCGCGCGCACACACACACACACACACACACACACACACACACACACACACACACACACACACATATATATATATATATATATATATATATATATATAAAATACGCGTCATATTAATTAACATGCGAAGCATGTTTGCATAATATATAATATATAGTATAAGCATGCACATATAGAATACTATATTCTACCCGGATTGATTATGGACTTTTATTCTAGTTTAGTTCACTAGAGCCACCAAGTGAACCAAAAGGTCAAACCCTAGGGGTGCAAGAATTAATTTTTAAATATAACTATTACATGTAAACCCAGACTCCATTACAAACGGGTCTTCAAGCGCTCCTTGCTCCTTGATCTCCAATTTTACAAAATTAATTCTAACTATTCCTATTACAAAACTATTTAAAATAAATAGAAACCTTGATCAGCAGTCAAGGGGAAGCACATAAGAGGGAGTTAGAATTTACATTAACAAAAATTATAGAAGACGAGGTACGCAGACCCCATTTAATAAAACTCATACATTCATGTATCCAACTAAAATAAAATCCAATCACATTGGTCAATAATCTATACTCAATCCTATTTATTATCATATACATCACCATATGCATCAATAAATAACATTCATCTCATAAATAATAAATATTATATATATATATATATATATATATATATATATATATATCATTTAATGAGCAAATTTAGTTAGTATAAAATCTAATTTTGAATCAAAATAAACTCCTTTATTTTAATCCAAATTTAAATCAAAATAAACATATTTTATTTTAATTTATCCAATTTTGAATAAAATAAACTATTTTATTTTAATCAAAATCTTTAATCAAAATAAACTCCTTTATTTTAATTATGGAATCCAATTCCAAGTAAAAAAATAAAACTCCTTTATTTAAAGGAAACACGGATTCTTTTCATATTCACAAATAAACTCCTTTATTTTGAATAATATGAAATCTTATATCATATTTAAATAAACTTCTTTATTTAAGGAAAAATATATTCACTTTCCTATTCATAAATAAACTTCTTTATTTTGAATAATATGAAATCTTATTTCATATCTAAATAAACTCCTTTATTTAAGGAAACATAGAATCCAATTTCAACTCCAATTAGTTATCATGGAATCCAATTTCAACTCTAATTAGTTAACAAAAAAGTATAATTTTAAAATTAAAATAATTTTTTTATTTTAAGATTAAAATAAACCTTTTGTTTTAAGATTAAAATAAACTTTTATTTTAATTATAAAATTATTAAGATTATATATATATATATATATATATATATATATATATATATATATTTTACATTTACATTCACTAAGGTAAAAGTAAAATTTTTTTACTTTAAGTAAAAGCAAAAGTAAAAGTAAAAGTAAATTCTTTTACTTTACTTTCGGCTGATTGACTGGGGGACATCAATGATGTTGTCGTTGACTGGGCGTCTTCGTTGATTGACTGGTCCGTCTCCTGTCGGTGCCGGATGGCGCTGTTGATCATCTTATCAGATGGATCACCATCCCTATACTCATTTAACAGCGAGATAAGTTTTTATTCAGAAAACTTAAACATAAAAAAGAAAAGATTAAGAAGATGACTGGTGAATCGGTAAAGTAATCTCTTTCTTTTATTTATAAACAGTTGAGGAAGGGATTACATCTAATCTTAGATAAACTTTAAATGGAAGAGAGAAGTACGAATGACTTCTTCTTCATCTAACTAGAAGAAGGAAGCAACAAGCTTCTTCTTCGCTAACTCTAGAGAGAAGGGGGAGAGAGGACCTCTGCGAGGCTGTAAGGAGAGAACCTTACAATTAAGCCTAAGTAACTCTAAACACTTCGAGTTACTTAAATAGAAAACTGAAAAGTAAATTACTATTGATTCACGCAGGAATCACTATTACATTTAGTGGAGTAAAAGTACAAAGTAAAAGTAATTTACTAAAGTAAAAGTAAACGTAAGAAACATTTTACATTTACATTTACTAAGGTAAAAGTAAAAATATTTTACTTTAAGTAAAAGCAAAAGTAAAAGTAAAAGTAAATTCTTTTACTTTACTTTTAGCTGATTGACTGGGGGACAGCAATGATGCTGTTATCGTTGACTGCTTCCTACTTTTCCCGAAAGCTGACGATGACTGGGCGTCTTCGTTGATTGACTGGTCTGTCTCCTGTCGGTGCCGGATGGCGCTGTTGATCATCTTCTCAGATGGATCACCATCCCCATACTATCCCACCTTAAAATTTTTATCCAGGAAAATACCCTTTAACCCCCAAAAATTTGGTTTATAAAGAAAGAGGGAAACATTTTTTCACCGAAAAAATGGTCAAAATCTTCAAAATTTCTTAAATTTTGTAAAAAAATTTTGTTTAAAAACAAATCAGACTATGTCTGAAACAAAGGATTACTCGATTGGCCTTGAACTATCAGTGAAGTTGATCTAAACAGGAGACTTCTTTGTTAACTGTTTAAACAAAAATTCTTTCTTTTGTCATTCCGCTTAAACTCGAGCCGTTCTTGCCTTAAGTAAACTCATACCTGTAGATCTAATAATTCCCTTAGCCTAAACTGCTCCCACGCTGGAGACTTACAACAGCATAACGGGACTTATGGCGATCTTAGGTGGTTTACAGCAAGTTACGCGATTAAAAGTGGAGCAAAAGAAATAAAAGTTTGAAGAAACATTTAAAAACAAGATCTAACTGTTTTTAATCGAAACCACCAACAGAACCAAGAACCAACCGTGTGGCTCTAATACCATTTAGGGCGGAAGCAGAAAATCAAAAAATAATAGGAAAAGAAGAACAAGAGAAGGGCATACAAACACAGTTAATTTATTAATACAACTTTATTAATACAATTGTCGTGCAAAATACGACAACACTTAACTGTGAGTTTAAAATACAACTATTGTCTTCTAGACAATATCCACACTCAAATAAGTCCTCATAACAATTATTGATACTTTATTTTACAAAAATGGTGAGGACTACTAAAATATCTTTTTAGAACCATCATTCCATACCCCGACTAGTACTCGCTACATTCTCGCCTCCTGAGAAGAAAAATAGAATAAAAAGGAAAGGGTGAGTTCAACTAGCCCAGTAAAGAATATTATGACTAAGATAATATAGAACAAATTATCGTTAGTCCTTAACAGGGAAAAATCTAATAGAATACAATAGATAAAAAAATTTAAATTAATATTCGCAGCGGAAATAATAATTCATTAGAAGAGTTAAGTAGAGGATGAAATCTACTATCATCTATGAATTTAAAAGTCCATCATCAATATTTTATCCCAGTAACATCAATCAATACACATCTTGAATCAAATATTTATCTTTGCACTACAGGCCACATATATTCATTAGTTGGTCATGTTCATCTCAACACCTGTTCATCTTTGAACTACGGGCCAAAGATATTCATCAGAAAATCATTCATCTTTCCACAACAGGCCAAAGATATTCAGTAATATCATCATTTAGGACTGAGGATGATGAAAAATATTTTAAAGAAAACGAATCCAGTGAAACAAAAGAACAATTATTAAGGATTCGTACTTTAAACAATCTAAGTTCAAAAATACTTCATAAATAACCATAGTGGAGTAAAATTCAAGAATGATCAAAACATGGATACAATCAAAGCTAGTATCCATAATAGA
Organism: Panax notoginseng; assembly: GCA_016801055.1. Classification (NCBI taxonomy): domain Eukaryota; kingdom Viridiplantae; phylum Streptophyta; class Magnoliopsida; order Apiales; family Araliaceae; genus Panax; species Panax notoginseng. The sequence goes on along the minus strand of CM029015.1, from coordinate 162,718,685 downwards.
TATCTTGAAAAGAAAAAACGAAAAATTAATTTTTTGGTGAATAGTGCCGTATTCGTGAATAGTGCCGTATACGTGAATAGTGCCGTATACGTAAATAGTAACCCCGACACTAAAAGTTCCAAATTTGGTAAAAAGTTCAAATCAATATTTTGGCATAATGATATTGAAAGAAATAATATCATCTATAAAAAAAATAACATCCCTTACCTCGAAAAGACAGTACTTCTGACTGAAATACTGGATATAGTGCTGAAGGGAACTTGCACCGTATAGCAACACTCAAAGTATCAAAATACTCACAAGAATACGCTCGATAATATAAAGAGAGAAATAGAGAGAAAACTTATTTCTGGTGTGATTTTGAATTCTAACATAAATACCCTATTTATAGGCAAATACTTAGAACACCAAATCAAAAAATTAAATAAAATATTAATATATTAATATAATTTTCCTTAGCCCACCTTTTGTGACACCCCCAAAATAGGTATACATCACCTATTTTGAGTCGTCAAATACATGGTACAGAATACAAATATAATCTTTAATATATCACAAGAGAGCTGTGAGTTTCAATACAAATACTGTCTTCTAGACAATATCCACTATCAGAATAAGTCCTCATTACATTTATTGTCACACTATTTAATAGAATAGTGAGGACTACTAGTACTATCATCTGATCCATCACTCTGTTTCCCGACTCGTCCCAACTATATTCTCATTTTCTAAAGAGAACAGTGAAAAAAAGGGTGAGCTCAACTAGCCTAGTAAGAAATATTATGACTAAGATAATGCAAAATAAATTATCATTAGTCTTCAACAATGTTAAACTGATAAAATATAATAGACATCAAGTTTAACTGCAGCGGATCAAGTAATCCATTAAAAGAGTCAAGTAGAGAATAAAATCTACTATCTTTTATGATTTAAAAAGTTTTTCATGACTTTTATTGCTGAGACTCAGCTTAATAAATAATCCACATCATCGAATCACCCCTGCACTATGGCCAATGATATTCTTTAGTATCACTGTGACGCCCCCAAAATAGGTATACAACACCCATTCTGAGTCGCCAAAATACATGGTACAGAAACAACTACATCTTTATTATTACAACACAAGAACTGTGAGTTTAAATCCAAATATTGTCATTTAAACAATATCCACACTCAAATAAGTCCTCATTACAATTATTGATACATTATTTCACAAAAATGGTGAGGACTACTAAAGTAACTTCTAGAACCATCATTCCACACCCCGACTAGTACTCGCTACATTCTCGCCTCCTGAGAAAAATGGAACAAAAAGGAAAAGGATGAGCTCAACTAGCCCAGTAAAGAACATTATGACTAAGATAATACAGAACAAATTATCGTTAGTCTTCAACAGGGAAAAATCTAATAGAATACAATAGACAACAAGTTTTAAATCAATAACTGCAGCGGAAACAACAAACCATTAGAAGAGTCAAGTAGAGAATGAGTTCTACTATCTTCTAAGATTTAAAAGTCCATCATCAATATTTTTTCCCTGTAACAACAATCAATAACCATCTTTAATCAAATATTCATCTTTGCACTACAGGCCAAAGATATTCATTTGTATCACCAGTCGGTCATGTTTATCTCAACACATGTTCATCTTTGCACTACGGGCCAAAGATATTCATCAGCTAATCATTCATCTTTGCACTACGGGCCAAAGATATTAAGTAATATCATCATTTAGGACTGAGGATGATGAAAAATATCTTAAAGAAAACGAATCCAGTGAAACAAAATAACAAACATTAAGGATTCGTATTTCGATTTATCCATGTCCAAAAATACCTTATAATTATTCATAGTGAAGTAGAATTCAAGAATGATCAAAACATGGATACAATCAAAGTTAGTACCCAGAATAGATATTTTGGACGAAAAGAAGAAAATTTTATTTTTCGGTGAATAGTAACTCGTGAATAGTAACTCGTGAATAGTAACTCATGAATAGTAACCCCGGCGTGAAAAGTTCCAAATTTGATAAAAATTTCCAACCAATATTTCGGCATAATGATATTGAAGAAATAATATCATTTTCGAATAAAATAACATTCCTTACCTCAAAATAATCGTACTTCTGACTGAATTTCGGGTATAGTACTGACAGAAACTCGCACCGTATAGCAACACTCAAAGTATACTCACAAGAATACGCTCGATAATATAGAGAGAGAAAGAAAGAAAACTTTGTTTCTGGTGTGATTTTCAATTCTAACTTAGCCCTCTATTTATAGGAAAATGTTAGAACGCCATAGGAGACTAAAATAATAAAATATATTATTTTATTTTATTTTCTTTACGTATGCTAAGACCATGACTATCAAGGCATGCAAAATCTGAATTTTCCAGCAGCCCACATGCATATTCACCACCAACCAAAAACTGGGTCCCACCCATAATTTAATAAAAATCATTTTATTTTTCCGAAACTTCATTAACTCGTAGAAAATAGACCGTTTATCAGAAAAATGCGAATTTTATATCCATTCTGACTGAAATCGAATTCTCTACAACTTTGTAGCATTGAGTTTTTCCAAATTCCAAACCAAAAATATCCGAAATCTACAAACGGATGATTTTTAATACCTCCACATCGACAAAATACTAATAAAACACCTCAGCTTTAATTCTTTCATTTTTATCCACATAAAAATAAATATATCCATCATTTATATCCACAAAAATAAATATTTCCTTATCATATGAATCAATAATTAATTATTCACAAATAATATTACAGAATCACATTTATGACAACCAGGCCGTTCCCAGGAAAGAAGGGGCTTTCCAATAAGGATTTCTCCTTACTGGCGCGCAATTAGGTGACCAAACCTCTCCTTAGACAGAACTTTCTAGACATTGCCAATAATGTTATCTGATAATATTATTCAAATAATATGAATTATTGATCTGATAATGGGAAATACTGTGCAGTAACAATTATTGAAACAACAATAATATGAAATATCAATGCAGCAATTATTGAACTAATAAAATAAAATATTGAACAGTAATTACTGTAACAATTATTGAGTAGTGCCTTCTTACGTACGAATCAATAATTCAACTATATTGTGCAATCTGTGTGCTACTGTGCAACCACGCGTTATTATTGTATTTTTAACCACCGGGTATTTCAACAGTATTAACGGTAACAACTACGCCGTTATTAATAAACAACATATACTTGTCGTTTTCTTCATCCAATCACTTTTCGTTATGGGGCCCACAAAAGATTGTGCCATCGTACGAATATTTCCCGACAGGAAGAATATTCCACGACCAAACGAATATTCCCCGACAACAATGAATATTTTATAACCACATGCTTATTTGAAATATTTACGTATTTTACCCATAACTAACCTCATTAATCAATTTAACACTTACTATTTCAAAATAATAAATAGAGGAAATTTAAATTTCATTTATTAATAATTTGGGGTCTTACAACCTCCCCTCATTATGAAATTTCGTCCTCGAAATTGACGTACGTACCTGGTGTTTCGAAAAGATAAGGATACCTCGCTTTCATTTCCGTTTCTAACTCCCAGGTCATTTCCTCAATAGCATGGTTTCTCCACAAAACTTTAACTTGTGGTATAACCTTCGTGCGTAGGACATGCTCCTTTCTATCCAAGATCTTGACAGGTACCTCTTCGTACGTTAAGTCTTCAGCTATCTCGTCCGGTTCTAACTCAATAACGTGGTCTGGGTCTTTCACATATTTACGTAACACAGATATATGAAAAACATTATGAACACGAGACATACTTGGAGGTAACGCGAGTCTATAGGCCACATTTCCTACTCGGTCAAGAATCTGAAATGGACCAATAAATCGTGGATTGAGCTTTCCTCTCTTCCCAAATCTTGTAACTCCTTTCCATGGAGCCACCCGTAACAATACATGATCCTCAATGTCAAATTCTACGTCCTTTCGATGAAGATCCGCATAACTCTTTTGTCGATCCTGTGCCATTTATATATGTTGTCGAATCGTTTGGATCTTCTCTGTAGTCATGCGTACCAACTCTAGTCCCAACAATGTTGCTTCACCCACCTCGTCCCAGCATACTGGAGAGCGACACTTTCGTCCATATAATGCTTCAAATGGGGCCATACCTATACTTGCCTGATAACTGTTATTGTAAGAGAATTCCACCAATGGTAGGTACTTATCCCAACTCCCTTTGAAATCTAGGACACAAAGTCTTAATAGATCTTCAAGAGTTTGAATAGTCCTCTCTGATTGTCCGTCCGTTTGAGGATGGTATGCCGAACTAAATCGTAAATCTGTGCCCATAGCTTTTTGCAAGCTAACCCAAAATCTTGAAGTGAATCTTGGGTCACGATCCGAAACTATGGATACTGGCATGCCATGCAGTCTCACAATCTCATCTACGTATATACGAGCAAGACGTTCAAGGGAATAAGTCTCTCGTATCGGCAAGAAATGAGCAGACTTGGTTAATCTATCAATAATAACCCAAATATCATTTATGCCTTGAGAAACCGTGGGAAGACCCGTAACGAAATCCATGGTAATGTGTTCCCACTTCCATTTCAGAATCTCAAGTGGTTGCAATGGACCCTTTGGCACTTGATGTTCCGCCTTTACACGTTGACAAGTTAAACACCTCGAGATAAACTTTGCAATCTCTCTCTTCATATTATTCCACCAAAATGTATGTCGAAGATCACGATACATTTTGGTACTTCCAGGATGGATTGCAAATGGTGTATTGTGTGCTTCCATCATGATCTTGTACTTCAAATCAGAATCGTTAGGAACACAAAGTCTGGAGTGGACTCGAAGTATTCCTTCTTCATCGATTCTTGCTTCTGGAATAGAACCTTCTTGCACTTTCTTCTTCATATGCATCAGCTCTATGTCCGTAGCTTGAGCAGCTTTAACTTTATCGATTAAAGTCGGTTCTACTCGTATATTTGATATCATCATGTGGGTACTTGGAGCCTTCATCTCTATCTCCATCCTTTGCAAGTCATACAAAATGGGCCTTTGTGTTAACAACATCGCACTCGTACCCGCATATGATCTTCTACTCAATGCGTCAGCTACTACGTTCGCTTTTCCAGGATGATATTGAATAGTGTGATCGTAATCTTTCAATAGTTCAAGCCAACGTCGTTGCCGCATGTTGAGTTCTTTTTGGGTGAAGAAATATTTGAGGCTTTTATGGTCCGTATAAATCTCCACTTTCTCCCCATACAGGTAGTGTCTCCAGATCTTCAACGCGAAAACTACTGCTGCCAACTCCAAATCATGAGTAGGATAATTCCTCTCATATTCTTTGAGTTGTCGCGAGGCATAGGCTATGACTTTCCCATGTTGCATGAGAACACATCCTAACCCTTTGCCTGAAGCATCACTGTAGATAACAAATCCATCCGAATCAGATGGTATTGTCAGAACAGGTGCCAAAATGAGTCTCCTCTTAAGCTCTTGAAAACTCTTCTCGCATTCCTCGCTCCATTCGAATTTGATATCTTTCTGAGTCAGGTGAGTTAATGGGGTAGCGATTCGAGAAAATCCTTCCACGAATCTCCGATAATAACCAGCTAAGCCCAGAAAGCTACGTACTTCGGTCACCGTCTTTGGTTGCTCCCAACTTTGTATTGCTTCAATCTTCGCCGGGTCAACAGATACTCCATGTTTTGACACCACGTGCCCTAGGAAAGCTACTTCCTCAAGCCAGAACTCGCATTTCTTCAACTTAGCATATAACTTGTTTTCACGCAGCCTTTGGAGTACCAGCTTCAAATGATGCTCATGATCTTCACGGCTTTTGGAATATATGAGGATGTCATCAATAAAGATAACAACGAACTGATCCATATAATCCTTGAATACTCGGTTCATCATATCCATGAAAGCCGCAGGAGCATTAGTCAATCCAAAAGACATGACTAGGAATTCATAATGCCCGTACCGAGTTCTGAAGGCAGTCTTTGGAATATCCTCAGTTTTAACCTTCAGCTGATGATATCCAGAACGAAGATCGATCTTTGAAAAGAATTGTGCTCCTTGTAACTGGTCAAACAGGTCATCAATACGAGGTAGCGGATACCTATTCTTAATAGTGACATGGTTTAATTCCCAGTAATCAATACAAAGTCGCATACTCCCGTCTTTCTTCTTTACAAATAAAACAGGAGCACCCCAAGGAGATGTACTAGGACGAATGAAACCGATGTCCAACAACTCTTGTAGTTGGACCTTTAACTCCTGAAGTTCAATAGGAGCCATTCGATATGGGGTTTTAGAAATGGGCTTTGTACCAGGTTCAAGATCAATAAAGAATTCAATTTCTCGTTTCGGGGGTAGACCGGGAAGTTCTTCAGGAAATACGTCAGGAAAGTCAATAACAACAGGAATATTATTCAAATTTGACGTGTCTTTATTCAAATCCATAACATGGGCTAAGAAAGCTTGACATCCGTTTTTTAATAAACGAATGGCTTTATGGCTTGATATAACAGTGATTGATTTTAATGGCTTAGTTGTTTGAATTCGTACAACAGGTTGGTTAGGAATATGAAAACTAACAACCTTACGAAAACAATCAATTTTGGCATGATGAGTAGTTAACCAATCAATCCCTAAAATCACATCAAAAGCAAGTATCTTTAAAGAGATAAGGTCAACAGGTAAGGTGATGGTGCCAACTTGGATCAAACAAGATTTATAAACAGTGGATGTGATGAAAGTTTCTCCTAACGGAGTCTCCACAGATAAATCAAAGTCTAACTTCTCCGGATTCAAGTTTAAACGTTGAGCACAAGTAGGAGAGATAAAAGAATGGGTAGAACCGGTATCTAATAAGGTATAAACATCGCATGAATTTATGACTAGCTTACCCGTGATCACCTCGTTTGGGTTCCTCGCATGCTGACCAGTCACGACAAACGCTCTCCCAGGCACCGTTGACTTTATCTTTTCTGGGGCAACTTTTTGAGTCACCATCCCCGCTGGACTTGGTTTTGCTACAGTGCAATCTCGAGCGATATGTCCTTCCTTTCCATAATTATAACATACCTTAAACTGTTGTGGGCAGTTTGGGCTGATATGTCCTTCTTTTCCGCACTTATAGCATATAACCGGTGGTCGTTCTCCTCCCTTGGAACCAGTTGCTGCTGGTGCTGACGTCTTCGTATTGTCATTGTTGAATCTCCTCTTTTTAAAATCTCCTCCAGACTCGCTTCTTCTATTTTCATAGCCACGATTACCACCAGAGTGGTTGCCGTTCTTGTCTGTATTTTTCTTTCTCCGCTGGTTATCATTGTTCTGATGACTGCTGTCACCGATATGATCCTGGTTGTAGTCCCTCAGTTAACCGTACTCGTTATCTCGCTCTAATAATTGAGCCCTGTTGACAACATCTGAATAGAGAGAAAATTTATGGGAAATGAGATATTGACGTATGCCGGGTTTCAAACCTCTCAGAAACATCCTCGTCATACGTTCCTCATTCTCCACCAAATGAGGTGCAAACCTGGACAACTCTGTAAATCTCGCCTCGTACTGAGACACCGTCATGTTATTCTGCTCCAGTCTAATAAACTCTACCTCCTTCATATGACGAATACTTTTAGGAAAGTACTTGTCATTGAACAGTTTCTGAAATGTCTCCCAAGACATGCTGAGTACGGTTGGATGGGTACGCTTCACAGACTCCCACCAGTAATCTGCCTCGCCACGGAACATAAAGGTGGCGAATGGAACCTTCTGTTCCTCCGTGCATCCCAAGACATCGAATATCTTGGTAATTTGCTTGACCCACATTTCCGCCATGATCGGATCCGGCTTTCCCTTAAATTCTGGTGGTCCCAATTCTTTGAACTGTTTGGCTGTGACAAACCGTGAATTACTATCATTTTCTCCTGTATTTTGAACACGAGTCTCCCTCGTCTGGTTTTGCATGAATTGCAAAAAACTTCTAAACATTCCATCATTCATCATCTGCTCATTGGTGTTGTTCACAGGAGGAACATTGCCAGCCTGTTGCACGTTCTCCTCGTTGGTAAGCACCGGTGTCTCCACAGTTTCATTTACTCCACTGTTAACATTCTCAGTCGACATTGTCAAATACTGCCATAAAACAAGGGTTAATTAAATAAATTAACAAATCTCATAATACCCCTATATTATGACTGGCCAATAAATAAGCTTAGTTAGGACACACTAGCGAAGGATTTATTCGTCTCTCCCCTCCTAGTTCTATTCTCCGATCTCCGCCAGAGATCATATCCCTAAGCTCTGATACCAACTGTGACGCCCCCAAAATAGGTATACAACACCCATTCTGAGTCGCCAAAATACATGGTACAGAAACAACTACATCTTTATTATTACAACACAAGAACTGTGAGTTTAAATACAAATATTGTCATTTAGACAATATACACACTCAAATAAGTCCTCATTACAATTATTGATACATTATTTTACAAAAATGGTGAGGACTACTAAAGTAACTTCTAGAACCATCATTTCGCACCCCGACTAGTACTCGCTACATTCTCGCCTCCTGAGAAAAATGGAACAAAAAGGAAAAGGGTGAGCTCAACTAGCCCAGTAAAGAACATTATGACTAAGATAATACAGAACAAATTATCGTTAGTCTTCAACAGGGAAAAATCTAATAGAATACAATAGACAACAAGTTTTAAATCAATAACTGCATCGGAAACAACAAACCATTAGAAGAGTCAAGTAGAGAATGAGTTCTACTATCTTCTAAGATTTAAAAGTCCATCATCAATATTTTATCCCTGTAACAACAATCAATAACCATCTTTAATCAAATATTCATCTTTGCACTACAGGCCAAAGATATTCATTTGTATCACCAGTCGGTCATGTTTATCTCAACACCAGTTCATCTTTGCACTACGGGCCAATGATATTCATCAGTTAATCATTCATCTTTGCACTACGGGCCAAAGATATTCAGTAATATCATCATTTAGGACTGAGGATGATGAAAAATATCTTAAAGAAAACGAATCCAGTGAAACAAAATAACAAACATTAAGGATTCGTATTTCGATTTATCCATGTCCAAAAATACCTTATAATTATTCATAGTGAAGTAGAATTCAAGAATGATCAAAACATGGATACAATCAAAGTTAGTACCCAGAATAGATATTTTGGACGAAAAGAAGAAAATTTTATTTTTCGGTGAATAGTAACTCGTGAATAGTAACTCGTGAATAGTAACTCATGAATAGTAACCCCGGCGTGAAAAGTTCCAAATTTGATAAAAATTTCCAACCAATATTTCGGCATAATGATATTGAAGAAATAATATCATTTTCGAATAAAATAACATTCCTTACCTCAAAATAATCGTACTTCTGACTGAATTTCGGGTATAGTACTGACAGAAACTCGCACCGTATAGCAACACTCAAAGTATACTCACAAGAATACGCTCGATAATATAGAGAGAGAAAGAAAGAAAACTTTGTTTCTGGTGTGATTTTCAATTCTAACTTAGCCCTCTATTTATAGGAAAATGTTAGAACGCCATAGGAGACTAAAATAATAAAATATATTATTTTATTTTATTTTCTTTACGTATGCTAAGACCATGACTATCAAGGCATGCAAAATCTGAATTTTCCAGCAGCCCACATGCATATTCACCACCAACCAAAAACTGGGTCCCACCCATAATTTAATAAAAATCATTTTATTTTTCCGAAACTTCAGTAATTCATAGAAAATAGACCGTTTATCAGAAAAATACAAATTTTATGTCCATTCTGACTGAAATCAAATTCTCTACAACTTTGTAGCTTTGAGTTTTTCCAAATTCCAAACCAAAAATATCCGAAATCTACAAACGGATGATTTTTAATACCTCCACATCGACAAAATACTGATAAAACACCTCAGCTTTAATTCTTTCATTTTTATCCACATAAAAATAAATATATCCATCATTTATATCCACAAAAATAAATATTTCCTTATCATATGAATCAATAATTAATTATTCACAAATAATATTGCAGAATCACATTTATGACAACCAGGCCGTTTCCAGGAAAGAGGGGGCTTTCCAATAAGGATTTCTCCTTACTGGCGCGCAATTAGGTGACCAAACCTCTCCTTAGACAGAACTTTCTAGACATTGCCAATAATGTTATCTGATAATATTATTCAAATAATATGAATTATTGATCTGATAATGGGAAATACTGTGCAGTAACAATTATTAAAACAACAATAATATGAAATATCAATGCAGCAATTATTGAACTAATAAAATAAAATATTGAACAGTAATTACTGTAACAATTATTGAGTAGTGCCTTCTTACGTACGAATCAATAATTCAACTATATTGTGCAATCTATGTGCTACTGTGCAACCACGCGTTATTATTGTATTTTTAACCACCGGGTATTTCAACAGTATTAACGGTAACAACTACGCCGTTATTAATAAACAACATATACTTGTCGTTTTCTTCATCCAATCACTTTTCGTTATGGGGCCCACAAAAGACTGCGCCGTCGTACGAATATTCCCCGACAGGAAGAATATTCCACGACCAAACGAATATTCCCCGACAACAATGAATATTTTATAACCACCTGCTTATTTGAAATATTTGCGCATTTTACCCATAACTAACCTCATTAATCAATTTAACACTTACTATTTCAAAATAATAAATAGAGGGAATTTAAATTTCATTTATTAATAATTTGGGGTCTTACAATCACGACCACGAATTATCCATGCACTACGGCTAAAGATAATCATGTTTTTATCAACGGTCCTGATCATGCCATAAAACAATTCATCTCTGCACTACGGCTAAAGAGAATTCATAGTCATAATCATACCAAAAACTGTCCATCAATGCATTACGGGCCAATGATGACTTTTTTCACATCATTTGTAACATTACGGTCATGATTATACAGAATAATCCCTGTTCATAATCATACCAAGTCCATCTATGTACTACAGGCCACAGATGACTTTCAACATAATATAAACATGAGGATGATGATAATGACATAATAATTCAATAAAACAAGTTCAAGAATTAATTTATCTAGGAACCAATAACGTCCAAATTGTCAACATGATACTGCTTTGTGGAGTAAAATTCAAGAATGCTCAGAAGAATATTTCCATGAAAAGATACTAGATGAAGCGCAAATATCAAGGATATTCCACTAATTTCATGGAGTATAGAAGCTAAAACTTTAACCAACTGAGTATAATAAAGAATGGAATAACAAAAGAAATCACCAGGCATGCGATAGACCACACAGGCAGGTTATTCCAACAGAATAATAAATAATGGAACCAGGTCCGGCGTAAAATGCACAGACAGGATATTCCAACAGAATAATAAAGACAGAACCAGGTCCGGCGTAAAACGCACAGACAGGATATTTCGACAGAAAAATAAATAATGGAACCAGGTCCGGCGTAAACGCACAGACAGGATATTTCGACAGAATAATAAAGAACAGAATAATAGAAGAATTTCACCATGATGTGGTACTTCACATAAACAGGTTATTCCAACATAATAATAAAGAATGGAATAACAGAAGAATTTCACAAAGTATAGGGTAGCCCGCATATACAGGTTATTCCAACGGAATAATAAAGAAAGGAATAACAGAAGTTCTCTTCATGAATACAAAAGAAATAATATCCCTTACGGGTACAACAAATAATATCCCTTACGGTAAAAGAAACTTGATATCGGAGTAGTGAAGTAGTAGAATACTTTTCTTCTCTCTCTCTCTATAATTTCTCTATCTAGAGTTTCAGTGAATTCATAAGAAATAATGAAGGAATGAGCTTCTATTTATAGAAAAATAGACTGCATAGTAACTAACTCATGAACGGTCTAGATTGATTTACTTTAATCTGACGGTCCATATTTAAAGCAAAATCTTTTAAATAAAATATAATATATTCTATTTATAATCTAATAAAATGAATAACTTTATAAAAGATTTTACAATGCAAACACTATGCAGGCACTATGCAAATACTATGTATAATAAAATATAATATATTCTAATTATTGTCTAATAAAATAGATAACTTTATAAAAGTATTTTGTTTTATATAAAAAGATTTTACTATTAGCCTAATAAAACGAATAACTTTATAAAAGTATTCTGTTTTATATAAAAAGCTTTTCTGTTTTATTACATTAATAATACCAATAAAACAAAACTGAGTGACTTATCACGTAAGCCTCAATAATCAATATCGTATGCTACTATGCAACCACACGTATTACTGTACTTTTACTACCGAGTAGTTCAACAGTATTAACGGTAAAACATCCGCCGTTATTTTCATAAAATATTTTTGTCGTTTTCTCAATTCGACAATAATTCCGTTGTGGGGTCCACCAATAATTGTGCCGTCGTACGAATATTTCCCGACAAAAATAATATTTCCCGACCAATAATATGACAAAGTTATTCATATTATTATTTGTATTATTGATAATGTCAAGAAAGTTCTGTCGAGAAAAGGGGTTAAGTCACCTAATTACGCGCCAATATGGAGAAATTCTTATCGGAAAGCCCCCTCTTTCCTAGAAATGATCTGGTTGTTAATATTGCAAGTTATAATATTAATGATGAATAATTATTGTTCAAAAATATGTTTAGTGAAGACAAGAGAATTGAGATAAATAGAGGGGTATTTTATGAAGTATTTGTTGTAAATTTTGCTTATTATATGGACTCCCACTTACCCATTTTTTAAAATAATCGGTAGAAAATTGTAAAGTGTGTGTGTGTGTGTGTGTGTATATATATATATATATATATATATATATATATATATATATATATATATATATATATATATATATATATATAGTGTGTGGTGTGTGTGGAGTGTGTGTGAGGGTGAGGGTATGTGTGGAGTGTGTGTGTAAGTGTGATGTGTGTGTGTGTGTGTATATATATATATATATATATATATATATATAAGTTTTGTTTTTTTTATAAAAATAGAATGTATTATATTTTATTTGATTGCATAGTGTTGCATAGTATGTGCATAGTACTACATAGTAAAATCAAAAATTTTAAACGAATTTGTCCGCCAAATTCGTCCGTGATTTCTCCCAATGTTCACCCATGAAAATTCTAAATAGTACTTTTCCATTCTCCTATAAATAAGATGCTTAGTTTAGAATTAAAAATCAGACCAGAATCATATAATTCTTCTTCAATAATATTGAGCGTATTTCTTTTGAGTTTAAGGAAGCTTTGAGTGTAGAAAATAGTAAAAAAAAATCAAGAATATATCCGTTATACTAGTCAGAATTACTCTTCTTTTGAGGTAAGGGGTATTATTTATTTCATATTCGCTTACGATATTATTTCTCGTATTCGTAAGGAATTTTATTTTCGTTTAATATTCGTAAGGAATATTATTTTCGTTCAATATTCGTAAGAAATATTATCTTCGTTTATTATTCGTAAGGAATATTATTTTCGTTCAACAGTTGTAAGGGATATTATTTTTGTTCAATATTCGTAAGAAATAACATTTTCTTCCATACTCTGTAGTATGTAAGTAATATTATTTCGTTTCAGATTCCGAATTCTACACTCATGTTGATAAGTATTGCTTCTATACTCCTTGAAATTAGTAGAATATCCTTGAAATTTGCACTTCATCTAGTATCGTTTCACAAGGATATTTTTCTGAATATTTTTGTTAAGTTTTAATCTTTTCCGGCCGGAATACTATTCACGGGATACTATTCACAGGATACTATTCACGAAATACTATTCACGAGATACTATTCACTCGAGTACTATTCACCCGGGGAACTATTCATGACAAAAATTGTTTTTTTTTCTATCTAAATTAGTTTTGATACAATATTATTCTTGAATTTTACTCTACAAAGCAGTATCATGTTGACAATTTGGACATTCTTAAACTCTGGATAAATTGAATTATAAATCTTTAAAATTTATCCTTGCTCTCATTTAATTAAATTCTTATATCATTGTCATCATCTTCATGCTTATATTGTGATGAAAGTCCTCATTGGCCTGTAATTTATTGATGGACTATTAATTGGTATGATTATGACTATGTATTGGTATAATCATGACCCATATAGTTACAAATGATGTGGTAAAAGTCTTCATTAGCCCGTAGTGCATTGATGGACAGTTGTTGACATGATCATAACCATTGATGATAATACGAATATCCTTGGCCCGTAGTGCATGGATGATTCGTGGATGTGATAATAATGAATATCCTTGGCCCGTGCATTGATAATTCAGTGATGTGGATTATTTATTGAGCTGAGTCTCAGTGATAAAATTGATGATAAACTTTTAAATCATAGAAGATAGTAGATTTCATGCTCTACTTGACTCTTCTAATGGATTGCTTGTTCCGATGCAGTTTAACTTGTTATTTATTGTATTCTATTAGTTTAACACTGTTGAAGGCTAACGATAATTTATTTTACATTATCTTAGTCTTAATATTTCTTACTGAGCTAGTTGAGCTCACCCTTTGCTTTCATGATTCTCTTCAGGAAATGAGAACATAGCCGGGACTAGTCGAGAAATGGAGTGGCGGTCCGAGATGGTGGCTGTAGTAGTCCTCACCATTCTATAAAATAATGTGATAATAATTGTACTGAGGACTCCATTTGAGTTTGGATATTGTCTACGAGACAATATTCGTGTTAAAACTCTCAGCTACGTTTTTGTTGTATTGTATAAGGAAGTTTGTATTTAAATTTTGTAACATGTATTTGGCGACTCAGAATGGGCTGTGTATACCTATTTTGGGGGCGTCATAACTGTAGCCATTATTGAATCAATAATTAGAAATATTGGGCAATACCATGTGCTACTATGGAGTAACGCGTACTACTGTAGAAAAGCATGTGTTACTGTTCTTTTATTATCATGTATTTCAACAGTTAACGGTAAAAGTTTTGTCATCCATTTTAAAAAAAGTTATTTCTGTCACTTTTCATATCCAAATTATTCTATTATGGGGCTTACCAATGATTGGTTATTTCGGCGCAGTTATACGAATATTCCCTAACAAAAGGAATTTTTCCCGACAATACGAATATTCCTCGATAGACTGTTCACTTCATATAATTTACACATAACATCCATAACTATAACATTTATTAAATCAACATCTTACAATTTAAAATAACATTTAAAAAAATTAAGTCATATTCATTAAAGGTTGAGGTCTTACAATCCATTTATGGAAGTGACGCCCTTCGAGAACTCTCCTCTCCAAGAAAAACTTATAGCTTCTTTTACTTAACCAACGACCATCGTTACATGATCAGAACAATGAAAAAAATTGAAAGTAAAAGTGAGTACACTTCGTCTTATTTGGTGGGTATGTGGATAGTAAGAAATTGTCTTTTTACATAGATTGTAGGTGATTTCAAGATGTACTCCAAGTCTTGAATTGAATGCCTAATATACAATGTCTTTTGTAAGACCCCAACTTTTTATGAATAAGATTTAACTTTTTTCTAAATATTAATGTGTTAATTTAATAAATGTTATAGTTATAGGTGTTATATGCAAATTATAAAGTGAATAGTCTGTCAGGAAATATTTGATTTGCCGGGGAATATTCTTTTTGTCAGGAAATATTTGTATAACAGCACCGAAATAACCAATCATTGGTGGGCACCCATAATAGATTAACTGTCGAATATGGAAAGCGATAGAAATAACCTTTTTAAAAATTGACGAAAAAACTTTTACCGTTAGTTGTTGAAATACCCAATAATAAAAGAACAGAAACACACATTATTCCACAGTAGCACACGATATTACACAATTATTGATTCAATAATGGCTATATTAGCATCCACTCAGTGTGTTATTCAATAGTTTATATTATTGATTCAATAATTGCCAAAGTCTGCTTAGTATTTCATATTATTGATTCAATAATTATCACAGTAACAACAACACAATATTTCACATTATTAAATTAATAATTGTCACGACACAATAACTCATATTATTTGAAATGATATTATTAGTTACTATTATTGGTAATGTCTAGAAAGTTCTGTCGAGGAAAGGGGTTAGGTTATCTAATTGTTCGCCAGTAAAGAGAAATCCTTATTGGAAAGCTCCCCTTTCTTGGGAACAATCTTGTTGCTGGAATTGTTAGTCAATAATATCTGTTATATTAATACATTAAGATAATAATACAAAAAAATGGATATATAAACGACATGAACGATGATGTCAGAAGTGACAATGATGTAAGCGATGATGTCATAGGGACGATGAGGTAATCAATAATGTTATAGGAATGATGATGTAACCGATGATGCCATAAATTATGGCAAAAAGACTACTTTACATTGACTCTGCCAAGCCTATAATTAGAAGCTAATTTCTTTCTTCTTTCTCACTAATTCACTAAAAACTAAGAGAAGAAACTCACAAGAGAAAGTTAAAGAATGAAAATAAGAGAGATGAGATAAAGGAGAAGAAAAGGAATATCCAAGAAGTAAACATACGCCATCAACACCAAATTCTGCTACTACAACATCATAGTATCTAATCTCTTATTAAGGTAAGGGATATCATTTTCTTTCATACTCCATATTATATAAGTGATATTATTTCAATTCATATTCCTAAATCTAAACTTACTATGGTAAGTATTTCTTCTACAATTCATAAAATGATTAGAAACTTCTTGAGGTTTGCGCTTCATCTAATATCATTTCACTTGAATATTTTAGTCACTTGAGCTTTCTTATTAAATTTTAATCTAATCATACTGCAGTACTATTCATGTCGGAGTGTTATTCACGATAGAGTACTATTCACGACGGAGTTAGCCTTTTCTGTTCAAATTATCTTTGAATAGAAATTTTAAAAATCATTCTTGAATTTGAATCCACGTTTTGGTCATCATATTAATAATTTGGACTTTTTTGAACTCTGGATAAATTAAAAATCTCTAATGTTTACTCTTAATCGTATTATTTCTATTCATCCTTTATATTATTGTAATCATCCCAAAACTTAAATTGTGGTGAAAAGTTATCTTTGGCCCGTAGTGCAAAGATTGGCTATTGATTAGTATGATTATGACTAAGAATTGTGTATTGGTATAATCATAACCTTTGGTGTTACAGATAAAGACTTATGGTGAGAGTTATCTTTGGCCCGTAGTGAAAAGATAGACTGTTGTTTGGCATGATCATGACCATTGATGTACAAATGAATATCTTTGACCCGTAGTGCAAAGATGAATTGTTGATTGGTGTTACAAATGAATATCTTTGGTCCGTAGTGCAAAGATGAACTCTTGATTGGTGTTACAGGGATACAATATTGATGGTCTACTTGATTCTTCTAATGGATTGCTACTTCCGCTACAGTTGTTGATCTAAAACTTGTTATCTATTATATTTTATCTGATTTATCATTGTCGAAGGCCAAAGATAAGTTATTTTTCATTATCTTATTCATGATTATTGGGATAGTTGAGCTCACCCTTTTTCCTTTTTGTTCCATTATTCTTCTCAGGAAATGAGAGTGTAGTTGGGACTAGTTGGAGAATGGAGTAATGGTCCGTGATAGTTACTATAGAAGTCTTCACTATGTTGTAAAATAGTATGACAATAATTATAATTATGACTTAATTTGAGTATGGATATTATCATATTATATACGGTACAATATTTGTATTGAAACTCACAGTTTATGTGTTGTCGTATTCTGAACGACAGTATAATAGTTGTAAATAAAAAAATTTGTATTTAGTAGTATGTATTTCTGGCAACTCAAATTGGGATGTGTGGCGTATCAGAGCTTAAATATATGATCTCTGGTGGAGATCTGAGATTAGAACTAGTAGGGGAGAGACGAGTAAAATCATTCGCTAGTGTATCCTACCTAAGCTAATTTTGTTGTTTAATTAATTGGTTCGGTTATAGAGACAAAAAGTGACATATTATATTCTTTAACAACCTTTGTTTTATGGTCGTATTTCAGAATGGCATCTGAAAATCAAGAAATAAACTATGAGATAATTGTGGCTGAGAATCAGGAAGCTACAAATCATACTGTTGCAAACTCAGAAAATCATGATGCTAACAACATAAATGAATGATGAGTTTGTCCAAAACTTTATGTGATTTTTGTAGAACCAGGTGAGAGGAACTACTGCTAATAATATTGGTGGAAACACGAGTAACTCATGATTGGTCACTGCCAAATAATTCAAGGAATTAGGACCACCTAAATTTCTTGGAAAGTCAGACCCACCAAGGCGGAGATGTGGCTCAAATAAATGACAAAAATATTTGATGTATTGTGTTGCGCTGCTGATCAAAAGGTTCCTTTTGCTACTTTTATGTTACGAGGAGAGGCAAATCACTTGTGAGAATCAGTGAAGCGTACACATCATTCTGCAACTAAAATGTCCTGGTAGAGTTTTATGAGCTATTTAATGAAAAGTACTTTCTAGAGAGCATTCGTCATATGAAGGAAGTGGAATTTATTAAGTTGGACCAGAATAACATGACTGTCTCTCAATATGAGGCCATATTTACTGAGCTATCCCGAATTGTTTCCCTCTTGGTGGATAATAAAGAACGTATGACTCGAATGTTCTTATAAGGTTTGAAATTTGAGATTCGACAACATCTTATTTCTCATAAACTTCATTTATATTCAGATGTCATGGATAGTGCTCAAATTGGTAGAACGAGAAACTACGATAATAATTGTAACAGTTGCAATAATCATCGAAATAATGAGAACCAACAAGGAGGAAATCATTATGTTAAAAATGGTAACCACTTTAGTGTTAATCATGGCCTAGAGAATAGAAGAAGTGAGTTGAGTGGAAACAACTTCAAAAAGAGGAGATTCAACAATGACCAAAAAAGCACCGACATTAACACCAGCACCAGCACCAGCACCAGCACCAGCACTAGCACCAGCACCAGCACCAGTTTGGGCACATTAGACCAAACTGTATACAACCATCTAAGGTGTGTTTCAGTTGTGGAAAGGATGACCATATAACTCGATTTTGGCCTATAGAAAAATCAAGTCCGGTTGTAATGATAACACCAAAGGCTGTCACAGACAAGTCAAAACCTATGGTTCAGAGGAGAGCTTTTGTCGCGACTTCCCAAAAAGTGAGGAACCCAAACAAAGTTATCATGTGTAAGCTAATCATAAACTCTTGCGAAGTCTATGCCTTATTAGTTACTAGTTCTACCCACTCTTTTATTTCACTTACATGTGCCTAACGTTTGAACTTGGCTACTGAGAAATTAGATTTAAACTTATCTGTTGAAAATCCGTTAGGAGAAACCTTCATTACATCCACTATTTATAAATCTTATTTAATTCAAACCCGCACCCTCACATTACCTGTTGATCTTATCTATTTGGAAATACTTGAATTTGATGTGATTTTAGGAATTAACAGGTTAACTACCCATCATGCTAAAATTGATTTTTTTTCGTAAGGTCGTTAGTTTTCATATTCCTAATTAACCTGTTATGCGAATTCAAGCAACCAAACCGTTGAAATCAATCACTATCATCTCTAGCCATAAAGCCATTCGTTTATTGAAAAATGGATGTCAAGCTTTCTTTAGCTCATGTCACCAATTTAAACAAAAATACGTCAGATTTGAATGACATTTTCGTTAATAAATTTCCTAATGTATTTTCCTTAGAACTTCATGGTCTACCCTCAGAACGTGAAATCGAATTTTGTATTGACCTTGAACCCGATACAAAACCCATTTCCAAGACCCCATATCGAATGACTCGTATTGAACTTCAGGAGTTAAAAGTCCAATTACAGAAATTGTTAGACATTGGTTTCATACGTCGTAGTATATCTCCTTAGGGTGTTCCTATTTTATTCGTAAAGAAGAAAGATGGGAGTATGAGACTCTGTATTGATTATCGGGAGTTGAATCATGTCACTGTAACGGGACGAATTAAGTAAATAGTAATTCTAGGGACATAATCCTTTTAAGAGGGGAAAGATGTGACGAACGAGACTTTTGCAATTAATTTTTAAATATTTATTGAATTAAATAAATATTTTATTTATTGAATGAAATAAATATTTATTGGAATTATGGTAAATTAATTTAATTAAATGTGTTACATTGATTAAATTAATGTAGAATAATTTTATAGTTCAAAGTGTGAATTTAATTGGGATAATTAAATTAAATGATTTGTTAAATAATTTTAATGGTTTTCTAATTAATTAGAGATTTATTGATTTATTAAAAATAATAAATGAGAATTTTAATTATGAGATGATGTGATTTAATGGGTAATATTGCCTTTTATTTAATTGAGTTTAAATAATATTATGTGATTAATTAAAGTGTGAAAAATAAACTATATAATAAACAAGTTAATTAAAATAATGGAAAATGAATTAATTTAAAACAAGTCAAACATGGCCTTGAGAATGTGGGAGCAGTTAAGGTCAGACTGCGCATAACCACTACCCCACATTGTAAGACCCCGAGTTTTATGAAATAAAAGTATTCAATTTTTCTTATAATTACTATACAGTAAATGGTTAAATTGATAAAAGTTAAAGTTAAGGGTGATATATGATTTTTTTTTCAAAATACGTAAGTGGTTATAAAATATTTATTGTTGTCGGGGAATATTCGTTTAGTCGTGGAATATTCTTTCTGTCGGGGAATATTCATACGACGGCACAGCCATTTGTTGGCCCCATAACAGAATAACTGTCGGATGAAAAAAACGACAAATTTGAGTTTTTATAAATAATGGCGCAGTTGTTACCGTTAACACTATTGGAATACCTGGTGGTTAAAATACAGTAATACGCGTAGTTGCACAGTAGCACACGGTATTGCACAATATTTTTGAAATTATTGATTCTTACTTAAGAAGGCACTACTGAATAATTGTCATAGTAATTAATGTTTAATATTTTATTTTATTGATTCAATAATTATTACGTTGATATTTTATATTATTGTTGTTTCAATAATTGTTGCTGCACATCATCTCCATTATCAGATCAATAATTCATATTATTTGAATAATATTATTAGATAGTATTATTGGCAATGTCTAGAAAGGTCTGTCTAAGGAGAGGTTTGGTTATCTAATTGCGCGCTAATAAGGAGAAATCCTTATCGGAAAGCCCCCTCTTTCTTGGAAACTGCCTGGTTGTCATTATTGTGATTTTGTAATATTATTTAATAATTAATTATTGATTTATATGATAAGAAAAATATTTATTTAATGTGAATATAAATGATGGATTTATTTATGTGGTTATAAATGAAGGAATTAATGTTGAGGTGTTTTATCAGTATTTTGTCGGATTGAAGGTATTATTAGATCAAACCAGTGTTCTTGAGCTATATTGCGTGAGTTATATTTTTTAATCCGATCGTTGGATCGTTGTGATTTTTGGATATGTTATACATATATAAGTTGAGTATATGTTCACAAATTTTGAACCGTTAAAAATGAACGAATGATTTGTTATGAATTTTAAAAGGTGACTGATTCAGAAATTAGGTTTATAAATAATTTTGGTAGAAAATTCTAGAAATGGGTGCGCCCCACTTTTGGTTGTTGGGAAAGATGGCTAATTTTTGGTGGGTGGAATAGTAGCAAGTAAAGCCATCAGGTAGCAGGTCAATTCTGCTTCGGCGTTCTAACATTTTCCTATAAATAGAGGGCTAAGTTAGAATTGAAAATCACACCAGAATTCATAAGTTTTCTCTCTTTTTCTCTCTAGATTATCGAGAGTATTTTGTGAGTATTTAGATACTTGGTGAGTTGCTATTCATCAGTGCAAGTTTCCTTCAGCGTCATATCCGATATCCAGTCAGAAGTGCTGCTCTTTTGAGGTAAGGGATAGTAAGGAATTTTAAGGGTTGTTATGTTTTTCAGTTTCGTAATTCTTCTGACCTTCAAAAAATTCTGGAAAAATTTGAAATGATAATTTGATGAGTTTTATTGATTGTGTCCAGAAATGGTGATTGTTGGATGTATAGATTAAGAGTTATGAATTTTATGAGAAAAGACAATTTTAAAAGTAATCCTTTATAATTCCTTGTGGTTAACTCCAAAATTGATAAAAATTTTATTGAGAGTACATCTATATAATATTAGTGTACTCTGTAAATTTCGGAATTTTTGGATAAAAGTATAATTTTTGATAAATGTCTAAATATTCAGCTATTTTGGCCATATAAAAAATAGTAAATAAATTTTAAAAATTCTGAGAAAAATATATGTTCAATATGGGACTATATTCTACTAAATCTCATAAAAGAAAATTTGTTTGTACTGATTTGGTATTTTTCATGAAAATAGACTAGTTATGAGTAAATGAATTAAATGTGTTATGTGAAGTAAGAAAATTAGAAAATAGGATTTTATAGCTTGAGAATCCTATATGAGGTATATGTAGATTTTTGATGAGGGTTTTGGTTATTGGTGATGAAATCTTATGAGTTTGGAAATTAAGGAATGATTAAATGCATTATTTAGTAAAGTGTAAACAATTAAAATAAATTGTTTATAAGTTTAAGAAATATTATTTCAATATCATTATACCGAAATATTGGTATAGATTTTATTGTGGAATTTCTACCTTTTTGTGTCGGGTTTACTATTCATGAGTTACTATTTACGAGTTACTATTCATGAGTTACTATTCACGAAGTTACTATTCATGGGTTACTATTCACGAGTTACTATTCATGAGTTACTATTCACAGAGTTACTATTCATGGGTTACTATTCACGAGTTACTATTCATGACAAAATTGGTTTCTTTTTCTAACCAAATTATAGTTGATTTATGAATATTACTCATGAGATTGAATTTAGATGTTTTGATTATATTGATTTTACTATTATATATAACATTTTTATAACTTTAATGATGATATTTCTATATGACTTGAATGTAAAGATGGGTAGATTTTTTGTATGATCATGACTATGGGTTCCCTTTGGCCAGTAGTGCAAAGTTGAATTGTTGACTGGTATGATCAAGACCATTGAATTTATAATTGAATATCTTTAACTTAAGTGCAAAGGTGAAATGATCAACATGGTTATAATTATTATTTATATAAATTCTGAAATGATTATATATTTCTTTGAGATATTAATATATTTGGCCTGTAGTGCAAATATGAACTGTTGAGGAATATCTTTGGCCTGTAGTGCAAAGATGAATTGTTGATGAATATCTTTGGCCCGTAGTGCAAAGATGACCTGTTGTTGAATATCTTTGTCCTGTAGTGCAAAGATGGTCTGTTGATGAATATCTTTGGCCGTAGTGCAAAGATGAAATTGTTAGTATGATTATGAACAGGAACTGTGATTTGGTATAACCATGATCTTTAATGTTTCAGGTAAACACATGTGATGAAAATTATCTTCGTCCTGGGTGCGAAGAGAAATTTAGAATCACAATTATGATTATGAGTTATTCATATTATTGTGGACCAGAACTGTTGATTGATGTTACGGGGATAAATTATTGTTGGTGGATTTTTAACATGGAAAAGAACTGTTGATTGATGTTACGGGGATAAATTATTGTTGGTTGAAATTTTTTATCATCTACTATATGTTCTAAATCTCTGATTTATTACTGTAGAAGGCTATTGATAATTTATTTATCTTTAGTCATGATATTCTTTACTGGGCTAGTTGTGCTCACCCTTCTGTTTCATAATTTCTTTCAGGTAATAAGAGTGTAGCTGGGTCGAGCGGGGGTAACAGGGGAATAGAACGGTGGTCATCATATAGTAGTTATATTTGGTGAATCAAATAGGGTGAGGCGAACCCAACGTTGGAAGGGTGTTTTGTCACTATCATACAAGATGTCTAATGACATACAACCTCGTGTCATCATAAGACACAGCTGTGCACATCCACTTGCTGAGTATATTTACGAGCACTAGTTATATAATCTTGGTGTTTGTTTGAAGTATAATTCACGATTAAAGACAGTGGAGATAATGACATGTCAAGAAAAGACTCACCATTGGAAAGAATATGATAGTAATCTTCTTATTTTTCTTTGGGGTCTATTAGGTCAACCAAGGATAATTCTGTGGACATATGATATCTATCATAACTTGGAAGCATGGCCTCCCATGTACGAAGGTTTCCTTGAGCACTTCCCAAAAATTTTAATTTCTAAAACAGTTTTTGACTATACCTTTATGTAAGATGTCATTGTGAGGTGCTGTCCACGGTTGGGACATGAGTCACATTTGGTATATATTTGTATCCAAACTCACAGCATATGTGTTGTTGTATTTTGCACGACAATTGTTGTAATAAAGTTGTAGTTATTTTCTGTACCATGTATTTGGCGACTCAGAATAGGTTGGATGGAATGGACCTATTTTGGGGTTGTCACACACATCCTAATTAGTTATTTTATACACATTACATCTTTGTTATTTCAAGTTGGAGAGCAAACCCAAAGAGGAAAAAGGGAGAGAATTAAGAGTCAACGAGATTGAAGAAGAAGTTGGAGAATTAAAGAGTGCCTATCATCTTGCCTAATCATAACAGAGAAATCAAGGGTAATCCTTTAATCCTAAGTTTTAAATTACGTTCTTAAAAGTTCTTCATGAAATTAATTTTTAACTTCCTGTACTTGAATTTTTTATGGATGATTGTTGAATATATAATGATATACATGTCTATAACATGTTTTACATGACTTGTATGGGATTTAGAATAATCAAATCCATGACATCATGCTTAAAATCTTAGTTTTGAGTTTACAGTAAAAATATAATTTTGGTTCTCTATAAATGAGTTTTTATGGCCAATTTGTTGAGAAATTATTTGTAATCGTTAATATGCATGTATAATCTGCTATATGATGTTTATAAACGATTTTAGGATAATTAATCCATGAAATTATGTTTAAATTGGAGTTTTAAATTTTACAGAAAGATAAATATTTGGATATGGCCTATAAGTACAAAAATTGATGCCTAAATTGCCTATTAATCAGTAAATTGATAATTAATTATGTTTATTCATGTAAAAACAAAAAGAACAAAACTTGTATGGAATGATTTGGTTGAAAAACGAGTTCTTAGTAGTCAATTTCGTTAAGAATGTCAAAACTGGAGTTTTTCACAAAAACATCAAAATTATGGCTTTAAATCTTGTTGTTTATGCGACTTAAGTTGTTAAAAGAATGCTAAGAATGTTGTATAATGTTTCTGTTAAGTTCAGAACATATGGGTAATATTTATTTCGTTATTTGTGTGAAATTTTGGCCTAAATTGGTCATGTTCTGTGTTCTTCGCGAACTGCAGAAACATAAACTGCTTTGCAGCACTGCAGCGCCGCTTTGCAGCACTGCAGCGCCGCTTAGCAGGCTTGTCTGCGTGTTGTGGCGTTGTGCGCTGGTCTTCAGTATTAATGGCGCGCTGTAGCCCCGAGTCAGAGCTGCAGTGCCTGGCCATAGGCTTAACAGCAGAGCTGCAGCTCCGGTTCCTGAGTAATAGGGCGCACTGCAGCGCCGGTTAGCAGATTTGCCTAGAAATTTTTATTTAATTGTTCAAATCCATAAAATGTGATTTAAACCCAATATAATGAACATGAAAATGTATTAAGCATACAATGTGATGCTAAAATAGATTCTTAACATGTCAATGATGTTCTTACATGTTTAATTAATATGTCGAACGCGTAGTTAACTCGTCGTTCGTGAAGTCTAATAATGTGTGAAAACTAATATTGTGATTTGATTAGTATAATCATAATCAGAGTTTAGACAAAAGAGGATGTACCTATGATGCCAGTTATGTTATAATTAATTGGTATTGTGAATGTTAATGATATGCAGGATTAAATTGAGGAACATAAATAGTAAACGTGTAATCTATGCACGAGGTAAGTTTCTGAACCCTACTCTTATGTTGAGCAAGTATCCTTACTCTATCATGATTATAATTACACAAGTTTTTCTAATCCCTAAACTTTATTTAAGCAAGTTTCTAAGCCCTAATTATATATTGAGCAAATTGTTATTTTATATTATATCATGATTGAGCAAGTTTTCTATTTCTAAACTTTCATTGGGTAAGTTCTTCAACTTTATTATTGTTGAACAAGCTTTATATTCTTATTTCGAATTGTCAGAACTTAATCATTCCAGTTCATAATTCCAAATGAAATGTTATAACTCTTTTGAAGTATTACTCTTTTTATACAATATTCATTCGATTGTATAGAGTTGAGATTCAATCCTTGATTTGAGTACTGATTTTAATATTGTATTAAAACCTTAAATAGATAGTGAATTCTTATTGATTCAACTAATACTTAGTTTATGATTATTGAACTCTAAATTACCCTTGAGATCAATCCAAACCATACTTCCTTTGGTGCAGACTCTAATGTCAAAGCTGAGATGAACAACCCTGCTACAGGGGATTACATACGCGATAGTGTTAAGATGCTATGAACATACATGATACATAGGGCTGATCTCCCTAAGTACAAGAAGTTTGGTCTATATAGTCTTACGACTGTTAAAGGTTTAAAGTAGAAATACTTGATAATCTGGGACATAGTTGATGGTCTTATGACCCTCAGATGTACTTTTGATTCATGTTCTAATCTTGATTCAAAAGCTGAGTTTTCTTTTGTTCAGTATCCATTATTTATTCGTATGTTATTATTACTACTATTGTTAAAACTTGTGGGCAATCGTTGCTCACTCTTGTATAATAATATTGCAGATAATATTGAAAGAGTTGATGAACCATCCACAAGTAAGGGCAAGGGAAAAACAAGCAAATGATGAAGACTTATTTAGTATTTGAGAATAATTATGTTAAGACTTATGATATTATGTTTAAGACTTATTTGTTTATGATGTTCTCGCATTTGATGTATTAAGGTTCGATAACCTGGGATTTATTTGTTTATGTTGTTGTAACCCCTTATTGGGAGAATTTCTATTTCTATTTTACTGTTATCTTTACTTTGGGCAGATAGATGTTATTTATTTTGGTGAGTAAACACCAAATCTGTGGGAAATTCGAGTACCTAGATTTGGGGGTGTCACAGTCACCATCAAAAATAGGTATCTGTTACCTAACATTGATGACCTATTTGACAAGTTACAAGTTGCTCAATTCTTTTCAAAGATCGATCTCTATCCTGGATATCATCAGTTAAAGATTAAAGCTGATGACATTCCAAAGACTGCCTTCAAAACTCGATATGGGCATTACAAATTCTTAGTCATGTCTTTCGGATTGACTAATGCTCTTGCTGCCTTCATGGATATGGTGAGCTGAATATTCAAGGAATATTTGGATCATTTCGTCATTGTCTTTATTGATGACATTATCATATACACTAAAAGTCATGAAGATCATGAACAACACTTGAGGTTGATACTCCAAAAGCTTCGTGAAAACAAGTTATATGTCAAGTTGAAGAAATACAAGTTCTGGATTGAGGAAGTAGCATTCCTTGGTCACGTGATATCGAAACATGGAATATTAGTTGACCCGACAAAGATTGAAGTAATATCAAATTGGGAATAACCTAAGTCAGCGACCGAAGTACGAAGCTTTCTGGGTCTAGTTGGTTATTATCGGAGATTCGTAGAAGGATTTTCTCAAATTGTCACTTCATTAACTTAGCTGACTTGAAAAGATACAAAATTCGAATGGAGCGAGTAATGTGAGAAGAGCTTACAATAACTCAAGAGAAGACTCATTTCAGCACCTGTTATGACAATACCATCAGGTTCAGAAGGATTTGTCATCTACAGCGATGCGTCAGGCAGAGGTCTAGGTTGTTGTAACGCCCCTATATCTATACTTCCACGGTATCCGATATGGTGCTTACTACAAGTCAATGTATATAACACATTCAAATCTATACACCCATGGTATCTGATTCTATGCTTATATCTAATTGAGTGACTATACAATTATAACCAGATGCAATTCCCATATATCCAAGATTCACAGTATCCCATAACAGATAACGATTTCTAGGAGAACTATTGCTGTGTTTGGATACCCTCACTTGGATGTATGAACGGTATATGCGAATAATAGCTATCTATCCGAAATTCAGAGTACCAGTAATAACATGAACAATCCATATTACCAATACCCTCACTCAGATGTATAGTCTATATCATGTGAATTACACTGTCGTATCAATAATACCTATCTATCTGAAATACAATAACATGAACAATCCATGTTGTGAATACCCTCACTCAGATAAATAGTTCCCAAGGATCTCAAACTAGATTGAAAATTCTAATTGCATCTATATATGTAAAGAAATCACGGTTGTGGAAATAAAAGATATTATATATATATATATATATATATATATATATATATATATATATATATAAGGTTTGATTACATGATTCTTCATAAAGAATTTTTTATTACAAAGTATTACATTCAGCTAGATACTAATATAAACTAATCTAAGCAGAGACGCTTCCCTTTATTAACTCTAGATGTGCCAGGGTTACCATCTAATACTGCAAAGGGAATAATTTGCAAGGGTGAGCTATGCCATGCTCAATAGGTTTTATATTTATAACAATATATGATTTAAAGAAGTATAACAGTTTAAAACTCAACTGATTGTTGTTACCATTTCTGGACTTTTTATTTATGTCAGTCACAAAGACTTAGAAATTTTGTTTAGATGTGAGATAGGGGATCAACTTATTCAACATCCTAGGAGTATGCATCTCATCCTAATCGTGCCCACGTGCACCAAGTGTCAATATTTAATTGACCCAACATCTATCTCTTTTTAGAACACACAACTCAGTATAAGATGTCTTACCAAAACAATTTGGTTTGACACAACAGTTTATGCTCAATAAACAATATCATATGAATAAACAATTCATTTTTTAGTTATGCTGATGCTATAACAATAATTTTGCAATAATTGACAATTTAAGTTTAGGTTTGGTATTACATATCAAAAGCAATTTAAGATATGAATCTTGTTCATGAATTAAAACAGGGTTTAGGAACTTGCAAAAGTAATTATGGTTAGGGAACTTGCCAAAGTAATTATGGTTAGGAAACTTGCTAATTAATTATGGTTAGGGAAGTTGCCTGAGCGAAGATCAATCAAGCAATGCTATTTGATTTGTTAATAAACACCTAAGATGTTCATTCATATAAATCTAACATAATAGTATTGATAACAATACTCGAATACATAAACTATTCATGTTTGGGTTAAGTTTGATCTGGTGTCGGTGTCCAAAGACTTTACCAAGCAATTAATAAGTTAATAACTTGGTTAAACTTTATTTATAAGCTTTATTATATTTCTAGATAATTTATATATCTTTTATAATAATTTCTGGAAGCTTATAATTATTTTTAAGTATTTATTTATCCCTTAAATGATTTTTAAATCATATATTTCTATTTCTAAGTAATTAATAATTACTTAGAATATTATAAAAACCTTGTTTATTATTTTTAAATAATTTATTATGATTTTTAAATCATTAATATTATTTTTAAATAATTATTTATTATTTATAAATAAATATTCTAATTATTCTATTAATAGATTAATTATTAATAATATCTAAATAAATAAAATATTTATAGAATTTATGTAAAAATATTAAATGATAATTATTATAACTTAATATAATCTTTAAATCTGTTTTTATAATTATTTATTAATTATTTCTAATTTTTATTAATTTATTTATTTGAAAATATTTTTTGTCTGTCGCTAATGCCCTATAGTGACAGAAAGTGTCGCTATAGGTGTTCTTGAGTTTCTCGGAATCAGTTGATCATTGCCTAGAGATCACTTTGACCTTAATCTAATTCTCTATTGTTAATGATTCTGGGTTTAGAAGTATATGGGTGTTATAGTACTCATGCAGTAGTACAACATCATACCAATTTCATGCTTTAACCTATATATAACAAGAAGTTATAGAGGCTCAAAGTCACTGTCATAGCTGTTCTTGAGTTTCTGGGTAACCCAGAACAGTGGTCATGGTCGGTCAACGGTTTTGTAGCTTCTAGATCTTTCAATCAGTGTGATAGATTTGTGTTTTGTTTATTGTAACATGCAGTCTATATATCAAGGTACATATATGTAACATTGATTTGGACAGAGTATGAATCTAAGGTCTCGATCTGTGTTGGTCAAAGTACAGCCAAATGTTGTTTTTCATGTTCATCAATTTTCTGGGTAACCTAGAAAACTTAGTCATGCTTGGTCAACGACTTTTGACCATTAATTCTGGTAATCCTATAAATTGTTTAAACGATTGAGTGTCATAGATATGTAGTATGTATGTCAAGGTATTAATTCATTACAATTAGTCATTATAACATTAAATAGAAAGCGATTAAAAGGTTGGTCAAAGTAGCCGGTTCAACCTGTTCTTGAGTTTTCTAGGTAACCTAGAAAATAGAACTTCGTGATCGGTCAACCACTTTTGACCACCTATATCTTGCAATATATGGTTCCAATGAACCTATTTTTTTTTCAGATTAAGGACCTCATGTCATACTACTGTTAGATTTATAATATTCATGAACGCAATCAAATTGCACAAATAAGCAGAAATGTGTAAAAATCAGAGTTTAAAAATTTTACAAACCATATACTGAAAGTAATATGCACACAAGCCAATCATATATGATGATAAAGCATATACTTTGTAACAATCTTATTCATTTATTAATAAAAAGTATTTATTTATTAAAGGCTTTTAATTATCTACATGATGCTGCTTTATAATATGTGATAAACCCATAGTTTTAAGCAATGATTTTAGAATAATGATGATGATCATTCTAATGAGATCTAAATTCTTAGAAAGCTTAAAACTAAAATAGTTCCCAATCGTTGGATTACTAAATTGGGGATTAGTGAATCCGGATAGATTGGTACATACGTTGCTTGCTCATTGGATGAGGATGATTGATCTCATAATCATTTGTGTGGAGACACTAAAGTAAGTATGTAGGTGCTTATTAGAGAATAAGTTCACTGAACGTGGCTCGCTAAGGAATACCTAATGGAGTTTTACTTGCCTGTCAATAGGGAATTCCTGTAGTGATAGTAGTACAAGTGATCCTTGGACTTGAGATCATCATAGTATCTTGTGTACGATGAGTTATACTTTGACTTATTCCTTAAGACCCTTAGGGTATATCAAAGGGTATGCTTGGGTATAATAAGTTGTACATGGAGATAATGTATGATCAATAAAGAATCTACCACTTCTAGTAAAAGAAGAGAAATGTCCTATGTGATTCGATAAATGACAACCCAATAGTCCTTGGCCAAGGCAGAATGAAATTAGAAAGGAGTTTCTAATTTGAATTATTTGGAGTTGTGCATTTAAGAGTCGAAATACATATAATTAAATAAAATAAGACTTGACAGTAATTCCATGTCTTATATTTAATTGGGACATTGAATGGTGGAAGGATTGAATTGTACGGTAACTATTTACTCAAAGGTTCTTTTATGATTAATGTTGAAATCTATATTATCTGGAAAGTCGTTGATCGCTAGGGAGGCTTATCCCTATTGTAGAATAAATATTATTTATTTAAATAAATTAATTATTTAATTTATTTATTTAAATAAAATTAGAATTGTTCTAATTGATTTATTCACAACCGGTTTAATATGGAGAACCTAAAGGGTCACACCATAAAAGGAAGAATAATTATTTAAGAAGTTAATGGTATAATTGTAATAATATGTTAAGTATATTTAATTTAATCTATGGTGATAGAATAAATTAAATAGCTTAATATTTATTATTTAATATTTTAGAAATATTGAATATAAATTAATAAGAGGAGTCTTATTAATATTATTACAATTATTATTATTTTAATTTCTAAAAGAGTTTAAGAATTAATATAATATATGTACTCTCATTTATTCCTAATAGGATTAGGAGGGAAAATTAGTTAAAGGAGTTTAATTAATTATCCCTAATAAGATTAGGGAGCCCATTTAATTAAAAGAGTGTAATTAAATAAATAATACCTTATTTTTAATAGGGTTACTTGATATCTTTATAAGAGGAGTCTTATATCAGATATCAAAATATACGTTATTCCAATGGTTGGAGAGTACGCTCTTTTCTATAGAGATAGAAAAAACTAGAGTTTTGCCAAACACCCATCTTCTTGAATCTTTCTTCTTCCTTGGTGGATCACCTCTAGAGGCCAAACACTTGGGTGGCTAACGTTGATCAAAGGAAGGAACCAAACCCGGTGGATTCAAGTTGGACGCGAAAAGGATTGGAGGTGAACTTGTACCTGAGGAAGCTCGGATCTTCAAGGGTATGATTCTTGTTCTTTCTTTTTCGTTTAATTAATAATTGCACATAAAGGGTGATCCGGGTATATGGTTTGTAAAATTTTAAACTCTGATTTTTCCACGTTTCCGCTATTTTGTGCAATTTGATTGCGTTCATGAATATTACAAACCTAACAGTGGTATCAGAGCCAAACCTTTATGCAAATTATTAATTGTTTTTAATTTGATATGTATATTGATATGTATTTAGAACAATTTAATTAGGCATAATTTGTTGCATAAAATTTATTAAATAAATAAATAAAATTGCAAAGCCTGTGATTTTTTTTCTACCAAAAACGTTACATTTGGTTTCCAGGATATATACTTGTAATTAAATTGGTTTATAGTATATATGTTTGGTTTACGAAAAGCTTGTGATTTGGTTTATATTATATATATACTTGTTACGAGTATATATATATATATATATATATATATATATATATATATATATATATATATATTCTTAATAATTTTAATCTTAAAATAAAATGTTTATTTTAATCTTAAAATAAAATATTTATTTTAATTTTAAAATTGAATTTCATGCTAACTAATTAGAGTTGGAATTTGATTCCATGATAACTAATTGGAGTTGAAATTTGATTCCTAAATTTCTTAAATAAAGGAGTTTATTTAGATATGAAATAAGATTTCATATTATTCAAAATAAAAGAGTTTATTTGTGAATAGGAAAGAGAATCCTAATTTCCTTAAATGAATGAGTTTATTTAGATATGAAATAAGATTTCATATTATTCAAAATAAAGGAGTTTATTTGTGAATAGGAAAGAGAATTCGTATTTCCTTTAATAATTTTTTATATGGAATTGGATTCCATAATTAATTAAAATAAATGAGTTTATTTTGATTAAAGATTTTGATAAAAATAAAATAGTTTATTTTATTCAAAATTGGATAAATTAAAATAAAAGAGGTTTATTTTGATTTAAATTTGGATTAAAATAAAGGAGTTTATTTTAATTCAAAATTAGATTTTATGCTAACTAAATTTGTCCATTAAATGATATCAATATATATATTAAATATTTATTATTCATGAGATGAATGTTATTTATTGATGCATATGGTGATGTGTATGATAATAAAAGGGATTGATTATGGACTATTGACCAATGTGATTGGATTTTATTTTTGTTGGATGCTTGAATGTATGGGTTTTATTAAATGGGATCTGCGTACCTCGTCTTCTCTAATTTTTCTTAATGTAAATTCTAACTCCTTCCTATGTACTCCCCCTTGACTGCTGATCAAGGTTTCTATTTATTTTAAATAGTTTGGTAATAGGAATAATTAGAATTAATTTTGAAGAATTGGAGATCAAGGAGCAAGGAACGCTTGAAGACTCGTTTGTAATGGAGTCCGGGTTTAAATGTAATAGTTATATTTAAATATTAATTCTTGCACCCCTAGGGTTTGACCTTTTTGGTTCACTTGGTGGCTCTAGTGAATCAAACTAGAATAAAAGTCCATAATCAATTCGGGTAGAATATAGTATTCTATATGTGCATGCTTATACTATATATATTATATATTATGCAAACATGCTTCGCATGTTAATTAATATGACGCGTATTTTATATATATATATATATATATATATATATATATATATATATATGTGTGTGTGTGTGTGTGTGTGTGTGTGTGTGTGTGTGTGTGTGTGTGTGTGTGTGCATGCGCGCTAAACAAGATGAGACAAATTAATAACAAACCCCTCAAATTTTTTATATTAAGTCCTAAGAGTTCAAAGATATTTGGAATATCGAACGTCGCCTTCTAGCATGATAAAATTAATAGAGTATTAAATATTTAATATGAGTTTGTTGTGTCACCACAAGGCAAGTATTAAGTATTTAAGATGTTAATTTATCACATTTGATGCTTATAAAGAAAATTGAACAATATTGTTTTGTTGTGTCACCACAAGGACAATATTTTTTTTTTGAATATATGGAGTGCTAGGTTGGACTTAACTTGGATAATTTTGATTCGGATGTGCCACCACTTGATCAAAATAATCTAAGAGGCAAAATACAAGGAGTTGCATAGTTGATGTAATTGACAAGAGTTGTCTACTTATTTATTTATATATAGTTTGTTGTGTCACCACAAGGCTATATACATTTAAAATAGGATCCATATTCTCACTACCAAATCTTTAATTAGATATTGTCGAACTATATATATTGAGGGTAATATAGTTTGAAGAAAATAGTGGGAGATACCAATTTAAAATAAGACCTAAATTATTTTGGTAATTAATAAAAGAATGTATGCTAAAATGTTGTTAATTACAAATTCATTTACAGAATTTTACAATGTCTAAATTACTATCACTGCAAAACATATTAGATGTTATTTAACTGGACCGTATTAAACGGATTGGTTAAGGAATTTGAGAATAGTTCTCATGGCTGAAAAGCTATCTTATGTCCTTAATACGCCTATCCCTACAATGGTTGCAGACAATGTCTCTGAGGAAGATATTGCTACTTTTAGAAAGTGGCAAGATGATGCATAGTTGGCTCAATGCATCATGCTCGCATTCATGAGTAACGAGCTTCAGCGTCAGCATGAAACTATGGATGCTCCTACTATATTCCTGCACATCAAGTAGTTGATGGTGAGGAAAGTAGGACTGATAAATATCAGATATCTAAGGAGCTCTTCCGATCTAGAATGACCAATGACACTACAGTACAGAC
This sequence comes from Panax notoginseng, assembly GCA_016801055.1. Classification (NCBI taxonomy): domain Eukaryota; kingdom Viridiplantae; phylum Streptophyta; class Magnoliopsida; order Apiales; family Araliaceae; genus Panax; species Panax notoginseng. Next base: position 162,683,415 of record CM029015.1, on the reverse strand, counting down.
ACATGTCCTAAACATGATCAATATGATTGAACAATTAGGACAATGGGTTTTGTCATGGATGGAGAGTTGAGCCAAGATTTGATCTTACACTCACTCCCGGACTCCTTTCACAATTGTTGTGAATTTTTCATATGAACAAGCTAGATATCAGCCTCGCTGATTTGCTTAACATGTTAAAAAATGTTAAGAGTCACTTTCCAACTAAGAAAGACCTTGTCTTACTGGTAGGAGCCAAAGGATCTTCTGAAAAGAAGAACGATTCAAAGAAGGTAAATAGAAAGACAAAAATAAAGGATAATAAGAACAAAACTGATACGGATAGCAAAGGAGTTTGCTTCCACTGCAATAAGCCTGGACACTGGAAAGAAACTGCGAGAAGAATCTTGCAGAGGCTAACCAAAGAAGCTTATTGAAGTTTCGGTTACAAATACAAATTTGTTCATGATTTAAAATAAAAAATTTCTTTAAGTCAAGGTTCTACTCGGGTATTGGATACCGACTTTGGTTATCATAAATATAGATTTATGAAGGGACCAAGTAGAAGTAGAAATCTAAACAAAGATAAGTAATCTTATATGTGGTAAATGAAGCAAAGGTTGCTACATTAGTCATAGAAACTTATAGTTTAGCATTGCCTACGGGCAAATCTATTAAGTCAATAAGTTGTTATTGTATTTCAGTTCTTGTTAGAAACATTATTTCTATTCTATTGTTGGTCAATAAGATTTTTGGTATTATAATTAAGAACAATTGTTGTTCTATTTATAATAATAATGTTTTGTATAGAACTGGAATATTACTTAATGGATTTTGTATACTTGACTTACGTAAAAAATTATTTTATAAATTGAACAAACTAGTATAAGAAAAGGAGATGATCATTCAAAGAGTTGAATATGTGTATTTGACGAAATACAATTGTGAATTGTTTGAAAGGTTCGAAGAATTTAGAAGTGAAACAAATTGGCAAAGTATTAAGATTCTTTGATTAGATCAAGGAATAAATACTTGTGCAATAAGTTTTTAGATCATTTCAAATGATTTTCTCACAATGGACGCCTCCTGATACGCAATAATTAATTGATGTATCTGAAAAGAAAAATCGTATCTTGTTGGACATGGTGCGGTCCATAATGATTTTACTGACATTCCAGTATCCTTCTGGGGTTATGCCCTAGAAATGGCTGCATATCTACGAAAAGGTAACCTCAAAATCCGGCCCCAAGACTCCATAAAAGTTATGGATAGGGAGGATTCCTAATCTTAAGTATGTTAAGATAAGGGGTTATCCAACTTATGTGAAAAAGGTTTCAAAGGATAAGCTTGGGACAAGATTTGTGGTACATCCTAAAGTAAGTTTAGGGCATATGTTCTATAATCCTACTTAGCAAAAGGTGTTTGTTGCGAAACACACTACCTTCTAAGATAAAGGTGTTTATCATTGAAGGGGCTAGTGGGAGGATAATAGATCTTGAAGAGTTCAAGAACCACAAAACACAATAAGTCAAATAAGAGGAACCTGTAAATAGACCTATTGTACCATAACCGAATCGTAAATCTGGAATAGTACCGAAGATACCTAGAAGGTATGGATTCATCATGGATGATGATGATGAGGTACGAATCATAGAAGATGTTGATCCAGAGTTACATACGATGAGGTAAAAGTTCTAGTGTGTACAAAAGGGTCAGTGGGAGCGATGTGACATTCCTAGTATTATATGTTGATATACTACGGATAAGGAATGATATACCAATGCTACAATCAGTAAAGATAAAGTTGTCTAAACATTCTTCCATGAATGATTTAGGAAGAGTATCTTAATTGGGGATACAAATCTATATATATAGATTTAAAAGGATGCTCGACTTAACCCATGGAACGTATATTCATTTGATGCTAAAGTTGTTTAGCATGGCAAACTACATCAGATGTCTCATGTTGTTGAGACATGGAGTGTATCTCTCTTAATAGTCCCCATAGACTCCAAAAGAAAGATCGCATGAGTAACTATCATGTATGCAATAAAATGTACGAGACCTGATGTTAATCAGTCATATTCTGGAGAAGTTCACTGTGAGACAGTGGAAAACATCTTAAAGTACTTAACCGGCACTAAAGATGTGATAATACATGGTAGGTCTGAATTAAAACTAGAGGGTTAACAGACTCAAGTTTTCAGACAGACCAAGACAATAGAAAATCCACTTTAAGGTAAAGCGTTACCTTGAGCAGTGGTGCAGTAAATTGGAAAGGTTCCAAACAGCAAAGAGTTGTTTGTTTAGTGATAAAGACAAAGTACATAGCTGTAAATGAAGCTGCAAGTTAATTGTTTGGATGAAAAGTTCATTACAGAACTAGGAATAGTTCCTAAGTCTCATCTTGGATCGAAACATGTGTTGCAGCACTTTCATTTGATTAAAAAATCATTGAAAGATGGGAAATCACTATAGAGATAGTGGACTCTCAGGAACAACATTACATATCCATTAACTAAAGCTTACCCAACAGCAGGATAATCGTCACTTAGAGAAGAAGAGTATGAGATACCATGACGATTGGCTTTAGTGCAAGTGGGAGATTGAAAGTAATATGCACACAAGCCAATCATATATAATGATAAAGCATATACTTTGTAACAATCTTATTCATTTATTAATAAAAAGTATTTATTTATTAAAGGCTTTTAATTATCTACATGATGTTGTTTTATAATATGTGATAAACTCATAGTTTTAAGCAATGATTTTAGAATAATGATGATGATCATTCTAATGAGATCTAAATTCTTAGAAAGCTTAAAACTAAAATAGTTCCCAATCGTTGGATTACTAAATTGGAGATTAGTGAATCCGGATAGATTGGTACATACGTTGCTTGCTCATTGGATGAGGATGATTGATCTCATAATCATTTATGTGGAGACACTAAAGTAAGTATGTAGGTGCTTATTAGAGAATAAGTTCACTGAACGTGGCTCGCTAAGGAATACCTAATGGAGTTTTACTTGCCTGTCAATAGGGAATTCCTGTAGTGATAGTAGTACAAGTGATCCTTGGACTTGAGATCATCATAGTATCTTGTGTACGATGAGTTATACTTTGACTTATTCCTTAAGACCCTTAGGGTATATCAAAGGGTATGCTTGGGTATAATAAGTTGTACATGGAGATAATGTATGATCAATAAAGAATCTACCACTTCTAGTAAAAGAAGAGAAATGTCCTATGTGATTCGATAAATGACAACCCAATAGTCCTTGGCCAAGGCAGAATGAAATTAGAAAGGAGTTTCTAATTTTAATTATTTGGAGTTGTGCATTTAAGAGTCGAAATACATATAATTAAATAAAATAAGACTTGACAGTAATTCCATGTCTTATATTTAATTGGGACATTGAATGGTGGAAGGATTGAATTGTACGGTAACTATTTACTCAAAGGTTCTTTTATGATTAATGTTGAAATCTATATTATCTGAAAAGTCGTTGATCGCTAGGGAGGCTTATCCCTATTATAGAATAAATATTATTTATTTAAATAAATTAATTATTTAATTTATTTATTTAAATAAAATTAGAATTGTTCTAATTGATTTATTCACAACCGATTTAATATGGAGAACCTAAAGGGTCACACCATAAAAAGAAGAATAATTATTTAAGAAGTTAATGGTATAATCGTAATAATATGTTAAGTATATTTAATTTAATCTATGGTGATAGAATAAATTAAATAGCTTAATATTTATTATTTAATATTTTAGAAATATTGAATATAAATTAATAAGAGGAGTCTTATTAATATTATTACAATTATTATTATTTTAATTTCTAAAAGAGTTTAGGAATTAATATAATATATGTACTCTCATTTATTCCTAATAGGATTAGGAGGGAAAATTAGTTAAAGGAGTTTAATTAATTATCCCTAATAAGATTAGGGAGCCCATTTAATTAAAAGAGTTTAATTAAATAAATAATACCTTATTTTTAATAGGGTTACTTGATATCTTTATAAGAGGAGTCTTATATCAGATATCAAAATATACGTTATTCCAATGGTTGGAGAGTACGCTCTTTTCTATAGAGATAGAAAAAACTAAGGTTTTGCCAAACACCCATCTTCTTGGATCTTTCTTCTTCCTTGGTGGATCACCTCTAGAGGCCAAACACTTGGGTGGCTAACGTTGATCAAAGGAAGGAACCAAACCCGGTGGATTCAAGTTGGACGCGAAATGGATTGGAGGTGAACTTGTACCTGAGGAAGCTCGGATCTTCAAGGGTATGATTCTTGTTCTTTCTTTTTCGTTTAATTAATAATTGCACATAAAGGGTGATCCGGGTATATGGTTTGTAAAATTTTAAACTCTGATTTTTCCACGTTTCTGTTATTTTGTGCAATTTGATTGCGTTCATGAATATTACAAACCTAACATATACCCGGATCATCCTTTATGCACAATTATTAATTAAACAAAAATATGATGAACAAAAATTATACCCTTGAAGATTCGAGCTTCCTCAGGTACAAGTTCACCTCCAATCTTTTTCGTGTTCAACTTGAATCCACCGGGTTTGGTTCCTTCCTTTGATCAACGTTAGCCACCCAAGTGTTTGGCCTCTAGAGGTGGTCCACCAAGGAATATTAAAGATTCAAGAAGATGGGTGTTTGACAAAATCTTAGTTTTTCTATCTCTCATAAAAAAGGAGCGTACTATCCAACAATTGGAATTACGTCTGTTGTCAAAAAGTCAACAACAACTCTACACCCATAATAAGACTCCTCTTATTTATAGATGTGGGCAACCCTCCTTAACAATTAAGGAATTGTGTTTTATTTTAATTAATTAAATTCTTTTAATTAATTATGCTCCCAATCTTATTAGGAATAATTAATTAAATTTTTTTAATTAATTAGCCTCCTAATCTTATTAGGAATATATGAGAGTACTTTTATTAATTAATTTCTAAACTCTTTTAGGAATTAAATAATAATAATAGTAATAATAATAATAAGACTCCTTTTATTAATTTATATTTAATATTTCTAAAATATTAAAAAATAAATATTAAGTTATTTAATTTATTCTATCACCATAGATTAAATTAAATATACTTAATTTATTATTACGATTATGCCATTAACTTCTTAAATAATTATTCTTCCTTTTATGGTGTGACCCTTTAGGTTCTCCATATTAAACCGGTTGTGAATAAATCAATTAGAACAATTCTATTCTTATTTAAATAAATAAATTAAAATATTAATTTGTTTAAATAAATAATATTTATTCTACAATAGGGATAAGCCTCCCTAGCGATTGACGACTTTTCAGATAATATAGATTTCAACATTAATCATAAAAGAACCTTTGAGTAAATAGTTACCGTACAATTCAATCCTTTCACCATACAATGTCCCAATTAAATATAAGACATGTAATTACTCTCAAGTTTTATTTTATTTAATTATATGTCTTTCGATTCTTAAATGCGCAACTCCAAATAATGCAAATTAGAAACTCCTTTCTAATTTCATTCTGTCTTGGCCAAGGACTACTGGGTTTTCATTTATCAAATCACATAGGACATTTTTCTTCTTTTACTAGAAGTGGTAGATTCTTTATTGATCATACATTATCTCCATGTACAATTTATTATACCCAAGCATACCCTTTGGTATACCCTAAGGGTCTTAAGAAATAAGTCAAAGTATAACTCATCATACATAAGATACTATGATGATCTCAAGTCCAAGGATCACTTGTACTACTATCACTACAGAAATTCTTATTGACAGGCAAGTAAAACTCCATTAGGTATTCCTTAGCGAGCCACGTTCAGTGAACTTATTCTCTAATAAGCACCTACATACTTGCTTTAGTGTCTCCACACAAATGATCATGAGATCAATCATCCTCATCCAATGAGCAAGCAACGTATGTACCAATCTATCCGGATTCACTAATCCCCAATTTAGTAATCCAACGATTGGAAACTATTTAAGTTTTAAGCTTTCTAAGAATTTAGATCTCATTAAAATGATCATCATCATTATTCTAAAAGTATTGCTTAAAATTATGGGTGTATCACATATTATAAAACTGCATCATGTAGATAATTCTAAGCCTTTAATAAATCAATACTTTTTATTAATAAATGAATAAGATTGTTACAAAGTATATGCTTTATCATCAAACATGATTGGATTGTGTGCATACTACTTTCAATCTCCCACTTGCACTAAAGCCAATCATCATGGTATCTCATACTCTTCTTCTCTAAGTGACAATTATCCTGCTGTTGGATAAGCTTCAGTAAATGGATATGTAATGTTGTTCTTGAGAGTCCACTATCTCTATAGTGATTCCCATCTTTCAATGGTTCTTATAATCAAATGAAGGTACCACAACACATGTTTAGATCCAAGATGAGACGTAGAAACTATTCCTAGTTCTGTAATGAACTTTTCATCCAAACAATCAACTTGCAGCTTCATTTATAGCTATATACTTTGTCTTTATCACTAAACTAGCAACTCTTTGCTATTTGGAACCTTTCTAATTCACTGCACCACTGTTCAAGGTAACACTTTACCTTAAAGTGGATTTTTCTGTCGTCTTGGTCATTTTGAAAAACTTGAGTCTGTTAAGCCCTCTAGTTTTAATTTAGACCCACCATGAATATGATCACATCCTTAGTGTCGGTTAGGTACTTTAAGATATTTTTCACTGACTCATAGTGAACTTCTCTAGAATATGATTGATCAACATCAGGTCCCGTACATTTTATTGCATACATGATTGTTACTCATGCGATCTCTCTTTTATGAGTCTATGGGGACTATAAAGAGAGATAAACTCTAGGGTTCATCAATATGAGACATCTCTTGGAGTTTGCCATGCTAAACGACTTTAGCATCAAATGAATATACGTTCCTTGGGTTATGTCGAGCATCCTCTCAAATCTATCTGTATAGATTTGTATCCCCAATTAAGATACTCTTCCCAAATCATTCATGGAGGAATGTTTAGATAATTTTATCTTTACTGATTGTAGTATTAGTATGTCATTCCTTATCCATAGTATATCAACATATAATATTAGGAATGTCACGGTGCTCCCACTGACCCTTTTGTACGCACTAGAACTCTTACCTCATCGTATTTAATTGGATCATCATCTTCTATGATGTGTACCTCATCATCATCATCATCTATGATGAATCCATACCTCCTAGGTTTTTTCAGTACTATTCCAGATTTACGATTCGGTTGTGGTACAATATGTTTATCTATAGGTTCCTTTTATTTGACTTATAGTGTTTTGTGGTTCTTGAACTCTTCAAGATCTATTATCCTCCCATTAGCCCCTTCAATGATAAACACTTTTATCTTAGAAGGTAACATGTTTCATAATAAACACCTTTTTCTAAGTAGGATTATAGAACATATATCCTAAACTTACTTTAGGATGTCCCACAAATCTGTACTTGTCAAACTTTGTCCCAAGCTTATCCTTTGAAACCTTTTCACATAAGTTGGACAACCCTTTAACTTAACATACTTAAGATTAGGAATCCTCCCTGTCCATAACTTTTATGGAGTCTTGGGGCTGGATTTTGAGGTTACCTTTTCGTAGATATGCAGCCATTTCTAGGACATTACCCCAGAAGGATACTGGAATGTCGGTAAAATCATTATGAACCGTACCATGTCCACAAGGTACAATTTTTTCTTTCAAATACATCAATCAGTTATTGCGTATCAGGAGGTGTCCTTTATGAGAAAATCATTTAAGATGATCTAGAAACTTATTGCACAAGTATTTATTCCTTGATCCGATCAAAGAATCCTAATACTTTACCTATTTGTTTCACTTTGAATTCTTTGAACCTTTCAAAAAATTTAAACTTGTATTTCAACAAATACACACATTCAACTCTTTGAATGATCATATCCTTTTCTTATACTAATTTGTTCAATATGTAAAATTATTTTCACGTAAGTCAAGTATACAAAATCCATTAAGTAATATTCCAGTTATATACAAAACATTATTATTATAAATAGAAAAACAATTGTTCTTAAATATAATACCAAAGTTTTCGTTGTCCAACAACAAAAATGGAAACAATGTTTCTAACGAGAACTGAAATACAATAACAACTTATTGGCTTAATAGATTTACCCGTAGGCAATGCTAAACTATAAGTTTCTATGGCTAATGCAGCAACATTTGCCTCATTTCCTACACATAGGATTACTTATCTTTGTTTAGGTTTCTACTTCTGCTCGGTCCCTTCATAAATCTATATTTATAATAACCAAAGTCGGTATCCTATACCCAAGTAGAACCTTGACTTAAAGAAAAATTTATTTTAAATCATGAATAAAATTATATTTGTAACCGAAACTTCACTAAGCTTCTTCTGGTTAGCCTTTGCAAGATGCTTCTTCAGTTTCTTTCCAGTGTCCAGCCTTATTGCACTGGAAGCAAACTCCTATGCTATCCGTATCAGTTTTATTCTTATTATCCTTTGTTTTTGCCTTTTCTATTTACCTTCTTAGAATCATTCTTCTTTTCAGAAGATCCTTTAGCCCCTACTAGTAAGACATGGTCTTTCTTGGTTGGAAAGAGACTCTTAACATTTTTCAACATGTTGAGCAAATCAGCGAGGCTGATATCTAGCTTATTCATATGAAAAAATTCACAACAATTATGAAATGAGTCCGGGAGTGAGTGCAAGATTAAATCTTGGCTCAACTCTCCATCCATGATAAAACCTGTTATTCTAATTGATCAATCAAATTGATTATGTTAAGGACTTTTATCTGTACTATAGTGTCATCAGTCATTCTAGATCAGAAGAGGTCCTTAGATATCTGATAAATTCTATCAGTCCTACTTTCCTCACCATCAACTACTTGATGTGCAGGAATATAGTAAGATCATCTATAGTTTCATGCTGACGCTGAAGCACGTTACTCATGGATGTGAGCATGATGCATTGAGCCAACTGTGCATCATCTTGCCACTTTTTAAAAGTAGCAATATCTTCCTCAGAGGCATTGTCTGCAACTATTGCAGGAATAGGCGTATTAAGGAAATAAGATAACTTTTCAGCCGTGAGAACTATTCTCAATTTTCTTAACCAATCCGTTTAATTCGGTCCGGTTAAATAGCATCTAATATGCTTCTCAGTGATAGTGATTTAGACATTATAAAATTTTGTAAATGAATTTATAATTAACAACATTTTAGCTTACATTCTTTTATTAATTACCAAAATAAATTAGGTCTTGTTTTAAATTGATATCTCCCACTATTTTCTTCAAACTATATTACCATCACTTATATAGTTCGGTAAAATCTAATTAAAGATTTGCTAGTGAGAATAAGGATCCCATTTCAAATATATATAGCCTTGTGGTGACACAACAAACTATATATAAATAAATAGGTAGACAACTCTTGTCAATTACATCAACTATGTAAATCCTTGTATTTTGCCTCTTAGATTATTTTGATCAAGTGGTGGCACATCCGAATCAAAATTATCTAAGTTAAGTCCAACCTAGCACTCTATATATTTAAAAAAGAAAAATATTATCCTTGTGGTGACACAACAAAACAACATTGTTCAATTTTCTTTATAAGCATCAAATGTGATAAGATTAACATCTCAAAGAATTAAGATAAGCCTTGTGGTGACACAACAAACTTATAATAATTAATTGATACTCTATTATTTTTATCATGCTAGAAGGCGACGTTCGATATTGTAAATATCTTTGAACGCTTAGAACTTAATATAAAAAATTTGAGTGATTTGTTATTAATTTGTCTCATCTTGTTTAGCGCGCATGCACACACACACACACACACACACACACACACACATATATATATATATATATATATATATATATATATATATATATATAAAATACACGTCATATTAATTAACATGCGAAGCATGTTTGCATAATATATAATATATAGTATAAGCATGCACATATAGAATACTATATTCTACCCGGATTGATTATGGACTTTTATTCTAGTTTGGTTCACTAGAGCCACCAAGTGAACCAAAAGGTCAAACCCTAGGGGTGCAAGAATTAATTTTTAAATATAACTATTACATGTAAACTCGGGCTCCATTACAAACGGGTCTTCAAGCGCTCCTTGCTCCCTGATTTCCAATTTTACAAAATTAATTCTAACTATTCCTATTACAAAACTATTTAAAATAAATAGAAACCTTGATCAGCAGTCAAGGGAAAGCACATAGAAGGGAGTTAGAATTTACATTAACAAAAATTATAGAAGACGAGGTACGCAGACCCCATTTAATAAAACTCATACATTCATGTATCCAACTAAAATAAAATCCAATCACATTGGTCAATAGTCCATACTCAATCCTATTTATTATCATATACATCACCATATGCATCAATAAATAACATTCATCTCATGAATAATAAATATTTAATATATATATATATATATATATATATATATATATATATATTGATATCATTTAATGAGCAAATTTCGTTAGTATAAAATCTAATTTTGAATCAAAATAAACTCCTTTATTTTAATCCAAATTTAAATCAAAATAAACATATTTTATTTTAATTTATCCAATTTTGAATAAAATAAACTATTTTATTTTAATCAAAATCTTTAATAAAAATAAACTCCTTTATTTTAATTATGGAATCCAATTCCAAGTAAAAAAATAAAACTCCTTTATTTAAAGGAAACACGGATTCTTTTCATATTCACAAATAAACTCCTTTATTTTGAATAATATGAAATCTTATATCATATTTAAATAAACTTCTTTATTTAAGGAAAAATATATTCACTTTCCTATTCATAAATAAACTTCTTTATTTTGAATAATATGAAATCTTATTTCATATCTAAATAAACTCCTTTATTTAAGGAAACATAGAATCCAATTTCAACTCCAATTAGTTATCATGGAATCCAATTTCAACTCTAATTAGTTAACAAAAAAGTATAATTTTAAAATTAAAATAAATTTTTTATTTTAAGATTAAAATAAACCTTTTGTTTTAAGATTAAAATAAACTTTTATTTTAATTATAAAATTATTAAGATTATATATATATATATATATATATATATATATATATATATATATATATATATATATATTTTACATTTACATTCACTAAGGTAAAAGTAAATTTTTTTTACTTTAAGTAAAAGCAAAAGTAAAAGTAAAAGTAAATTCTTTTACTTTACTTTCGGCTGATTGACTGGGGGACATCAATGATGTTGTCGTTGACTGGGCGTCTTCGTTGATTGACTGGTCCGTCTCCTGTCGGTGCCGGATGGCGCTGTTGATCATCTTATCAGATGGATCACCATCCCTATACTCATTTAATAGCGAGATACGTTTTTATTCAGAAAACTTAAACATAAAAAAGAAAAGATTAAGAAGATGACCGGTGAATCGGTAAAGTAATCTCTTTCTTTTATTTATAAACAGTTGAGGAAGGGATTACATCTAATCCTAGATAAACTTTAAATGGAAGAGAGAAGTACGAAGGACTTCTTCTTCATCTAACTAGAAGAAGGAAGCAACAAGCTTCTTCTTCGCTAACTCTAGAGAGAAGGGGGAGAGAGGACCTCTGTGAGGCTGTAAGGAGAGAACCTTACAATTAAGCCTAAGTAACTCTAAACACTTCGAGTTACTTAAATAGAAAACTGAAAAGTAAATTACTATTGATTCACGCAGGAATCACTATTACATTTAGTGGAGTAAAAGTACAAAGTAAAAGTAATTTACTAAAGTAAAAGTAAACGTAAGAAACATTTTACATTTACATTTACAAAGGTAAAAGTAAAAACATTTTACTTTAAGTAAAAGCAAAAGTAAATTCTTTTACTTTACTTTCGGCTGATTGACTGGGGGACAGCAATGATGCTGTTGTCGTTGACTGCTTCCTGCTTTTCCCGAAAGCTGACGATGATTGGGTGTCTTCGTTGATTGACTGGTCTGTCTCCTGTCGGTGCCGGATGGCGCTGTTGATCATCTTCTCAGATGGATCACCATCCCCATACTATCCACCTTAAAATTTCTATCCAGGAAAATACCCTTTAACCCCCAAAAATTTGGTTTATAAAGAAAGAGGGAAACATTTTTTCACCGAAAAAATGGTCAAAATCTTCAAAATTTCTTAAATTTTGTAAAAAAATCAGACTGTGTCTGAAACAAAGGATTACTCGATTGGCCTTGAACTATCAGTGAAGTTGATCTAAACAGGAGATTTCTTTGTTAACTGTTTAAACAAAAATTCTTTCTTTTGTCATTCCGCTTATAAACTCGAGCCGTTCTTGCCTTAAGTAAACTCATACCTGTAGATCTAATGATTCCCTTAGCTTAAACTGCTCCCACGCTGGAGACTTACAACAGCATAACGGGACTTATGGCGATCTTAGGTGGTTTACAGCAAGTTACGCGATTAAAAGTGGAGCAAAAGAAATAAAAGTTTGAAGAAACATTTAAAAACAAGATCTAACAGTTTTTAATCGAAACCACCAACAGAACCAAGAACCAACCGTGTGGCTCTAATACCATTTAGGGCGGAAGCAGAAAATCAAAAAATAATAGGAAAAGAAGAACAAGAGAAGTGCATACAAACACAGTTAATTTATTACTACAACTTTATTAATACAATTGTCGTGCAAAATACGACAACACTTAACTGTGAGTTTAAAATACAACTATTGTCTTCTAGACAATATCCACACTCAAATAAGTCCTCATAACAATTATTGATACTTTATTTTACAAAAATGGTGAGGACTACTAAAATATCTTTTTAGAACCATCATTCCATACCCCGACTAGTACTCGCTACATTCTCGCCTCCTGAGAAGAAAAATAGAACAAAAAGAAAAGGGTGAGTTCAACTAGCCCAGTAAAGAATATTATGACTAAGATAATATAGAACAAATTATCGTTAGTCCTTAGCAGGAAAAAATATAATAGAATACAACAGATAAAAAATTTTAAATTAATATTCGCAGCGAAAATAATAATTCATTAGAAGAGTTAAGTAGAGGATGAAATCTACTATCATCTATAAATTTAAAAGTCCATCATCAATATTTTATCCCAGTAACATCAATCAATACACATCTTGAATCAAATATTTATCTTTGCACTACAGGCCACATATATTCATTAGTTGGTCATGTTCATCTCAACACCTGTTCATCTTTGCACTACGGGCCAAAGATATTCATCAAAAAATCATTCATCTTTCCACAACACGCCAAAGATATTCAGTAATATCATCATTTAGGACTGAGGATGATGAAAAATATTTTAAAGAAAACGAATCCAGTGAAACAAAAGAACAATTATTAAGGATTCGTACTTTAAACAATCTAAGTTCAAAAATACTTCATAAATAACCATAGTGGAGTAAAATTCAAGAATGATCAAAACATGGATACAATCAAAGCTAGTATCCATAATAGATATCTTGAAAAAAAAAACGAAAATTTAATTTTTTGGTGAATAATGTCGTATTCGTGAATAGTGCCGTATACGTAAATAGTAACCCCGACACTAAAAGTTCTAAATTTGATAAAAAGTTCAGATCAATATTTTGGCATAATGATATTGAAAGAAATAATATCATCTATAAGAAAATAACATCCTTTACCTCGAAAAGACAGTACTTCTGACTGAAATACTGGATATAGTGCTAAAGAGAACTTGCACCGTATAGCAACACTCAAAGTATCAAAATACTCACAAGAATACGCTCGATAATATAAAAAGAGAAATAGAGAGAAAACTTATTTCTGGTGTGATTTTGAATTCTAACATAAATACCCTATTTATAGGCAAATGCTTAGAACGCCAAATCAGAAAATTAAATAAAATATTAATATATTAATATATTAATATAATTTTCCTTAGCCCACCTTTTGTGACACCCCCAAAATAGGTATACATCACCTATTTTGAGTCGCCAAATACATGGTACAGAATACAAATACAATCTTTAATATATCACAAGAGAGTTGTGAGTTTCAATACAAATACTGTCTTCTAGACAATATCCACTATTAGAATAAGTCCTCATTATATTTATTGTCACACTATTTAACAGAATAATGAGGACTACTAATACTATCATCTGATCCATCACTCTGTTCTCCGACTCGTCCCAACTATATTCTCATTTTCTGAAGAGAACAGTGAAAAAAAGGGTGAGCTCAACTAGCCCGGTAAGAAATATTATGACTAAGATAATGCAAAATAAATTATCATTAGTCTTCAACAATATTAAACTGATAAAATATAATAGACATCAAGTTTAACTGCAGCGGATCAAGCAATCCATTAAAAGAGTCAAGTAGAGAATAAAATTTACTATATTTTATGATTTAAAAAGTTTTTCATGACTTTTATTGCTGAGACTCAGCTTAATAAATAATCCACATCATCGAATCATCCCTGCACTATGGCCAATGATATTCTTTAGTATCACGACCACGAATTATCCATGCACTACGGCTAAAGATAATCATGTTTTCATCAACGGTCCTGATCATACCATAAAACAATTCATCTCTGCACTACGGCCAAAGAGAATCCATAGCCATAATCATACCAAAAACTGTCCATCAATGCATTACGGGCCAATGAGGACTTTTTCCACATCATTTGTAACATTACGGTCATGATTATACTGAATAATCCCTGTTCATAATCATACCAATTCCATCTTGTACTACAGGCCACAGATGACTTTCAACATAATATAAACATGAGGATGATGATAATGACATAATAATTCAATAAAACAAGTTCAAGAATTAATTTATCTAGGAACTAATAACGTCTAAATTGTCAACATGATACTACTTTGTGGAGTAAAATTCAAGAATACTCAGAAGAATATTTCCATGAAAAGATACTGGATGAAGCGCAAATATCAAGGATATTCTACTAATTTCATGGAGTATAGAAGCTAAAACTTTAACCAACTGAGTATAATAAAGAATGGAATAACAAAAGAAATCACCAGGCATGCGATAGACCACACAGGCAGGTTATTCCAACAGAATAATAAATAATAGAACCAGGTTCGGCGTAAAATGCACAGACAGGATATTCCAACAGAATAATAAAGACGGAACCAGGTCCGGCGTAAAACGCACAGACAGGATATTCCGACAGAAAAATAAATAATGGAACCAGGTCCGGCGTAAACGCACAAACAGGATATTTCGACAGAATAATAAAGAACATAATAATAGAAGAATTTCACCATGATGTGGTACTTCACATAAACAGGTTATTCCAGCATAATAATAAAGAATGGAATAACAGAAGAATTTTACAAAGTATAGGGTAGCCCGCGTATACAGGTTATTCCAATGGAATAATAAAGAATGGAATAACAGAAGTTCTCTTCATGAATATAAAAGAAATAATATCCCTTACGGGTACAACAAATAATATCCCTTACGGTAAAAGAAACTTGATATCGGAGTAGTGAAGTAGCAGAATACTTTTCTTCTCTCTCTCTATAATTTCTCTATCTAGAGTTTCAGTGAATTCATAAGAAATAATGAAGGAATGAGCTTCTATTTATAGAAAAATAGACTGCATAGTAACTAACTCATGAACGGTCTAGATTGATTTACTTTAATCTGACGGTCCATATTTAAAGCAAAATCTTTTAAATAAAATATAATATATTCTATTTATAATCTAATAAAACGAATAACTTTATAAAAGATTTTACAATGCAAACACTATGCAGGCACTATGCAAACACTATGCATAATAAAATATAATATATTCTAATTATTGTCTAATAAAACAGATAACTTTATAAAAGTATTTTGTTTTATATAAAAAGATTTTACTATTAGCCTAATAAAACGAATAACTTTATAAAAGTATTCTGTTTTATATAAAAAACTTTTCTGTTTTATTACATTAATAATACCAATAAAATAAAACTGAGTGACTTATCACGTAAGCCTCAATAATCAATATCGTATGCTACTATACAACCACACGTATTACTGTACTTTTACTACCGAGTAGTTCAACAGTATTAACGGTAAAACATTCGCCGTTATTTTCATAAAATATTTTTGTCGTTTTCTCAATTCGACAATAATTCCGTTCTGGGGTCCACCAATAATTGTGCCGTCGTACGAATATTTTTCGACAAAAATAATATTTCCCGACCAATCGAATATAATACAACAACTTGCATACTTTACAAAATTTATAAATACTACCCACAACTATAACATTATCTCAAATTCACACCATAATATTTAAAAAAATATTTCAAAAAAATTAAATCTTTATTCGTAAAATCTGGGGTTTCACAATCTCCCCTCCTTATAAAATTTCTTCCTCGAAATTTACGTACGTACCTGGTATGCCGAACAGATGAGGACACTTCGTCAGATTCTAACTCTTGAGGTATAACCTTTGAGTGTTGAATACATTCCAGGATTTTAACAGGTACATCTTCATACGTTAAATTATCCGCTATCTCGTCTGGTTCTAAATCAATAATGTGGTTCGGGTCGTCCACATATTTATGTAACATCAATACGTAAAAATATTATGAACACGCGACATACTTGGCAGTAAAACGAGTCTATAAGCCACAGTTCCTACTCGATCGAGGATTTCAAATGGGTCAATTAAATCGAGGGTTGAGATTTCCTCTCTTCATCGATTATTGCTTCTAGAATAACGCTCTCTTGAACCTTCTTCATCACATTCTCTAGCTCTGAGTATGTAGCTTGAGCAGCTTTAACTTTATCGATTAAAGTCGATTCTAATCGTATATTTGTTATCTTCACGTGGGTCCCTAGAGTTTTGAACTCTATCTTCATCATTTGTAAGTTATACGAAATGGGTCTTTGTGGTAACAACATCTCACTCGCATACGATCTTCTACTCAACGCGTCAGCTACCACTTTCGTTCTTCCATGATGATATTGAATGGTACGATCGTAATCTTTAACAGCTCGAGCCAACGTCTGTGGCGCATAATACGTTCGTTTTAGTTGAAGAAATATTTAAGGGTTTAAGAAATGGAGTTTGTACTGGGGTCAATACAAAATTCGATTTCATGCTCTGGGGTAGGCTCAGAAGTCTTCAAGAATACGTCAAGAAATTTATTAACAATAGAAATATCATTCAAAACTGTGACTCTCATCCAAGACTTGGATAACACGTCACATTGATACCTATCAACTTGCCATCGTCATTCACAACGTCTCCTACGGAAAGTCTGGCTTCGGTGCATCCCACATAAGGAAGTCAACAACGAAAGAATCGGGGCTCTTTACTTATGGCTTGATATGACAATGATTGACTTTAGTGATTTGGTTACTTTGAATTCGCATAACAGGTTGGTTCAGAGTATGAAAGCTAACAACCTTACGAAAAAAAACATGATGAGTAGTTAACCAATCGTTTCTAAAAATCACATTAAAGGCAAGTATTTTCAAAGAGATAAGATCGACAGGTAACGTGAAAGTGTTGATTTGAACAAGATTTATAAATAGTGGAGGTAACGAAGGTTTCTACTAACGAAGTTTTAACCAATAAGTCAAAGTCTAACTTCTCCGGAGTTAAATTTAAACGTTGAGCGCAAGCAAGAGAGATAAAAGAATAGGTAGAACCGGTATCGAATAAGGCATAGACTTCGCAAGAATTTATAATTAACTAACCCGTGATAACTTCGTTCGATTCCTCGTCACAAAAAATGCTCTCCCTTAAACTACCGAATTTGACTTGTTCGGGACAGCCTTTGGTGTCGTCATTACCACTGGAATTGACTTTTGTTATAGGGCATATTCCACCCTCAACTGCTTCGTCGTACTCCTGCTCCATGATCTGAATCATTAGCCTTCAATCCATATCGAATTGGGGTTGACCGCAATGTATAGGGTAATTCAAAACTCGATGCTGGGTTCTCCCAATTGCTGTCGAAAAAGAGAAATACATATCATCTATTTTAGCTTTCTTGGATCGAACTTCTCTTTTCACAATATTAACGCGTCGTGTGGCTTTTACCCATGCATCTTTCATTCTCACTCGTTCAGTTGTTTCTTCTTTCAGCTACTCCTTGACATTTGAATTCTCAGATTCCAACTTTAATATCGCATACTCTGCCAAAGAGCGCTCCTGTTCAGCTATCGCACATCGGGTAATACAATTTTGAATTGTTACATTCCTTTGATCCACGACCGCCTTCCGTTCTTCAGTCTGCTCTTCTAACTCATGAATACGATTTTACAATTCTATATTTTAATCAATAATTTCTTCTAATAACTCCTCCTCATGTTCCTCTTCTTCATCACTCTCAATTGCTACCTTTGCGACTAGCTTGAGTGCAACTTTTAATTCCTCAATCACCACATGGATATCTCTAATCACATTATCTTGGTTGGAGATTAGAGGTGTCTCCACGGTCTCATGTGCTCCATTGCTATTCTCAACATTCTCGGATGTCATTTTCAAATACTGTCACAAAACAAGGGTTAATTAACCTATCACATATTATCCCTATACTCTGACCGACCAATTAAATACCAAATAAACTTAGGTAGGTCATATTAGCGAAGGAATTACCCGTCTCTCCCCTCCTAGTTCTATTCTCACATCCTAGCCAGGGATCATATCCCTAAGCTTTGATACCAATTGTGACGCCCCCAAAATAGGTATACATCACCTATTCTGAGTCGCCAAATACATGGTACAGAATACAAATATAATCTTTAATATACCACAAGAGAGCTGTGAGTTTCAATACAAATACTGTCTTCTAGACAATATCCACTATCAGAATAAGTCCTCATTACATTTATTGTCACACTATTTAACAGAATAGTGATGACTACTAATACTATCATATGATCCATCACTCTGTTCCCCGACTCGTCCCAACTATATTCTCATTTTTTGAAGAGAACAGTGAAAGAAAAGGTGAGCTCAACTAGCCCAGTAAGAAATATTATGACTAAGAAAATGCAAAATAAATTATCATTAGTCTTCAACAATGTTAAACTGATAAAATACAATAGACATCAAGTTTAACTGCAGCGGATCAAGCAATCCATTAAAAGAGTCAAGTAGAGAATAAAATCTACTATCTTTTTTGATTTAAAAAGTTTTTCATGACTTTTATTGCTAAGACTCAGCTTAATAAATAATCCACATCATCGAATCACCCCTGCACGGCTAAGGATATTCTTTAGTATCACGACCACGAATTATCCATGCACTACAGCTAAAGATAATCATGTTTTCATCAACGGTCCTGATCATGCCATAAAATAATTCATCTCTGCACTACGACCAAAGAGAATCCATAGCCATAATCATACCAAAAACTGTCCATCAATGCATTACGGGCCAATGAGGACTTTTTTCACTTCATTTGTAACATTACAGTCATGATTATACCGAATAATCCCTTGTCATAATCATACCAAGTCCATCTATGCACTACAGGCCACAGATGACTTTCAACATAATATAAACATGAGGATGATGACAATGACATAATAATTCAATAAAACAAGTTCAAGAATTAATTTATCTAGCAACCAATAACGTCCAAATTGTCAACATGATACTGCTTTGTGGATTAAATTTAAGAATGCTCAGAAGAATATTTTTATGAAAAGATACTAGATGAAGCGCAAATATCAAGGATATTCCACTAATTTCATGGAGTATAGAAGCTAAAACTTTAACCAACTGAGTATAATAAAGAATGGAATAACAAAAGAAATCACCAGGCATGCGATAGACCACACAGGCAGGTTATTCCAATAGAATAATAAATAATGGAACCAGGTCCGGCGTAAAACGCACAGACAGGATATTCCAACAAAATAATAAAGACAGAACCAGGTCCGGCGTAAAACGCACAGACAGGATATTCCGACAGAAAAATAAATAATGGAACCAGGTCCGGCGTAAGCGCACAGACAGGATATTTCGACAGATTAATAAAGAACAGAATAATAGAAGAATTTCACCATGTATGCGGTACTTCACATAAACAGGTTATTCCAACATAATAATAAAGAATGGAATAACAGAAGAATTTCACCAAGTATAGGGTAGCCCGCGTATACAGGTTATTCCAACAGAATAATAAAGAATGGAATGACAGAAGTTCTCTTCATGAATATAAAAGAAATAATATCCCTTACGGGTACAATAAATAATATACCTTACAGTAAAAGAAACTTGATATCAGAGTAGTGAAGTAGCATAATACTTTTCTTCTCTCTCTCTATAATTTCTCTCTAGAGTTTCAGTGAATTCGTAAGAAATAATGAAGGAATGAGCTTCTATTTATAGAAAAATGGACTGAATAATAACTAACTCATGAACGGTCTAGATTGATTTACTTTAATCTGACGGTCCATATTTAAAGTAAAATTTATTAAATAAAATATAATATATTCTATTTATAATCTAATAAAACGAATAACTTTATAAAAGATTTTACTATACAAATACTATGCATGCACTATGCAAATACTATGCATAATAAAATATAATATATTCTAATTATTGTCTAATAAAATAGATAACTTTATAAAAGTATTTTATTTTATATAAAAAGATTTTACTATTAGCCTAATAAAACGAATAACTTTATAAAAGTATTCTGTTTTATATAAAAAGTTTTCCTGTTTTATTACATTAATAATAGCAATAAAACAAAACTGAGTGACTTATCACGTAAGCCTCAATAATCAATATTGTATGCTACTATGCAACCACACGTATTACTGTACTTTTACTACCGAGTAATTCAACAGTATTAACGGTAAAACATCCGCCGTTATTTTCATAAAATATTTTTGTCATTTTCTCAATCTGACAATAATTTTGTTGTGGGGTCCACCAATAATTGTGTCGTCGTACGAATATTCCCCGACAAAAATAATATTCTCCGACCGATCGAATATAATACAACAACTTGCATACTTTGCAAAATTTATAAATACTTCCCACAACTATAACATTATCTCAAATTCATACCATAATATTTAAAAAAATATTTCGAAAAAATTAAATCTTTATTCGTAAAATCTGGAGTTTCACAGCTTTTGACCAAAATAATTCACAATAAATAACTCTTTTATTAGAAAAATTCGACTTTTATGTCCATTTCATAGGAAATTCAATTCTCTACAATTTTATAAGTTTAAGTTTTTCCAAATTCCAAACAGAAATTGACCGAAATCCATATACGGACGATTTTACAAGCTATAATCAAATTTCAGTCAAGAAATGGGGTCCACAAACATGAAAAACATGTTTTTAATATTTTTAGTAATAAAAATACTCTTCCTCCTAATTTATTCATTTATCACACATTCATTGTAAAAATATCATCATTATTATATTATTAAAATATAATAATATATTTTATCAGAAAAAAAAATATCAAATTTCAACAATTGTCACATAAAAAAATTTTCTCTATCTATATCCACATAAAATGAGTATTTTCTTTATCATATAAATCAATAATTAATTATTCACAAATAATATTACAGAATTACAATACTGACAACCAGACCGTTCTCAGGAAAGAGGGGCTTTCCAATAAGGATTTCTCCTTACTGGCGCGCAATTAGGTGACCAAACCTCTCCTTAGACAGAACTTTCTAGACATTGCCAATAATACTATCTAATAATATTATTCAAATAATATGAATTATTGCTCCGATAATAGAAAATACTGTGCAGTGACAATTATTGAAATAACAATAATATAAAATATCAACGTAGCAATTATTGAATTAATAAAATAAAATATTGAACAGTAATTACTGTAACAATTATTGAGTAGTGCCTTCTTACGTAAGAATTAATAATTGATGCAATACCGTGTGCTACTGTATTTTAACCACCGGGTATTCTAACAGTATTAACGGTAACAACTACGCCGTTACTTATAAACAACTTATACTTGTCGTTTTCTTCATCCAATCACTTTTCGTTATGGGGCCCACACAAGGCTGCGCCGTCGTACAAATATTCCCCGACAATAAGAATATTCCACGACCAAACGAATATTTCCCGATAACAATGAATATTTTATAACCACTTGCTTATTTAAAAATATTTGTGCATTTATACCCATAACTAATCACATTAATCAAATCAACCCTTACTATTTTAAAATAATAAATAGAGGAAATTCAATTTTATTTATAATAAGTTGGGGTCTTACAACCTCCCCTCCTTATGAAATTTTGTCCTCGAAATTGACGTACGTATCTGGTATTTCGAAAAGGTGAGGATACCTCGCTTTCATTTCCGTTTCCAATTCCCAGGTCATTTCCTCAATAGCATGGTTCCTCCACAAAACTTTGACTTGTGGTATGACCTTTGTGCGTAGGACATCCTCCTTTCTATCCAAGATCTTGACAGGTGCCTCCTCATACGTTAAGTCTTCGGTTATTTTGTCCGGTTCTAACTCAATAACGTGGTTCGGGTCTTTCACATATTTACGAAGCACAGATATGTGAAAAACATTATGAACACGAGACATGCTTGGAGGTAACGCGAGTTTATAGGCCACATTTCCTACTCGGTCAAGAATTTGAAATGGACCAATAAATCGTGGATTGAGCTTTTCTCTCTTCCCAAATCTTATAACTCCCTTCCATGGAGCAACACGCAATAATACATGATCCCCAATACTAAATTCCACGTCCTGTTGATGAAGATCCGCATAATTCTTTTGTCGATCCTGTGCCGTTTGTATACGTTATCGAATTATTTGGATCTTTTCTGTAGTAATACGTACCAACTCGGGTCCCAACAATGTTGCTTCACCCACCTCATCCCAACATATTAGAGAGCGACACTTTCTTTCATATAATGCTTCGAATGGAGCCACCCCTATACTTGCCTGATAACTGTTGTTGTAGGAGAATTTCACCAATGGTAAATACTTATCCCAACTCCCTTTGAAGTCTAGGACACAAAGTCTTAATAGATCTTCAAGAGTTTGAAGAGTCCTCTCTGATTGTCCGTCCGTTTGAGGATGGTATGCCGAACTAAATCGTAAATCCATGCCCATAGCTTTTTGCAAGCTAACCCAAAATCGTGAAGTGAATCTTGGGTCACGATCCAAAACTATGGATACTAGCATGCCATGCAATCTCACAAACTCATTTACGTAGATACGAGCAAGGCGTTCAAGGGAATAAGTCTCCCGTATCGGCAAGAAATGAGCAGGCTTAGTTAATCTATCAATAATAACCCAAATATCATTTATGCCTTGAGAAAACCGTGGGAAGACCTGTAATGAAATTCATGGTAATGTGTTCCCACTTCCATTTCAAAATCTCAAGTGGTTGCAATGGACCCTTAGGCACTTGATGCTCCGCCTTTACACGTTGACAAGTTAAACACCTCGAGATAAACTTCGCAATCTCTCTCTTCATATTGTTCCACCAAAATGTATGTCGAAGATCACGATACATTTTGGTACTTCCAGGAAGAATTACAAATGGTGTATTGTGTGCCTCCATCATGATCTTGTACTTCAAATTAGAGTCGTTAGGAACACAAAGTCTGGAGTGGACTCGAAGTATTCCTTCTTCATCGATTCTTGCTTCTAGAATAACATCTTCTTGTACTTTCTTTTTCATACGCATCAGCTCCGGGTCTGTGGCTTGAGCAACTTTAACTTTTTCGATTAAAGTCGGTTTAATACGTATACTTGACATCATCGCATGAGTCCCCAGAGTCTTGAATTCTATCTTCATCTTTTTGTAAGTCACACAAAATGGGCCTTTGTGTTGACAACATTGCACTTATTCCCGAATATGATCTTCTACTCAACGCGTCAGCTACCACGTTCGCTTTTCTAGGATGGTATTGAATGGTATGGTCGTAGTCTTTCAACAGCTCAAGCCAACGTCGTTGCCGCATGTTGAGTTTCTTTTTGGTGAAGAAATATTTGAGGCTTTTATGATCTGAATATATCTCCACTTTCTCCCCATATAGATAGTGCCTCCAGATCTTTAGCGCGAAAATGACTGCTGCCAACTCTAGATCATTAGTAGGATAATTCTTTTCATATTCTTTAAGTTGTCGCGAGGCATAGGCTATGACTATCTCATGTTGCATGAGAACACATCCTAACCCTTTGCCCGAAGCATCGCTGTAGATAACAAATCCATCCGAACCAAATGATATTGTCAGAACAGGTGCCGAAATGAGTATCCTCTTGAGCTCTTGAAAACTCTTTTCGCATTCCTCGCTCTATACATATTTTGTATCCTTCCGAGTCAACTGAGTTAACGGAGTAGCGATTCGAGAAAACCCTTCCACGAATCTCCGATAATAACCAGCTAAGCCCAGAAAGCTACGTACTTCGGTCACCAACTTAGGTTGCTCCGTATTGCTTCAATCTTTGTCGGGTCAACAGATACTCCATGTTTTGACACCACGTGCCCAAGGAATGATATTTCCTCAAGCCAGAACTCGTATTTCTTCAACTTGGCATATATCTTGTTTTCACGAAGCCTTTGGAGTACCAGCTTCAAATGGTGCTCATGATCTTCACAACTTTTGGAATATATAAGGATGTCATCAATAAAGACAACAACGAACTGATTCAAATATTCCTTGAATACTCGGTTCATCATATCCATGAAAGCCGCATGAGCATTAGTCAATCTAAAAGACATGACTAGAAATTCATAATGCCCGTACCGAGTTCTGAAGGCAGTCTTTGGAATATCGTCAGTTCTAATCTTCAGCTGATGATATCCAGAACGAAGATCGATCTTTGAGAAGAATTATGCTCCTTGTAACTGGTCAAACATGTCATCAATACGAGGTAGAGGATACCTATTCTTGATGGTGACATGGTTCAATTCTCGGTAGTCAATACAAAGTCGCATACTCCCGTCTTTCTTCTTTACGAATAAAATAGGAGCACCCTAAGGAGATGTACTAGGATGAATGAAACCGATGTCCAACAATTCTTGTAGTTGGACCTTTAACTCCTGAAGTTCAATAGAAGCCATTCGATATGGGATTTTAGAAATGGACTTTGTACCAGGTTCAAGATCAATAAAGAATTCAACTTCACGTTCTGGGGGTAGACCGGAAAGTTCTTCAGGAAATACGTCAGGAAAGTCACTAACAACAGGAATATTATTCAAATCTGACATGTCTTTATTCAAATCCATAACATGGGCTAAGAAAGCTTGACATCCATTTTTCAATAAACGAATAACTTTATAACTTGATATGACAGTGATTGATTTTAGTGGTTTAGTTGCTTGAATTCGTACAACAGGTTGGTTAGGAATATGAAAACTAATAACCTTACGAAAATAATCAATTTTGGCATGATGAGTAGTTAACCAATCAATCCCTAAAATCACATCAAAAGCAAGTATCTTTAAAGAGATAAGGTCAACAGGTAATGTAATAGTGCCAACTTAGATCAAACAAGATTTATAAACAGTGGATGTAATGAAAGTTTCTCCTAACGGAGTCTCCATAGATAAATCAAAGTCTAATTCCTTCAGAGTCAAGTTTAAATATTGACCACAAGCAGGAGAGATAAATGAATGGGTAGCACCAATATCTAGTAAGGTATAAACTTCACAAGAATTTATGATTAGCTTACCCGTGATCACCTCGTTTGGGTTTCTTGCATTTTGACCAGTCACGACAAACGCTCTTCTAGGAACCGTTGGCTTTGACTTTTTTGGGACAGCCTTTTGAGTCACCATCCCCACTAAACTTGGTTTCGCTACAGTATAATCTCGAGCGATATGTCCTTCCTTTCCATAATTATTGCATACCTTGAACTGTTGTGGACAGTTTGAGCTGATATGTCCCTCTTTTCCACATTTATAGCATACGACCGGTGGTCGTTCTCCTACCTTAGAACCAGTTGCTGCTGGTGCTGACGTCTTCACATTGTCATTATTGAATCTCCTTTTTTTAAAATCTCCCCCCGACTCGCTTCTTCTATTTTTATGGCCACGATTACCACCAGAGTGGTTACCGCTTTTGTCGGAATTTTTCTTTCCCCGTTGGTTATCGTTGCTCCGATGACTACTGTCACCTGTACGATCCTGGTTGTTGTCCCTCGGTTGAACGTACTCGTTATCTCGCTCTAATAATTGAGCCCTGTTGACAACATCTGAATATAGAGAAAATTTATGAGAAATGAGATACTGACGTATGTCGGGTTTCAAACCTCTCAGAAACATCCGCGTCATACGTTCCTCATTCTCCACCAAATGAGGTGCAAACCTGGATAACTCTGGAAACTTTGCCTCGTACTGGGACACTGTCATGTTGTTCTGCTCCAGTCTAATAAATTCCACCTCCTTCATATGGCGAATACTTTCAGGAAAGTACTTGTCATTGAAAAGTTTCTGAAATGTCTCCCAAGACATGCTGAGTGTGGCTGGATGGGTACGCTTCACAGATTCCCACCAGTAATCTGCCTCATTACGGAACATAAAGGTGGCAAATGGAACCTTTTGTTCCTCCGTTCATCCCATGATATCGAATATCTTGGTAATTTGCTTTACCCATGTCTCCGCTTTAATTGGATCCGGCTTTCTCCAGAATTCTGGTGGTCCCAACTCTTTGAACTGCTTGGCCATGACAAACCGCGCGTTGCTATCATTTCCACCTGTATTTTGTACATGAGTCTCCCTCGTCTGATTTTGCATGAACTGCAAAAAACTTCTAAACATTCCATTGTTCATCATCTGCTCAGTGGTGTTGTTTATAGGAGGAACATTGCCGGCCTGTTGCACGTTCTCCTCGTTGGTGATTAATGGTGTCTCCACGGTCGCATTTACTTCATCGTTAATATTCTCAGCTGTCATTCTTAAATACTGCCACAAAACAAGGGTTATTTAAAGAAATTGACATGCAACATAATAACCCTATACTCTGACCAACCAACAAATAAGCTTAGGCAAGACACACTAGCGAAGGATTTACTCGTCTCTCCCCTCCTAGTTCTATTCCCGGATCTCCGCCAGAGACCATATCCCTAAGCTCTGAAACCAACTGTGACGTCCCCAAAATAGGTATACATCACCCACTCTGAGTCGCCAAATACATGGTACAGAAACGACTACAACTTTATTAATACAATTGTCGTACAAAATACAACAACACTTAACTGTGAGTTTAAAATACAACTACTGTCTTCTAGATAATATCCACACTGAAATAAGTCCTCATAACAATTATTGATACTTTATTTTACAAAAATGGTGAGGACTACTAAAACATCTTTCTAGAACCATCATTCCATACCCCGACTAGTACTCGCTACATTCTCGCCTCCTTAGAAGAAAAATGGAACAAAAAGGAAAGGGTGAGCTCAACTAGCCCAGTAAAGAATATTATGACTAAGATAATATAGAACAAATTATCGTTAGTCCTCAACAGGAAAAAATCTAATAGAATACAATAGACAGCAAATTTTAAATTAATATTTGCAACGGAAATAATAATTCATTAGAAGAGTTAAGTAGAGGATGAAATTTACTATCACCTATGAATTTAAAAGTCCATCATCAATATTTTATCACTGTAACATCAATTAATACACATCTTGAATCAAATATTCATCTTTGCACTACAGGCTAAAGATATTCATTAGTTGGTCATGTTCATCTCAACACATGTTCATCTTTGTACTACGGGCCAAAGATATTCATCAGAAAATCATTCATCTTTGCACTATAGGCTAAAGATATTCAGTACTATCATTATTTAGGACTGAGGATGATGAAAAATATTTTAAAGAAAACGAATCCAGTGAAACAAAAGAACAATTATTAAGGTTTCGTACTTTAAACAATCCAAGTTCAAAATACTTCATAAATAACTATAGTGGAGTAAAATTCAAGAATGATCAAACTATGAATACAATCAAAGCTAGTATCCATAATAGATATCTTGAAAAGAAAAAACAAAAATTTAATTTTTCGGTGAATAGTGTCGTATTCGTGAATAGTGCCGTATACGTGAATATTGCCGTATACGTGAATAGTAATCCTGACACTAAAAGTTCTAAATTTGATAAAAAGTTCATATCAATATTTTGACATAATGATATTGAAAGAAATAATATCTTCTATAAAAAAATAACATCCCTTACCTCAAAAAGACAGTACTTTTGACTGGAATACTGGATATAGTGTTGAAGGGAACTTGCACCGTATAGCAACACTCAAAGTATTAAAATACTCACAAGAATACGCTCGATAATATAAAGAGAGAAATAGAGAGAAAACTTATTTCTGGTGTGATTTTCAATTCTAACCTAAGCACCCTATTTATAGGAAAATACTTAGAACGCCAAAGCAGAAAATTTAATAAAATATTATTAAATTTATTTAATTTTCCTTAGCCCACCTTTTGACCAAAACATCAGCCACACATGTGCCAAAATAACAAAAACGTTTTTCTAAACAAAAACATTTAAAACTCCAAAAATTAATTCAGACCCGATATACAGGAACTTCAATAATTCACAATAAATAGCCCTTTTATCAGAAAAATTAAAATCTTATGTCCATTCCATAGGAAATTCAATTCTCTACAACTTTATAAGTTTAAGTTTTTTCAATTTCCAAACAAAAATTGACCGAAATCCATATACGGACGATTTTATAATCTATAATCAAATTTCAGTCAAGAAATGAGGTCCACAAACATGAAAAACATGTTTTAAATATTTTTAGTAACAAAAATAATCTTCCTCCTCATTTATTCATATATCACACATTCATTGTAAAAATATCATTATTATTATATTATTAAAATATAATAATATATTTTATCAGAAAAGATAAAATATCAATTTTCAACAATTGTCGCATAAAATTTTTTTCTTCATCTATATCCACATAAAATGAGTATTTTCTTTATCATATAAATCAATAATTAATTATTCACAAATCATATTACAGAATCGTAATACTGACAACCAGGTCGTTCTCAGGAAAAATGTGGCTTTTCAATAAGAATTTCTCCTTACTAGCACGCAATTAGGTGACCAAATCTCTCCTTAGACAAAACTTTCTAGACATTACCAATAATTCTATCTAATAATATTATTCGAATAATATGAATTATTACTCCGATAATAGAAAATAATGTGCAGTGACAATTATTGAAACAACAATAATATAAAATATCAATGTAACAATTATTGAATTAATAAAATAAAATATTAAACAGTAATTACTGTAACAATTATTGAGTAGTGCCTTCTTACGTAAGAATTATTAATTGATGCAATACCGTGTGCTACTGTATTTTAACCACCGGGTATTCCAATAGTATTAACGGTAACAACTATGCCATTACTTACAAACAATTTATACTTGTCGTTTTCTTCATCCAATCGCTTTTCGTTATGGGGCCCACACAAGGCTGCGCCGTCGTACGAATATTTCCCGACAGTAAGAATATTCCACGACCAAACGAATATTCCATGACAACAATAAATATTTTATAACCACGTGCTTATTTAAAAATATTTGCGCATTTGTACCCATAATTAATCACATTAATCAAATCAACTCTTACTATTTTAAAATAATAAATAGAGGAAATTCAATTTTATTTATAATAAGTTGGGGTCTTACATATCTCATATATTGTTAACATATATTATATACTGTTAACAATTAACAAGATTATAATATATATATATATATATATATATATATATATATATATATAAAATATAATATCACGTGATTATATTATATATAATATAATATCCCACTTTGAAATCCCATTCTATATTATCACCAATTCACGTGTTCTTTTAAAATCAAAGTGAAGCACGTGAATTCTGCTGCTCAGACGCGAAGTAGTCTTGCGATTTAATTTATTTTATTTTTTTAAATAAATTTTATACAATAAATTATGCCCAATTAAATTGTTCTAAACACATATCAACATACATATCAAATTAAAATAATTAATAATTCGTATAAAGGTTTGACTCTGATGCTACTGTTAGATTTGTAATATTCATGAACGCAATCAAATTGCACAAATAAGCGGAAACGTGTAAAAATCAGAGTTTAAAAATTTTACAAATCATATACCCGAATCATCTTTTATGCACAATTATTAATTAAACGAAAATATGAAGAACAAAAATCATACACTTGAAGATTCGAGCTTCCTCAGGTACAAGTTCACCTCCAATCTTTTTCGCGTTCAACTTGAATCCACCGGGTTTGGTTCCTTCCTTTGATCAACGTTAGCCACCCAAGTGTTTGGCCTTTAGAGGTGATCCACCAAGGAAGAATAAAGATTTAAGAAGATGGGTATTTGGCAAAACCCTAATTTTTCTATCTCTCATAGAAAAGGAGCGTACTCTCCAATAATTGGAATTGCGCCTGTTGTCAAAAAGTCAATAACAACTCTACACTCATAATAAGACTCCTCTTATTTATAGATGTGGGCAACCCTCCTTAACAATTAAGGAATTGAATTTTATTTTAATTATTTAAATTCCTTTAATTAATTATGCTCCCAATATTATTTAATTAATTCCCAAACTCTTTTAGGAATTAAATAATAATAATAGTAATAATAATAATAAGACTCCTCTTATTAATTTATATTTAATATTTCTAAAATATTAAATAATAAATATTAAGCTATTTAATTTATTCTATCACCATAGATTAAATTAAATATACTTAACTTATTATTACGATTATGTCATTAACTTCTTAAATAATTATTCTTCCTTTTATGGTGTGACCCTTTAGATTCTCCATATTAAACTGGTTGTGAATAAATCAATTAGAACAATTCTAATCTTATTTAAATAAATAAATTAAAATATTTATTTATTTAAATAAAAAATATTTATTCTACAATAGGGATAAGCCTCCTTAGCGATTAACGACTTTCCAGATAATATAGATTTCAACATTAATCATAAAAGAACCTTTGAGTAAATAGTTACCGTAAAATTCAATCCTTCCACCATACAATGTCCCAATTAAATATAAGACATGAAATTATTGTCAAATCTTATTTTATTTAATTATATATTTTTCGATTCTTAAATGCGCAACTCCAAATAATGCAAATTAGAAACTCCTTTCTAATTTCATTCTGTCTTGGCCAAGGACTACTGGGTTTTCATTTATCAAATCACATAGGACATTTTTCTTCTTTTACTAGAAGTGGTAGATTCTTTATTGATCATACATTATCTCCATGTACAATTTATTATACCCAAGCATACCCTTTGGTATACCCTAAGGGTCTTAAGAAATAAGTCAAAGTATAACTCATCATACATAAGATACTATGATGATCTCAAGTCCAAGGATCACTTGTACTACTATCACTACAGAAATTCTTATTGACAGGCAAGTAAAACTCCATTAGGTATTCCTTAGCGAGCCACGTTCAGTGAACTTATTCTCTAATAAGCACCTACATACTTGCTTTAGTGTCTCCACATAAATGATCATGAGATCAATCATCCTCATCCAATGAGCAAGCAACGTATGTACCAATCTATCCGGATTCACTAATCCCCAATTTAGTAATCCAACGATTGGGAACTATTTAAGTTTTAAGCTTTCTAAGAATTTAGATCTCATTAAAATGATCATCATCATTATTCTAAAAGCATTACTTAAAACTATGAGTTTATCACATATTATAAAACAACATCATGTAGATAATTCTAAGCCTTTAATAAATTAATACTTTTTATAAATAAATGAATAAGATTGTTACAAAGTATATGCTTTATCATCAAACATGATTGGCTTGTATGCATACTACTTTCAACTATAACTAACATACAATTAACAGACCTAACTATTAACATAAATGGATCTACATGCTTTGACATTCAACTATCAGACCAGTTTTTCCAAAATTTCCAGTTTGCTTAAAACACTATTTTGATGCATCTAGATGTTATGAAAGCATTGTATATCAACTTAGCATACTTTCTAACATGTTATTACATATTTCTAAACCTCTAAACAATAAATTAAACATAGAATCAAAGATCTAGCTTAAAATTAGAGTTTACATCTTTTCTTACTTGATTTTGATTTCTGGCTACTGAATCTGTTGTTGCTATCACCAAGGCTTGTTTTGGTAGGTTATAAGAGTGTATAGGCTTGTAAAATTTATGGGTTTACACTGAACTAAGGCTGCCTTTTATAGAATTTTCAAACTAGGGTTTTTGTTCATTTAATCACCTATTTACCTCTCAATATATCTGATCTATGACTCTGATGCTGCTTGGGAGTTTGGAAGCAGGTCATGTGATGTTTTGGAACTTGTGTTAATGACTCTTAACCTACTTGTGAGCTAGTTGATCAAATTAGTAGCTCAATTATGCCCTAATCCTCTTTAATCTTGATTAAGGTTTTGTTTCTTATAATTAGGGTTGCTTAATGATGTTTATTAGTACCTAATTGAAGTTTAGCAATCATGATTAGGTGTTAGGATAACCTAATTAGGGTTTAGTCTAGCTAATTAGGGTTAGGGTTTGTAATCTAGGGTTCATAACTTAGATTTTTCACAAATCCTAACAAGCACGACAAAGCGTTTTGTCAGTGTAAGCACGACAAAGCAGCTTGTCAAAATATATATACCGAAAGGTCTATTCTCGGAAGAAAAATTTTAAGCACGACGTGTCAAGCACGTCAATTCTCAGACGAAAATTTATTTGACCTAATTTGTTAAATAAAGTATATAATAACACAAAACACTTTCAGAACGAAGAGATTTTATTAATATAACTGAATTTACATAACCAAGTCATATTAGGGTTTTTGTGGTTTCACATTCACTCCCACTAATAAGAATTTCGTCCTCAAAATTACAGTACAAGTTAAGTAAACAGTTGGGGATAGTACTCTCGCATTTTATCTTCGAGCTCCCATATAGCCTCTTCAACGTTCTGATTCCTCCGGATGACTTTGACTGATACTATCAGTTTATTCCTCAGGACTTTTTCTTTACGATCGATGATCTGCACTGGTTCTTCTACATAAGAAAGATCTTCTTCGATTTGGATCGGCTCATAATTTATAACGTGTTTATAATCTGGTTTGTATGATCATAATACGGACACACGAAACACATTATGAATATGTTTTAACTCAGGAAGTAGTGCTATTTCATAAGCAACTTCACCTATCCTCCTCAAAATTTCAAAGGGTCCAATGAATCTCAGACTCAATTTTCTTTTCTTGCCAAAACGTATCTTAGCCTTCCAGGGGACACTTTCAAGAATACGTGGCTTCCTACGCTAAAGTTTCGTTGTTGACGATGTGGATCAGCGTATTTCTTCTGTCGATTTTGAGATACTTATAATCGTTCACGTATAATTCTGATGGTCTCAGTAGTTTGTTAGATTATCTCAGGTCCTAGCATTTATCTTTCCCCGACCTCATCCCAACACAAAGGTGTTCTACATTTTCTCCCATATAAGGCTTCATAAGATGACATACCTATGCTAGCATGGTAACTATTGTTGTAGGAAAATTCCAGCAAAGATAATTGATCTTTCCAACTTCCTTTGAAGTCAATGATACGTGTTCTCAACATATCATCTAATGTTTGAATGGTTCTCTCACTTTGCCCATCAGTTTGAGGGTGATAAGTTGTACTTAATCTCAATTGTGTTCCTAAGTGTTTTGGAAGGCTCTTCCAAAAATTTAAGGTAAAGCATAGATCTCGATCCGACACTATAGAAACAGGTACTCCATTCCTAGAGATGATTTCATTAATGTATAGCTTGGCAAGTTGGTCTAAGTTATAAGTAACTTTGATAGGTAGGAAGTGAGCTGATTTGGTTAGACAGTCGACTATAACCCAAATGGCATTGTGGCCCTTCTGTGTAGCTGGAAGGCCTACCACGAAGTCCATGGTTCTATGTTCCCACTTCCACTCAGGAATTGGTAAGGGTTGAAGTAAACCACTCGGCTTTTGATGTTCAGCCTTAACCCTTTGACACGTGAGACATTTGCTTACCCATTCAGCTATTTCTCTTTTCATATTCGACCACCAAAAGCGTCAACTTAAGTCCTTGTACATTTTAGTACTGCCTGGATGTATGGTAAATTTAGAATTATGAGCTTCGTTTAATATTTCATCTTTTAATGCTTGATTCAAAGGAACTCAAATTCTATCTTCATATCTTATTATTCCATCCTTATATATTATGAATTTGTTATTCTTGATATGAGTTATATTAGACTTACATTTTTGACATTGCTCATCCTTTTCCTGTATCTCTTTAATTCTGTCAAGTATAGACGAAACTTCCTCTAGAATGAATAACTTTTGGGTAGAGGTAGTTGGACATCCCACCTCAATTTCTAGTTTTCAAAATCTTTTATTAACCTTTCATTGGTGGTTATTATGTTCAACTTTTCTTGATTCTTTCTACTTAACGCATCAGCTACGACATTGGCTTTATCGGGATCATATAAGATTTCATAATCAAAATCCTTTATTAGTTCTAACTATCTCCTCTGCCTCAAGTTTAACTCTTTTTGTGTAAAAATATATTTCAGACTTTTGTGATCTGTATATATCTCGCACTTCTCTCCGTACAAGTAATGCCTCCAAATTTTTAGGGCAAAAGCTACTGCGGCTAACTCTAGGTCATGAGTAGGATACATCTTCTCATAATCTTTGAGTTGTCGTGATGCATAAGCAATCACTTTCCCATGTTGCATCAACACACACCCTAAACCTCTGTGTGACGCATCACTAAATACTACAAGGCCTTCTGTATCATCTGGTAAGTACAACACTGGAGCCATGCTCAGTCGCTTCTTCAACTCTTGGAAGCACTCTTCACATTTATCTGTCTAGACGTATTTTACCGTCTTTCGAGTTAAATTAGTTAGTGGTGTTACTATCTTTGAAAAATCTTTTATGAACCGTTGATAATAACCCGCTAAACCGAGAAAACTTCTTACTTCTGTTGGAGTTGTTGGTTGTTCCCAATTCACAACCGTTTCGATCTTAGTTGGATCTACGGATATTCCATTTTTGTCAATTACATGACCTAAAAATTGAACTCTCTTTAACCAAAATTCACACTTGGAAAACTTTGTATAAAGTTGTTCCTTTCGTAGTATCTCCAAAACGACTCTCAAGTGTTCAACATGTTCTTCTCGTGTTTTCGAGTATACCAAAATATCATTGATAAACACTACAAAAAATTTGTCTAAGCATGTTTTAAACACTCGATTCATCAAGTCCATAAATGCTGTCGGTGCATTTGTCAAACCAAAAGACATCATAAGAAACTCATAATGTCCATAGCGTGTCCTAAATGCTGTCTTTGGCACGTCTTCCTTTCTTACCTTTAACTGATGATAACCTGTCCTAAGGTCAATTTTTGAAAAGTGTTCGGCCCCCTTTAATTGGTCAAACAAATCATCAATTCTTGGTAAATGATATTTATTCTTAATGGTTAATTTATTTAATTCTCTATAGTCTATACATAACCTCATGGTTCCATCCTTTTTCTTTACAAATAATACTGGTGCTCCCCAAGGTGAAACAGTAGGTTGTATATACTTTTTATCTAAGAGTTCTTGTAGTTGTACTAGTATCTCTTTTAGTTCTACAGGTGCCATTCTATATGGTGCCTTAGAAACTGGTGTCGTTCCTTGTGCAAGATCAATGACAAACTCGATTTCCCTATTTGGAGGTAGACCTAGCAAGTCATCTGGGAATACATCGAGAAATTCCTTAACTATAGGTATCTGATCTAGTTTTACTCCTTCCTGTCGAGTATCAACTATATAGGCCAAATATCCTAAACAACCTTTTCTAGGTAACCTTTCTGCCTGAGTTATGGTCAGACATCGAGATTGCTTAGGTGAACAACCTCCGTTGAACATTACCTTTGACTTCGATGCAGTCAATAGGTTTATACATTTTTGATGACAATCGATCATTGCATTATGGTTAACTAACCAATCCATTCCTAAGTTTATATCAAATTCTCCCAACTGAATTGGAATAAGATTTACCAAAAAGTTGTGTCCCTTTATATCCACACTACAGTTCCTATATATAGTTTTAACAGGAATCTTTTCATTGTTTGCAATTTCTACACATAACGGTATGTCTAAATTTTCACATGGTATATTCAAGTTTTTAGAAAAACTATTAGACACAAAGGAACAAGTAGCACCAGAATCGAATAACACATATGCATTTAAAGTGTTGATAGGGATGATACCTGTCACCATGTCCTTTGAAGCAATAACATCCCTCACCGACATATTAAATGTTCTCCCGGTTGGTCGATTCTGAGCTCCAACTGCAGCTACTGCTGACTGATTATTGATATTCTCCGGTACTCAATTTTCCTTTCCTACCTGGTTCCTAGGTTTGATACAGTTCCTTGCTAAATATTCCGACGAACCATAGTTGAAACATTTATTTTTATTAGGGAGAGGACACTGTGGAGAAAAGTGTCCCACTTGTCCATAATTGTAACATTTATTTATACTTTTAAAATATACTCCTTTATGTTTCCCCCCCACATGTAGGACAAGGTTCCCTCTTATTAGTATTAAAGTTATTATTATTACTTACCTTTTTCCCCGGGTTGTTAGAAAAAGTAGTATCCCATTTCCTTTTATTATTAAACCCACCTGAACTGGGTTCGATCTTAGGTTTCCCCTTCTCATTTTGATTCTTCTTTTCCAGATGAAATTTAATGAGATTCTCATTTTCACTCTCAGCTATAGAAGCTTTCTCGAGTATTTCAAAAAAAGTCTTTAATTGGAATATAGATAATTTACTTCGTATCAGAGGTTTCAAACCTTCCTGATACCTCCAGGTCTTCCTAAGTTCAGTATTGACTTGGTGTGGAGCAAACCTGGACAATTCGTTAAATTTGGCAGTATACTGAGATACAGTCAGGTCTCCTTGTTTCAATTCTAGGAATTGTACCTCTATGCGATCCTTCAAAGATTGGGTAAAATAATTTTCAAAGAACAATTCATTGAATCTATCTCAAGGCACAATTTCAGTTTCTACCCGACCCTTAGTTGATTCCCACTAGTAATTTGCCTCACCTTTCAAGAAAAAGGTTGCAAAAGTTATTTTTTGATTGTTATTGACTTTGGTTACTAAGAAGAATTTTTCTATTTCAGTAATCCAGATTTTTTCATCGACAGGTTCGGATGTACCTTTGAGTTCGAGTGGACTAACTAATTTAAAATCCTTAAATGGAGTGTTGTGGGTTATGGGTCTATTCATAGCACCTAACAAAAGTTCTACTAACTGTTGGGTAGGATTAACATTATTATCTATCTCTCGTTGATGTCTTCTGGTTGATGGTATGATTCTATATAAAACAAGAAAAATTCACATAAGAATTTGAATAACACAAATATATCTTTATTCATATGTCATAAAATACATACATAAACAACTAGTAGTTTATACTCACTACCAATTATAATACAAACTTCAAATGCTCTTTTGTTTATACTGTTATAGGGCATTTAGACTTCTATACTACACTCTAGAATTCATTAACGTCATCGAAGGAATTCTGGATCATGTGGCATACCATAGATCGATCTATCAGATAGGCAGTTTTTTTCTCCTCTACTGGATATCGAACTACGCGGCGTTGCAAATCATTGAAGACATCACGAGTACCTAGAGCAGATTTGAGTAGCCTCAACTGTATTTCCTTTCTGCCCCTTTGTGCAAGGTGCAGTTGTACTTTCAGTCGATTATTGGTTCCCCTTTTATGCTCTAACATTCTCTCGGCTAAGTGTGCCCTAAACTTCATTTTATTATTATCATGCGCAGACTTCTACATTAGTGATGCCATTGCTTCATCATGTTCATCAATTCTCATTAATTGTCCTACTACTGGATCTTCCTCTTCCTCAACATCTAGCAATTGTTGATCATGAAGCAATTCTTCATCCTCTGCATCACTAGCTATAAATGACTCAATTTGTGGTGGATTGCTTATTATTAGCATTTCCTCAGCATCGGAGTTGGCCATCCTATAAAATAAAACTCCTTTATTACTGGTATACAAATTTACACAAACATAATATTTTTAATGTTATTTTTATGTGAAATTTAATATTTTTTACAGACTCGAAGACTATATACTAAGATTTCTCTTCCTTATATCTATAGCCTTAATAGCTCTTATACCATTAATGTAACGCCCCCATATCTATACTCCCACGGTATCCGATATGGTGCTTACTAGTAGTCAATATATATAACGCATTCAAATCTATACGCCCATGATATCCGATTCTATGCTTATATCTAATTGAGTGACTATACAATTATAACCAGATACAATTCCCATAGATCCAAGATTCACAGTATCCCATAATAGATAACAATTCCCAGAAGAACTATTGCTGTGTTTAGATACCCTCACTTGGATGTATCAACTATACCTGCGAATAATATCTATCTATCCAAAATTCAGAGTACCAGTAATAACATGAATAGTCCATATTACCAATACCCTCACTCAGATGTATAGTCTATATCATGTGAATTACACTATCGCATCGATAGTACCTATCTATCTGAAATCCAGACTATCAACAACAATATGAACAGTCCACGTTGTCAATACCCTCACTCAGATAAATAGTTCCCAAGGATCTCAAACTAGATTGAAAATTCTAATTGAATCTATATATGTAAAGAAATCATAGTTGCAAAAATAAAAGATGTTATATATATATATATATATATATATATCATATATTAAGGTTCGATTACATGATTCTTCATAAATAATTTCTTATTACAAAGTATTACATTCAACTAGACAATAATATAAACTAATCTAAGCAGAGACGCTTCCTTTTATTAACTCCAGATGTGCCAAGGTTACCATTTAATACTGCAAAGGGAATAATTTGCAAGGGTGAGCTATGACATGCTCAGTAGATTTTATATTTATAACAATATATGATTTGAAGAAGTATAACAGTTCAAAACTCAACTGATTGTTGTTACCATTTCTGGAATTTCTATTTCAACCATTTCTGGACTTTTTATTTCTGTCATTCATAAAGACTTAGAAATTTTGTTTAGATGTGAGATAGGGGATCAACCTATTCAACATCCTAGGAGTATGCATCTCATCCTAATCGTGTCCACGTGCACCGAGTGTCAATACTTAATTGACCCAACATCTATCTCTTTTTAGAATACACAACTCAGTATAGGATGTCTTACCAAAACAATTTGGTTTGACACAACAATTTATGCTCAATAAACAATATCATATGAATAAACAATTCATTTCTTAGTTATGCTGAAGCTATAACAATAACTTTGCAACAATTGGCAATTCAAGTTTAGGTTTGGTATAACATATCAAAAGCAATTTAAGATATGATTCTTGTTCATGAATTAAAACAGGGTTTAGGAACTTGCAAAAGTAATTATGGTTAGGGAACTTGCGAAAGTAATTATGATTTGGGAACTTGCCTGAGCGAAGATCAATCAAGCAATGCTATTCGATTTGTTAATAAACACCTAAGATGTTCATTCATATAAATCTAACACATGAGTGTCGATAACAATACTCAAATACATAAACTATTTATGTTTGGGTTAAGTTTGATATGGTTTCGGTGTCCAAAGACTTTATCGGGTAATTAATAAGTTAATAACTCGGTTAAACTTTATTTATAAGCTTTTTTATATTTCTAGATAATTTATATATCTTTTATAATAATTTCTGGAAGCTTATAATAATTTTTAATTATTTATTTATCCATTAAATGATTTTTAAATTATTTATTTCTATTTCTAAATAATTAATAATTACTTAGACTATTATAAAAACCTTGTTTATTATTTTTAAATAATTTATAATCATTTATTATGATTTTTAAATTATTAATATTATTTTTAAATAATTACTTATTATTTATAAATAATTATTCTATTATTATCTTAATTATTAATAATATCTAAATAAATAAAATATTTATAGAATTTATGTAAAAATATTAAAAGTTAATTATTATAACTTAATATAATTTTTAAAACTGTTTTTATAATTATTTATTTATATTATATATTAATTATTTTTAATTTTTATTAATTTATTTATTAGAAAATATTTTCTGTTTGTCGCTAAAGCCCTATAGTGACAGAAAGTGTCGCTATAGGTGTTCTTGAGTTTCTCGGAATCAGTTGATCATGGCTTAGAGACCACTTTGACCTTAATCTAATTCTCTATTGTTAATGATTCTGGGTTTAGAAGTATATGGGTGTTATAGTACTCATGCAGTAGTACAACATCATACCAATTTCATGCTTTAACCTATATATAACAAGAAGTTATAGAGGCTCAAAGTCACTGTCAGAGTTGTTCTTGATTTTCTGGGAAACCCATAACA
Organism: Panax notoginseng; assembly: GCA_016801055.1. Lineage (NCBI taxonomy): Eukaryota > Viridiplantae > Streptophyta > Magnoliopsida > Apiales > Araliaceae > Panax > Panax notoginseng. The sequence goes on along the minus strand of CM029015.1, from coordinate 162,642,853 downwards.
ATGGTCATGGTCGCTCAACAGTTTTGTAGCTTCTAGATCTTTCAATCCGTGTGATAGATTTGTGTTTTGTTTGTTGTAACATGTAGTTTATATATCAAGGTACATATATGTAACACTGATTTGGACAGAGTATGAATCTAAGGTCTCGATCTATGTTGGTCAAAGTACAGCCAAAGACTGTTCTTCATGTTCATCAGTTTTCTGACCCAGAAAACTTTGTCATGTTCGGTCAACGACTTTTGACCAATAATTCTGGTAATCCTATGAATTGTTTAAACGATTGAGTGTCATATATATGTAGTATGTATGTCAAGGTATTAATTCATTACAATTAGTCATTATAACATTAAACAGAAAGCAATTAAAAGGTTGGTCAAAGTAGCTGGTTTAACATGTTCTTGAGTTTTCTGGGTAACCCAGAAAACTGAACTTCGTGATCGGTCAACCACTTTTGACCACCTATATCTTGCAATATATGGTACCAATGAACCTATTTTCATTTCCAGATTCAAGAACTCATGTCATACTACAACTAACATATAATTAACAGACCTAACTATTAACATAAACGGATCTATAGGCTCTGACATTCGACTGTTAGACCTATTTTTCCAAAATTTCCAGTTTGCTTAAAACACTATTTTGATGCATCTAGATGTTATGAAAACATGTTCTATCAACTTAGCATACTTTCTAACATGTTATTATATATATCTAAACATCTAAACAACAAATTAAACACAACATCAAAGATCTAGCTTAAAATTAGGGATTGCACCTTTTCTTGCTTGATTTTGATTTCTGGCTACTGAATATGTTGTTGCTATCACCAAGGCTTGTTTAGGTAGGTTATAAGAGTGTATAGGCTTGTAAAATTCGTGGGTGTACACTGAACTAAGGCTGCCATTTATAGAATTTTCAAACTAGGGTTTTTGGTCTTTTAATCACCTATTTGCCTCTCAAAATATCTGATCTATGACTCTGATGCTGCTTGGGAGTTTGGAAGCAGATCATGTGATGTTTTGGAACTTGTGTTGATGACTCATAACCTACTTGTGAGATAGTTGATCAAATTAGTAGCTTAATTATGCCCTAATCCTCTTTAAACTTGATTAGGGATTTATTTTTTATGATTAAGGTTGCTTAATGATGTTTATTAGTACCTAATTGAAGTTTAGCAATCATGATTAGGTGTTAAGAGTTTAGCTAATTAGGGTTAAGGTTTACAAATTATGGTTAGGGTTTGTAATCTAGGGTTCCAAAATTAGATTTTTCACAAATCCTAACAAGCACGACAAAGCAGCTTGTCAAAACATATATACCGCAAAGTCCGTTTTCAGAAGAAAAATTTTAAGCACGACGTGTCAAGCACGTCAATTTTTGGACGAAAATTTATTTGACCTAATTTGTTAAACAAAGTATATAATAACTGTTGGGTAAAATCTTATTATCCACAGCACGCAAGTATACGTGGTCAACAAGTAATAAAGTGATAAGTTAAGTATCGTTCTCATAGAGACTGGCAAGAAATTAACTCTCACAATTACCAATTTCTTATTAATCCAAATTTTATTAAACTAACCAATTTCAAGTTTGTAACTAAAAGTATTAAAAATATTAAAACTACCAAACAATCAACAAACCCTAAAAACTGAATTTTCAAACAAATATTAGAGAATTAGGCTTACAACTTCACTCTAAGCATCACTCTGATTATTACACCATATTCAAGTTTAATTCACTATCCTAGTTTATTAATCAAGAACACATATTTAGAACTAGCCACCTCTCGATGTACTAATACCGTATTAACTCAAATTCTCAAATTAGATAGAATCAAGTTAAACACCTTAATCAACTAACTCACTATATCTCTATGTGAATTACAATTAAAGAAGGTTTAAGTTCAAGTTCTTTATCTGATTGCATGCTATGTTAAGCATATCTCTACCCTAACATTCATCAAGATTCCATTCATTCACAGAATTCAAGAACACATGTTAATTTGACTAAGTCTAGACTCGTGTTTCATCTCTCAAGTTCATACAAGTCCACATAAAATTGGTGATCAAGCAATTCATAAATTCAAGCATAAATCAATATAGATAAACTGAGAAATAACTTGTTAAACTGAAAATCAAAGTTACATAATCATTGTTCCACTCAAAGATCTGTTATAAGCCTAATAAAGATTTTAGTTCATAACTAATGAATTAAATACTGAATAAATAAAAGAAATCATCATCCTGATTACATAAATTGAAATTAAAGGAGAATAGTAATACACCACCCTTCTCGCCCTTCAAATCTGCAGTCTTCGGGAAATCACTTCTCTTCCTCGTTCCTCCAAGATCTTGCTTTTAATTATCGCTCTCTAAGTGTGTATTCTAAATATCCAACACTTAGCGTAAATTAATTCACTTCAGCTCTAACACCACCAATTCTAATCCATCTCCAACTCATCACATAGGAATTCTAATGGAAATCAAACCCAACAAGTCTTTAGTCATAGAATCCCAGCTACATGAAATAACCTCCTTGTCAACTCCTACTATAGACATAGTACATAAAGAAATTATATCTCCCATCACAACTCAAATTCCAGCAATTAAAAATAACTTAGCGCCTGATCCGTTCGACCGGCGCTCCCCTCACCGGGTTTTGCACTAGGACAGCGTGGCCCGGGACATGTAACTAGTAACTTCTTACGCTGCAGCACGCCTCACACTACTTTGCTCTTCATCATGGCGCGCCCCGCGCCTGTCCTGCAGAATGTGTAGCTTTGCTTGATCTTTCTTCCATTGCTAGCATTTTTATGTGCTCACTTAATATCCTACAACAAGAAAAAAAACCCATCAAAAGAAACATGAATTAATAAAAAAACTAACAATATAACAAGCTAAATAAAGATAAATCGTAGGTTAAAAACATACTCATCAAATTCCCCCAAACTTGAAACACTGCTTGTCCTCAAGCAAAACGATATGCAATGCAACTAACTAAGCTAAACTACGAATCTAGTATTAAGACAGAATATAGTTATTCATACAGCCTCAGAGAAATTAAGCAAACTCAACAATACTTCACATCAAAACCAATCAATAATTCCTTATCAATACTCAAATCTTAAACCGTTATTACTTGTATAGTGTGTGTGTGTGCTCAACATTCATGCTAACTGATGTGAATGCAAATTTAATACATACGTAGTCTCTTAGAAGGCACCATACAGTGTAAACTCATAATTTTCAAAAACAGACGAAATCCAACTAAAATCAAACAATCACCAATATCAAGGGTCCAACTGGGGTACTTATGCTTTCTTTTTCTATCACGGGGGCTTTTTGCTCTTATTTCCTATTTTATTATTCTTCTTTTTTTGCAGTGAGTGCGTTTTACGCTCCATCTCATGCCTGTGTTTATGGTGAGTGCATTTCACGTTTCTTCTCGACCCACCATAGGAGTCAATTTATTCAACTTGGGAGGATTCCCATTATTATTATTATTATTATTATTATTATTATTATTATTATTATTATTATTATTATTATTATTATTATTATTATTATTATTATTATATATTTAGAAGCTTATCTACCCCACTTTTTCCCCCAATCTTAGGTTCTTGCCTAATTTTCGTCTTCACTGTCTATCCTTGTCATTCTTTCCTTTAAACTAGCAATATCCTTTAGAAATTCCTTATGCATCAATTTGAACTAACCAATCCACATAAGTATTATTAACGTGCTAACCTTATTATACCAGTTTCAAACAAGCAAAAGATCCAATTCATAACAAAAATTACATCAAAGTTCTAATATGCGACACTATAATTGTCTACATAATTCCAATCTCATCATTGGCCAAGAAAAAACTTTTACTATCTAATAACTGGATTCATGCAAATTAAACTACATGCAAAATTATTATATATATATTAGATATGAATTTATCAAACTAAAAGACATGAAAAATAAAGAAACTAACTAACTAATATGATTTTTAGATCTTCACAACTGAACATGCAGAAACATTAACCCCCCAAACTTAAATCAGGGAATGTCCCCATTACGACAAAATAAAACAATTAAAAACATGAGGACTTCCCTGAAAAATGAGTCACTGCTCGTCGTCATCCGAAGGAGGATATGCTGGAAGGACAGGAGGAACAAGCATGACCACCGGATTGGCATTGGGATTGCAATGAGAAAACGCATCAACAAGCGCGTTGAAAGCATTTGCATTGTACTGATGCATCAAATCTTGACGTTAAGCCAACCACAAAAATTGATTCCTTGAACTGCGAGGTTGGTGCTCTTCCCTTGGTGCTGCTGCAACTGGGGGTGTGGGTTTGCGAATCATAATATAGCCTTCTCCTCGTGGATGTGATCTTGCCCCCTCCCATGCCTTGTACTTTTCAATTGTAGCATGGTCAATTATAGCCATTGGTTATTGAATAGGTTCAGAAGGATGCCACTGCACCCCGACTTTGCTGCACAAATCAGTAATGTGGAATCCATGTAGAAGACCCCCCGTAGCAATCGATCAATGAACTCTTGAATACAATCACCCACATCTGTGACACCCCCAAATCTAGGTACTTCATTACCTCAAGATTTGGTGTTCACGTAATCAAAACATTCATTTCTAACTACCCAATCATAATAGAATTGAATAATAAAAGAAAACCTGCCCATACAGGATTAAACTTAAATAAAAGAAATCTCCCAGGTTATCCAACCTTTAACAACAATCATTCAAATGCGGAAAATTAAATAACTTCATTACAATCTTTAAACAAGTCTGAAAATAAACTATTCAATCTATTACAGGTCTTCAGCATTGTTTCATCTTTCCTTTCCCTTTACTGGTGCTAGGTACATCACCAGTTTCAACCTTAGCTGTAAGAAATTTTACAGGCAAGAGTGAGCAAACAAAGCCCACTTAAAATAATAATAGATAAATCATTTAACTTTACATCATTTGCCAATATTAGGTTTAATAGAACTGAACAATATATTCTATTAACTTTCTGAAAATTACAACATTCACTGAGGGTCTAATGACCACGAATCATGTCCACAGTTATAAGTAATCTTTCAACTTTAACTTTAACAGTCATAAGACTATAAGGACTCCACGTACTTAGGGGGATCAACCCTTCGTACAATGTATTGTGCACAACCATTTCAATGCTAAGCGTAAACCTCTATTAAAAGAGTTGTTCATCTCAGTATTTAGAATACAAGTCCGCACCAAAGTAAGTTTGGTTTGGATAAGCTTTCAAGGTAATTTGGAGTTCAATGGACATCAACTAAGGATTAGTTGAATACAAGATAATAACACTATGTTATTGAACGATCATACTGAATAAATATTTTGTTCTAAGTTCATGCTTTAGGAATAATCTAATAGCATAACAATTGAATAATTTATCATACCTTGCTTTGAACAACATTAAGCTAAGGTTACATTTTAGAATTTAATATCAAGCATGCACAACAAATAATAACTTGAATGATAAACTAAAGGTACTTGCATGCTAATATAACTAATTTAGAGTTAAGAAAACTTGTACAATTATAAAAGTAGAGTTAGAGAACTTGAATAAGTATAACATAACAGTGAAAAGTAACCTTGCTGAATAATAAAGTAGCAAAGGTTAGGGAACTTGCCTCGTGCGTAGGTTAAACAATTACTATTCACGTTCACCCCAAGTCCTACACATACCATATGCATTGACAATACACATTAGTTACACTAATATTACCTTTATGAGTTCCTTTATTACTCTTAGTATAGCTACTAACTAAGTTTAAGTTTAAACAACAACGCATCTTTCATGAACATTACTTTTTAGCTTTATTACAACTACTTAAATGATCATGCCATTGCACCACGTGTACATTAACAACTTGATACAACATCCTAATACATGTCCAACATGTTATCATTAAGTTATACTAATACCCAAAGGGTTGCACTTGCATTTGTGCATCCCGACGCCCTCCGATTGGCTCTAAATACACAATAGTCATAAAGATGGCCATTTTGACTACTGTTACAGACCTCAAATTAAATAACTTAAAGAATAGAAGTTGTAGGTCTACTCGTCTTCTTTCCGAATCATCTTGAATTACCTTAATCGGAGTTCGTATGAAAACGTTATGGCCATTTTACTACAGGAGGCCAAAACTGCCCAACTAGGCCACTTTTCCGGCGCCGGGGCGCGGAAAAGTGGCTCTGGGGCGCGAGCTACGGTGCTGGGGCGCGAGCTTCAGCGCTGGGGCGCGAACTACTGGCCCATTTTGGTGCTGGGGCGCGAAATTTGGCGCCAGGGCGCGAAATTTGGCGCTGGGGCGTGAATTTTGACGCTGGGGCGCCGAAACTCACATAAACCAACCACGAAGAAAAGAACAACTCAATTTTCTGTCTATAACTTCAATTCCAACACTAATTAACATGAATAACTAATGCAAATTATACATAAACTTCACCAAGCATACAAATACTAAATTAACACAACTTAAACCATAATTTTAGAAAAATTAAATACTAGAATAACATATTTTAAAACCCAAAAACTCCATTTTTGATATTTCTTGACACAGTGAATACTGTAATCATAATGATACACCAATTTGATTCTTTTGAACTAAGTTCTCTGTAATTCTTAACAAACTAACTAATATAGTCACAGTTCAATTTCACACACTAAATTGATCATCATAATTGTTATTTACATAAGCTACATAAGAAATACATATACTGACATTATTTCTTCCTACTGTCAAACGAATTTATCATGCAATTCTCGTTTAAGCACTACCTCTAATCATCATAAACTCATATAATCACAAGTAACCCATTGTATAACAACAATTCAACAAATTTGAAATTACAAAGTATATCAAATTTTGTCGTAGGCTCATATATGCATATTCATATAATTAGGGAAAATACCTTCAATTAGCGTAATAATTCCTTGCAAAACACCACTGAATTAGCTTTGAAATCCTTGCTAACCTCTGAGAATTGCAACTTCACAGACCCTTTTCTCCTCTCAAATTCTCTAAAACTTTTCTTTTTCTCCTTTTAGCAGATAACTCTAAGGTAAAACTGATAGCTAAGCCACATAACAGTATACGTATACTAAAATTAAAAGTAACGCACGCTCTATTTTTCAAACGTTTGGAAACTGACGACTGTATTAAATATACCAATAAGTTTATCAGTTACCAAAAATATATTTATATATATATATATATATATATTATTATTTATAATTTAATAATTTAAATTCAAAAAATCCAAGGGCCATAGGCTTTGTTTGGCAAATCCCTTTAAAATTTAAATGATTAATATACTTACACCTTGTTTGGCAAAACTAAATTAAAATGACTTTAATTTATTTTAATAACACTTTATCACAAAGTTATTTGTCACACTTTATGAAATAATAATTTATTAAATAAATCACTTAACCACATAACTCAATCCACATAACACATTAATTATTTAACAAATAAATAATTAATTAAAACAACTCACTCAAATTGAACAATTACTTATTTGTCACACTTCATGAAATAATAATTTATTAAATAAATCACTTAACCACATAACTCAATCCATATAACACATTAATTATTTAACAAATAAATAATTAATTAAAACAACTCACTCAAATTGAACAATTACTTATTTAATAATAAACACATCCAATAAATATTTATATAAATCAATAAATATTTATAACTTATATTTTAAAAAAATATGGAATGTTACATCATTCCCCTCTTAAAAGGATTCTGTCCTCAGAATCACAACTCAAACAACACATTCGCTACATTCTTCCCTACTTACAAAGATTCTGTCCTCAGAATCGAAGACACAGATTAAACAAATAACTCAGGGTATTCTTTCAACATTTTCTCTTCGAGTTCCCACGTTGCTTCTTCAGCGTTGTGGTTTCTCCATATCACCTTCACAGAAGGTATCACTTTATTCCTGAGCACTTGTTCTTTCCTGTCGACTATCTGGATAGGAACCTCTTCATAAGATAAATCTTTCTCGAACTGCAACGGTTCGTACTCGATTACGTGCTTGTAATCGGGTTTATATGGTCGTAACACCGAAATATGAAAAATATTATGAATGTTTTCCAACTCTGGAGGTAGAGCTACCTCATAAGCTACCTCTCCAACTTTTTGCAGCACTTCAAAGGGTCCAATAAACCTCGGGCTTAGTTTTCCCTTTTTACCGAAACGAATTTTCCCCTTCCAAGGAGAAACTTTTAGGAATACATAGCTTCCTACGTCAAATGCACGATCTTGCCTGTGTTGGTCAGCATACTTCTTCTGTCGGTCTTGAGCTGCTACCAATCTTATCCTGATGAGTTTGATAACCTCAGCAGTTTGTTGCACTAATTCTGGTCCTAACAGTTGACGTTCACCAACTTCATCCCAGTACAGTGGAGTTCTGCACTTTCTACCGTATAACGCTTCGTAAGGCGGCATGCTGATGCTTGCGTGATAACTATTATTGTAGGCAAATTCTACCAACGGTAATTTCTCTTCCCAGCTTCCTTTGAAATCCATGACGCATGCTCTCAACATATCTTCTAATGTCTGGATCGTTCGTTCGCTTTGGCCATCTATTTGCGGATGATATGCCGTACTCATTCGCAACTGTGTTCCCATACATTCTTGTAGTCTCTTCCAGAAGTTTGATGTGAACCTCGGATCTCTGTCTGACACAATTGACACTGGAACTCCATGTCTTGCAACAATCTCTTTAATATATAGTTTTGCCAGCTGATCAAGATTGAATCTAATCTTTATTGGCAAAAAGTGTGCAGATTTTGTCAGTCTGTCTACTATTACCCAAATTGCATCGTATCCTTTCTGAGTAGTTAGAAGACCCACCACAAAATCCATCGTGATATGTTCCCACTTCCATTCCGGTATTTCCAACGGTTGAAGTAATCCGCTTGGTCTTTGATGTTCGACTTTTACTCTTTGACATGTCAAACATTTAGCCACGCATTCTGCGACATCCCTTTTCATATTTGGCCACCAAAAATGTGGGCGTAAATCTTGATACATCTTCGTGCTTCCTGGATGAATCGAATATCTTGAGCTATGAGCTTCGGTCAGGATTTTATTTTTCAGTTCTGGTGTTGCTGGAACCCAGATTCTTCCCTCGTACTGTAGTAATCCTTCGGTATCGACCTTGTATTTCGTATTGTTACCATCAACCATATTCTCTTTTATCTTTCCACATTCTTCATCTTGTAACTGAGCGTTTTTCACCTTGTCCAGTAAAGTTGGACCTGCTTCTAGATGAAATAGTCGTTCGTCGGTTTCCTGTGGAAATTTGATTTCCAGTTCCAACTTTGTCATTGCTGAAATGAGCTCCTCCTGAGTTGTTATCAGCATTAATTTTTCCCGACCTTTCCTGCTTAAAGCATCTGCAACCACATTCGCTTTGCCCGGATGATAAAAGATCTCACAATCGTAATCCTTTATCAATTCCATCCATCTCCTCTGACGCATGTCCAGGTCTTTTTGATTGAAAATATACTTCAGACTTTTGTGGTCTGTGTAGATCTCACATTTCTCTCCATACAGATAATGTCTCCATATCTTGAGAGCAAATACCACTGCAGCCAATTCTAAATCATGAGTCGGGTAACCTTTCTCGTAATCCTTCAGTTGTCTTGATGCATAGGCAATAACTTTGCCGTTTTGCATAAGAACACAACCCAATCCTTTGTGTGAGGCATCACTATACACCACAAAATTTCCTGTATTATCCGGTAGGGTTAACATAGGTGACATAGTTAGCTTCTTCTTCAAATCTTGGAAGCTCTCTTCACACTTTTCCGTCCAAACGAATTTCTCAGCTTTTCGTGTCAAATTTGTTAACGGAGTGGCTATCTTAGAAAAATCTTGTATAAATCTTCTATAATAACCGGCCAGCCCCAAGAAACTCCTCACCTCCGAAGGTGTTCTTGGTTGTTCCCAATTGATTACAGCTTCCACTTTCGATGGATCTACTGAAATCCCATCTTTGTCAATCACATGACCTAAAAATTATACACGATCGAGCCAAAATTCACACTTAGAGAACTTCGCGTACAACTTTTCCTTTCTTAGTGTCTCCAATGTCAGACGTAAATGTTCCACGTCTTCTTCTTGAGTTTTGGAATACACCAGAATGTCGTCGATAAACACCACTACGAACTTGTCTAAAAATGGTTTAAATACCCTATTCATCAAATCCATGAACGCGGCAGGAGCATTTGTTAAACCAAAAGACATCACCAGAAACTCGTAATGTCCGTACTGAGTTCTGAATGCCGTTCTAGGTATATCCTCCTTTCTTACCTTCAATTGGTGATACCCACTTCTCAAATCTATTTTCGAGAAGTATTTAGCACCCTTCAACTGATCAAACAAGTCATCTATTCTAGGTAACGGATACCTATTCTTAATAGTGACCTTGTTTAACTCCCTATAATCAATGCAAAGACGCATTGATCCATCCTTCTTCTTCACAAATAATATCGGCGCTCCCCACGGTGACACGCTTGGTTGAATATACTTCTTGTCCAGTAGTTCTTGCAGTTACACCATGAGTTCCTTCATTTCTACCGGAGCCATTCTGTACGGGGCCTTCGATATCGGTGCTGTTCTGGGCACTAAATCGATTACGAACTCAATTTCTCGGTCAGGCGAAAGTCCTGGCAAATCCTCTGGAAACACGTCTTCGAATTCTCTCACTACCGGTATTTCTTCTAGTTTTACCCCCTTCTTCTGAGTATCGACTATGTAAGCTAAATAGCCCACACAACCTTGACTCAATAATTTCTTGGCCTGCATAGTCGTCACACATTTCATTTGTCTAGGCGACTTGCTACCATAAAATACTACCTTCGACGGAGTCATAAGGTTTACACACTTCTTTTGGTAGTCAATTACCGCTCCGTATTTGAACAACCAATCCATTCTCAAAATTATATCAAATTCCCCGAGTCTAATCGGAATCAAATCTACCAACAAGATATTCTCCTTAATGTTCACCCTACAGTTCTTGTATACGAATCTAACAGGGATTACTTCCTTATTCGCAATTTCTATGTTCAAAGGAAAATTCAGTTCTTCTCTAGGCAATTCTAACCTCTTGGCAAATTCATCAGATATAAACGAGCAAGTAGCACCCGAATCAAATAATACATATGCATTAATATCATTGATTGGGATAATACCTGACACCACATCTTTTGATTGCACAGCATCTTGCACAGTCATGTTGAAGGTTCTGGCTGTGGGTTTGTTTGATGATGCAGGTCCTGTAATGTCCCATGTACTTCCATTGTTACCTCCATTGCTTCTGGTTGTCCCTCCCTCCTTCTTCTTAGGGCATTCACGAGCAAAATGATCCTTGGATCTGCACGTGAAGCACGCCTTCTTCTTTGGTTGAGTGCAATTTGGGGCGATGTGACCCTCCTGGCCACAATTGTAGCAAACTCGTTTCCCCATCAAGCACGCACCCTTGTGAAATTTCCCGCATGTCGCACATGCTTCAAACTTTTTATTTTGCTTGTTACCCTGATGGTTTCCAGCACCCATGTTCCCATTCCACTTTCTCTTCAAGCTGTTGTTGCTGTTGTTGTTGTTGTTTCCACTGCTACCACCTCCATTCTTAATCTCATTCTCATTCTTTTTCTTCTTCTGTTCCTGATTGAACTTTGTCACTGCCTCACCTCCACCTTCAGCGAGTACTGCTTTCTCCATCACCGCTGGAAATGTCTTCAACTGGAATAGGGAAACCCTACTGTACAGCCAGGGCTTCAGTCCCTGTTCAAATCTCTTCGCCTTACGTTCGTCTGTGCTGACTTGATATGGCGCAAATCTTGCCAATTCGTTGAATTTTGCGGCATACTCAGATACCGTCATCGTTCCTTGTTTTAGTTCCAGAAATTGAACCTCTAACTGACTCTTAGAACTCTCTGGGAAGTAGGTCTCGAAGAATAACTCCTTAAACCTATCCCAAGTCATCACTCCTGGTCCTTCCCGGGTTTTATTAGCCTGCCACCAATAACTAGCTTCTGCTTTCAACATGAATGTTGCAAAAGCAGTCTTCTGTTCATCCCCTACCCTAGCGACTTCAAATATCTTCTCAATCTCCATAATCCAGGTCTGTGCCTCGACCGGATTCATTGAACCACGAAATTCAGGTGGTCCGACCGCCTTAAACTCCTTAAACGTTGTGCCTTGGATTTGAGGTTGATTCTGCAACGCTCCTGTTAGTAATGTCACTAGTTGTTGAACGGGATTATCCTCAACATCGTTATTGTTAGTTCTCGCATTGGTTCTTTGACGGGGTGGTTCACGTCTGGGAGGCATTTTCTGTTAGAAAAAGAAAAAAAACATCTATTAGACTATTACCCAACTTCTTTAAGTATTTTCTAATTAACTTGCTTCCAAAAAAAATAACCACATAACACTTTTGAATAAAATAATAGCTTTTTATTTATTCATCATAACTTTGAAAAACATAACAATAATAGCATCACTGCCATTTACATTCCTTTCCTGAACTATAAAACTTACAGGACAACATCATCATTCTCATATCCCATGGTTACTTAACACTAGGGATTTACACATTATTTAACACTTATTATTTGCAAAACAGACAAATTTCCTACGATGATCTATTAAGATAATCAGTCGCCTTTTGACGCTCTTCTTCCATAACACGGAACATGGTTCGGCGATCTAACACGTATGATGGCAGAGTCTCGAACTGAATTGGATAACCCATGACCCGATCTTGAGCTCGATTGATCACGGTGTTGAATACTTTATCCATCTCTTCCATCTTCATCCTCTTTGCTTGTGCGTCCCTTGCTGCTCTTCCAGTTCGTTGATAAGCTTCCTCGTATGCGTCTTCAGCTCTCGCCCTCTTGGTAGCTTCTTCATTCAGCTTTTTCTTCAATTCCACGACCGTCTCGATCAGTTGTTCCTTTTCTCCTTCAGTCTGCATCAGCTTCCCTTCAGCATTAGTTAGACGTTCATCTCGATCCCGGATGTCGTTGTCCTTCTGTGTCATTGCAGTCTGTTGTTCAGCTACTATCTCTTGCAACTCCTTAATTGTGTCCTGAAGTTCCACGTTACGGTCGTAGACCTCATCATACATACGAGCAGCCATCGAGGTTAGTGGAGTCTCCTCTTCTTCGTCCTCGTTATCTTCATCCTCCTGTGGCAACTCCACGGGATCCTCCTCATCCGTCTCCACATCATCATCCTCATCTTCAACCACTGTGACCAACGGGGCTGACTCCCGTGGCAGTAGTTGTTCCCAAACTACCTGAATGTCGCGAGGCTCCTCCTCTATAGGCATTTGAGGTCCCTCCTCCCTAGTCTGACTAGATTCTCCGACATTAGTCATCCTGACAACAAAATTTTAAAGTTTTAGTTATTAATCATTCTACTCGACACTAGTGAGTACATAAGTTATAAACACATAAGCACATAAGTGTTTTATTACTTCTTCCTTGAAACTCGATAAGAGTTATCTTCACTATCTTTTCAAAGGTTACTTCCTAAGGCTTTTTCCCCCACCTAAGGTTCATAACCTAAAGCTTTGATACCAACCTGTGACACCCCCAAATCCCGGTACTTCATTACCTCAAGATTTGGTGTTCACGTAATCAAAACATTCATTTCTAACTACCCAATCATAATAGAATTGAATAATAAAAGAAAACCTGCCCATACAGGATTAAACTTAAATAAAAGAAATCTCCCAGGTTATCCAACCTTTAACAACAATCATTCAAATACGGAAAATTAAATAACTTCATTACAATCTTTAAACAAGTCTGAAAATAAACTATTCAATCTATTACAGGTCTTCAGCATTGTTTCATCTTTCCTTTCCCTTTACTGGTGCTAGGTACATCACCAGTTTCAATCTTAGCTGTAAGAAATTTTACGGGCAAGAGTGAGCAAACAAAGCCCACTTGAAATAATAATAGATAAATCATTTAACTTTACATCATTTACCAATATTAGGTTTAATAGAACTGAACAATATATTCTATTAACTTTCTGAAAATTACAACATTCACTGAGGGTCTAATGACCACGAATCATGTCCACAGTTATAAGTAATCTTTCAACTTTAACTTTAACAGTCATAAGACTATAAGGACTCCACGTACTTATGGGGATCAACCCTTCGTACAATGTATTGTGCACAACCATTTCAACGCTAAGCGTAAACCTTTATTAAAAGAGTTGTTCATCTCAGTATTTAGAATACAAGTCCGCACCAAAGTAAGTTTGGTTTGGATAAGCTTTCAAGGTAATTTGGAGTTCAACGGACATCAACTAAGGATTAGTTGAATACAAGATAATAACACTATGTTATTGAACGATCATACTGAATAAACATTTTGTTCTAAGTTCATGCTTTAGGAATAATCTAATAGCACAACAATTGAATAATTTATCATACCTTGCTTTGAACAACATTAAGCTAAGGTTACATTTTAGAATTTAATATCAAGCATGCACAACAAATAATAACTTGAATGATAAACTAAAGGTACTTGCATGCTAATATAACTAATTTAGAGTTAAGAAAACTTGTACAATTATAAAAGTAGAGTTAGAGAACTTGCATAAGTATAACATAACAGTGAAAAGTAACCTTGTTGAATAATAAAGTAGCAAAGGTTAGGGAACTTGCCTCGTGCGTAGGTTAAACAATTACTATTCACGTTCACCCCAAGTCCTACACATACCATATGCATTGACAATACACATTAGTTACACTAACATTACCTTTATGAGTTCCTTTATTACTCTTAGTATAGCTACTAACTAAGTTTAAGTTTAAACAACAACACATCTTTCATGAACATTACATTTTAGCTTTATTACAACTACTTAAATGATCATGCCATTGCACCACGTGTACATTAACAACTTGATACAACATCCTAATACATTTCCAACATGTTATCATTAAGTTATACTAATACCCAAAGGGTTGCACTTGCATTCGTGCATCCCGACGCCCTCCAATTGGCTCTAAATACACAATAGTCATAAAGATGGCCATTTTGACTACTGTTACAGATCTCAAATTAAAAAACTTAAAGAATAGAAGTTGTAGGTCTACTCGTCCTCTTTCCGAATCATCTTGAATTACCTCAATCGGAGTTTGTATGAAAACGTTATGGCCGTTTTACTATAGGAGGCCAAAACTGCCCAACTAGGCCACTTTTTCGGCGCCGGGGCGCAGAACAGTGGCGCTGGGGCACGAGCTACGGCGCTGGGGCGCGAGCTTCGGCGCTGGGGCGCGAGCTACTGGCCCATTTTGGCGCTGGGGCGCGAAATTTGGCGCCAGGGCGCGAAATTTGGCGCTGGGGCGTGAATTTTGACGTTGGGGCGCCGAAACTCACAGAAACCAACCACGAAGAACAGAACAACTCAATTTTCTGTCTATAACTTCAATTCCAACACTAATTAACATGAATAACTAATGCAAATTACACATAAACTTCACCAAGCATACAAATACTAAATTAACACAACTTAAACCATACTTTTAGAAAAATTAAATACTAGAATAACATATTTTAAAACCCAAAAACTCTATTTTTGATATTTCTTGACACAGTGAATACTGTAATCATAATGATACACCAATTTGATTCTTTTGAACTAAGTTCTCTGTAATTCTTAACAAACTAACTAATATAGTCACAGTTCAATTTCACACACTAAATTGATCATCATAATTGTTATTTACATAAGCTACATAAGAAATACATATATTGACATTATTTCTTCCTACTGTCAAACGAATTTATCATGCAATTCTCGTTTAAGCACTACCTCTAATCATCATAAACTCATATAATCACAAGTAACCCATTGTATAACAACAATTCAACAAATTTGAAATTACAAAGTATATCAAATTTTGTCGTAGGCTCATATATGCATATTCATATAATTAGGGAAAATACCTTCAATTAGCGTAATAATTCCTTGCAAAACACCACTGAATTAGCTTTGAAATCCTTGCTAACCTCTGAGAATTGCAACTTCACAGACCCTTTTCTCCTCTCAAATTCTCTAAAACTTTTCTTTTTCTCCTTTTAGCAGATAACTCTAAGGTAAAACTGATAGCTAAGCCACATAACAGTATACGTATACTTAAATTAAAAGTAGCGCACGCTCTATTTTTCAAACGTTTGGAAACTGACGACTGTATTAAATATACCAATAAGTTTATCAGTTACCAAAAATATATTTATATATATATTATTTATATTTTAATAATTTAAATTCAAAAAATCCAAGGGCCATAGGCTTTGTTTGGCAAATCCCTTTAAAATTTAAATGATTAATATACTTACACCTTGTTTGGCAAAACTAAATTAAAATGACTTTAATTTATTTTAATAACTCTTTATCACAAAGTTATTTGTCACACTTTATGAAATAATAATTTATTAAATAAATCACTTAACCACATAACTCAATCCATATAACACATTAATTATTTAACAAATAAATAATTAATTAAAACAACTCACTCAAATTGAACAATTACTTATTTGTCACACTTCATGAAATAATAATTTATTAAATAAATCACTTAACCACATAACTCAATCCACATAACACATTAATTATTTAACAAATAAATAATTAATTAAAACAACTCACTCAAATTGAACAATTACTTATTTAATAATAAACACATCCAATAAATATTTATATAAATCAATAAATATTTATAACTTACATTTTAAAAAAATATGGAATGTTACAACATCCACATTGTAGAACATAATGGAGTTATTCACACGGTAATGGTGGTGAACAATCCTATATAATAGCAGTGTCCTTTCCTTAGTTACATTATTTTTGTGGCGTGTGGGCATTAAATGGGCACAAAGGAATGCATACCATGCTTTGCCATACCAACTTAGTGCGGATTGAGGAAAACTTATCTTTTCATCCGTTCTGGCTCGAGTCACCCATTGAGTTCCTGGTTTGCACAATCTTATAATCAACTCATCCAGATCGGGCAAACCATCTTCATATCGTTAAGTATTTGGTGTCTTCGGCCTAAAATACTCGTTGATTGGATCAGCAAGAAAAGCAACAGGTTTACCCCGAACCATGACTACGTGATTGACATGCTCCATTATGTTGGCATAAAACTCTTTCACTATATTGATCACCGCTGGAAGTGGTTGCTCTACTAACTAGAACCAATTACGTTCGATAATCATCAATGCCATATCACCGTCCAAGTTAGCATCCGGCTTCAATCCTCGTCCTAGCACCAAATTCTTCTTGTCTATAAATGATTTGAACCTTGTCTCGGCCCCCTCACTAACAAATTTCGTGTGATCATACTGAGCCCGAGCAGTGGAGGTGGACGGATGTTGTCTTTTATGTGAAGACATGGTGTTTATGGTGAATTGTAAGCTAAAGTTTTGGTTCAATATTTTTGTCGAACAGGTGGTGGGCGTACATGCTTCTTCCCCCAAACTTGGCTTCTTTGAATTTTCTTTAAAACCCAAAATATGAACTAAGCCAACACAATCCTTGGGCAACCAATTTTACCAATCAAAAGAGAAGAAGAACGAGAAAGTAACAAATTGGGTTTACCTTCAAGAATAATTTGTGTTTCCTCCTTTGTAATGATGCCCCAATTTGGAAGAATTTGTGAAGAAAAGGAATTAGATTTAGTGTGGGAGTGTATTGCTTGTATGTAGAAGGACTGTGGCTACTTGCAGTAGTTGAATTCATATAGGTGATGAAAACCAACATGTGTTGGGAGTTGTAGAGTTTATGGGTTTAACGAGAGAAGAAGTTGGGAAGGAGAAGGAGAAGTGGTGTGTAAGAGTTGTGGAAGTTATAGGAGTTATGGGGTAGTGGGAGAGTTTGAGTTGTAAGAGAAGTGGAGAGTTTGAATGTAAAAAGGAGTTATTAGGTGGTTATGGCCGAGTATGATGCGTTAGGATCACATTTAGTGCCTGGAGTTTCCGAGCGGCGCGACCCGCGCTGTGTATAAGCCTGAGATAGTGCACCCCGCACTGTAAGGTCAGTAAGTACTGATGAGGTAGCGCGCCCCACGCCGGGTTTACTCCTCTTGTAGCGCGCCCTGCGCTAGGGTGTCAGTATGTTTGATGGCAGATGGCACACCCCGCGCCGTGTTACTATGTACTGTAGCGCGCCCCACGCTATGTGAATGCTTTAGGCAGTGCACCCCGCTCCATGTATGCAGTGTCTTGGTGACTCTCTTTTTCCTTCATTTCCTGCAAGCATACCACTATGGAGTCATTATTCTTTGAAAAAGAAAAATCTACTATACTTTAAACTAAATTGTACTTAATAACTACAATAGAAAAGGTTTAGAGCTTGGGTTGCCTCCCAAGTAGCACTAGTTTTAACGTCGTAAGCCCGACGGCGCCTCTTGTGTCACGGTGCATCGGCAAGTGTAATTGCGATGACATCCCAATTTGATTTGCCACCCCAATAATGCTTCAATCATTGATCGTTCACCTTGAACGTCTCTATTGGATTTCTACTGTATAGTTCAACGGCGCCATGTGAGAAAACCTTTTTTATAGTAAATGGACTCGACCACCTTGATTTTAGCTTTCCTGGGAACAACTGTAATCCAGAGTTGAACAATAGTACTGATTGCCCCGGTTCGAACGTTCTCTGCATGATTTTCTGGTCGTACCATTTCTTGACTTTTTCTTTGTACAACTTTGAATTCTCATAGGCTTGTAGTCTAAATTTGTCGAGTTCGTTTAATTGAAGTAGCCTCTTTTCACCTGCTGCTGCTTGATCAAAATTGAGCTTCTGAATTGCCCAATATGTTTTATGCTTTAACTCCACTGGTAAGTGAAATGCTTTCCCGTAAACCAACTGATATGGCGACATCCCAATTGGCATCTTGTAAGTTGTCCTATCAGCCCATAATGTGTCGTCCAATTTGAGAGACCAGTCCTTTCTGTTCGGGTTTACGACCTTCTCTAATATTTTCTTCACTTCCCTAATGAAAACTTTAGCTTGCCCACATGTTTGGGGATGATATTCCGTAGCAACCTTATGATTGACCCCATATTTTGCCATGAGAGCTGTAAAGGATCTGTTGCAGAAATGACTATCCTCATCACTTATAATAGCTCGTGGCGTGCCAAATCTTGTAAAAATATTCTTGTGTAAGAATTTGAGAACCACCTTGGCATCATTTGAGGGTAGTGCTACGGCTTCAACCCATTTTGACACATAATCAACCGCGAGCAAGATGTACTGATTATTGAACGATGAAGGAAATGGCCCCATAAAATCCATTCCCCATACATCAAAAAGTTCAACTTCTAAGATATTTTGTAGTGGCATCTCATTCCTTTTTGATATGTTTCCCACCCTTTGACATCTATCACAGCTTTTTACGAACTGGTGGGCATCCTTAAATATTGTAGGCCAATAGAACCCTGCTTGAAGAACTTTCGCTGCTATTCTCTCACTTCCATAATGTCCCCCATATGCAGGCGAATGACATTCGTGCAATATGTTCTTCTCCTCGCTGTAGGGCACACACCTTCTAATCATCTTATTGGCGCACTGTTTAAATAGGTATGGCTCATCCCACATGTACCACTTGACGTCATGTAGGAATTTTTTTTTTGCCTTGTAAAATCAGTTGGAAGGATGTTGCTCACTAGATAGTTAGTGAAATCAGCGTACCATGGAAATTTCGTATTGACCCCAAACAGCTGCTCATCCAAAAATGACTCATTAATTACACATCTATCCTCTTCATCTTTACCTGAATTTTCCAACCTCGATAAATGATTTGCAACTTGATTCTCTATCAATTTTCTATCTTTTATTTCCAAATCGAATTCTTGTAGGAGAAGTATCCACCTGATAAGTCGTGGCTTAGCATCTTTCTTCAAAATTAAGTACCGAATGGCCAAGTGATCTGTATAAACTACTACCTTTGTCTCGATCAAATATGCCCAAAATTTATCGAATGCATATACTACTGCAAGTAATTCCTTTTCCGTAGTTGTGTAATTCATTTGGGTCTCCGTAAGTGTCTTACTTACATAGTATATGGCATGGAATACCTTCTCTCGATGTTGACCCAAGACAGCCTCAACTGCAAAGTCACTTGCATCACACATTAACTTGGAAGGCATATTCCAATCCGGTGCGACGATGACTGGAGCTGTAGTCAATTTCTTATTCAATAGCTCGAATGCCAACTTACAATCCTCATCAAACTTAAAAACTAAATCCTTCTCTAAAAGACTGCACAATAATTTTGCAATTTTAGAGAAGTCTTTTATAAATCTCCTGTAGAACCCGGCATGTCCTAGAAAGCTATGGATTCCCTTAACTGAAGTTGGTGGTGGAAGCTTTTCAATCGTTTCCAGCTTTACTTTATCAGCCTCTAATCCTTTAGCTAAGACCTTGTGCCCCAAAATTATTCCTTCTTCAACCATGAAATGGCACTTTTCCCAGTTAAGTACCAAATTTATTTCTGTGCATCTCTGTAAAACCATCACCAAATTCTCTAGACAAGCATCAAAATTATCCCTATAGACAGAAAATTCGTCCATGAAGACTTCCACATTTTTCTCCACCATGTCCAAGAAGATGGCCATCATACACCGTTGGAAGGTAGCGGGTGTATTACACAAGCCGAAGGACATTCTCCTGAATGTGAATGTGTCGTATGGGCACGTGAAAGTAGTCTTCTCTTGATCTTCAGGACCAATGACTATTTGATTATATCCTGAATACCCATCCAATAAGCAGTAGTACTTGTGTCCCGCTAATCTGTCTAACATCTGATCGATAAAAGGCAGAGAAAAGTGGTCTTTGCGGGTCGCCTTATTCAACTTTCTGTAGTCCATGCAAACCCTCTATCCAGTCACTGTCCTCGTTGGAATTAGCTCATTATCATCATTTTGTACTACGACCATTCCTCCTTTTTTCGGCACACATTGAACTGGACTGACTCACTTACTATCTAAAATCGGATAGATGATTCCCGCATCCAACTATTTCAGGATTTCTTTCTTCACTACTTCTTTTATGATTGGGTTGAGCCGTCTCTGTTGCTCCACTGTCAGCTTTACATCTTTTTTCATCAAAATTTTGTGCATGCAAAAGGATGGGCTGATTCCCTTGATATCTGTAATTGTCCATCATATAGCCGATTTGTGTTCTCTAAGCACTCTCAGCAACTTATTTTCTTCCTACATTCGTTAAGTGCAGCAGAAAAAATAACAGGTAAAGAATTAGAATTGCCTAAATATGCATACCTGAGGTGTTTAGGGAGTGGCTTAAGTTCAAGAGTAGGTGGCTCCTCCAATGAAGGTTTCATCCTTGTTGTGGCTCTTTCCTCCATGTGCAATGGTTCAAAGGGTGCTTTGAATCTGCTAACTCGTGGCAAGGAATCCAGCATTTGCAAGTAATCCACAAATTTCGGATCATCTAAATCTTCATCTCCCAATAATGTTGTTTCCATTGGATCATTAGCCAAACTTTTAACCATTTCTTCGTTGATTATCTGATCATTGGCATCCATCTTGAAGCACTCCTCTTCATCTGTGGGGAATTTCATGGCTTTGAAAACATTGAACTTTACTTCCTGATCTTGGACCCTCATAGTTAGTTCACCTTTTTGCACATCGATGAGAGTCCTTCCCGTAGCCAAGAACGGTCTCCTTAGGATGATTGGGATGTTCTTATCTCCCTCAAAATCCAGAATTATGAAGTCCTTTGGGAATATAAATTTGTCAACCTTGACCAAAATATACTCCACAATGCCTCTTGGGTACGTAACTGACCTATCTGCCAACTGCAACGAAATGTTCGTAGGCTTTGGAGCTGGCAAACCCAATTCTATATAAACTGATAATGGCATAAGGTTTACACTTGCCCCCAAATCACATAAACACTTGTTGAACGCCATGTTCCCAATTGTGCACAGAATAGTAAAACTCTTCGGATCTTTCAACTTTGGTGGCAACTTTCGCTGTAAAACTGCACTACACTCCTCGGTTAATGCCACAATTTCAAAATCTTCCAATTTCTTTTTCCTGGACAAAATCCCTTTCATAAATTTAGCATAACTTGGCATCTGGTCAAGGGCTTCAGCGAACGAAATATTAATCTGAAGTTTCTTAAAAACTTCTAAAAATTTAGCGAATTGCTTATCCAATTTTTGTTTTTGCACTCTTTGCTGAAAAGGTTGGGGAGGATAAACAACCGGTTCGTTAACTGTCTTACTCTTTTCCACTTTCTTTTCTTCCCCTTATCTGTCCTCAACCACTTTATTTTCACTTTCTTTATCATCTTCTTTTGCAGCCAAATTTTTTGTTTTCTGACCCTCAAGCTATTTTCCATTTCTCAACATAATTGCCTGACATTGCTCGTGATTACCTTTCAGATTTTTCTCTGTATCACTTGGTAATGTTCCTTGAGGTCTATTATTCAATGCAAAAGCTATCTGTCCCATCTGATTTTCTAAATTCTTGATGGCTATTTCTTGCCATTTCATGGCGATTGCTTGGTTTTTCATGGCTGCCTCGTTGCATGTTATATACTTTGATAACAACTCCTCTAAATCTGATTTCCTCTCTTGATGTTGAGCTGGTTGTTGTTGTTGATTCTGAAATCCTAGGGGATAAGATGGTCATGGAGCTTGCTGTTGCTGATTATTACTCCACGAAAAATTAGGATGATTCCTATTTCCCGGATTGCATATGTATTCTGTTGTAGCTACACACAAATTGCACTGACACTGGGTTGATTGCACATTGATATATAGGATGTTCACCCGCACACAATTCACAAATAATTGCAACCTGCTGTGTCTATACCCCTGACAAAGCATCTAACTTCTTAGATAGCGCTGAAATCTGTGCTGCTATTGCCGTCACTCCATCTACCTCTAAAACTCCAGTTGCCTTAGGTTGTGTCATTCTTACCGTGGGCCACTAATAATTGTTAGCTGCCATTGTCTCTATCAATTCATACGCCTCCTCATAATTCTTTGCCATAAAAGCTCCACTCGAAGTTGCATCAATACTGGTCCTGAGATTCTCATGTAATCCATTGTAAAATGTGTTCATCTGCAACCACTTAGGCAATATGTGATGTGAGCATTTTCTGAGCAACTCTTTGTATCTCTCCCATGCCTCGTACAATGATTCCCCATGTTGCTGTTCAAACATAGTAATCTCATTTCTCATCTTTGCAGTCTTCGCTGGCGGAAAAAATTTTGCTAGAAAATTTTAAGCCAGGTCATCCCATGTAGTTATTGAACCCGATGGTAGAGAGTGTAACCAACTCTTCGCCTTGTCCCGCTGAGTGAATGGGAATAAGCGAAGTCCGACTGCGTCATCTGACACCCCATTGTATTTGAAAGTGTCGCATATCTCCAAAAAGATGATCAAATGTTCATTCGGATCATCATTTGTAAGTCCCCTAAACTGAACCGAGTTTTGGATCATCTGAATAGTCCTAGGTTTAATCTCAAATGTGTTCACAGCTATAGCAGGCCTGGTGAATCTCGACTGCAGCTCAGTCACCTTGGGTGTAGCAAAGTCCCTAATGCTTTTTGGTTTTTGGCAACCATTATTTCTTCTTTTTCAGAGCTTTTGAAGTCCTCCCTTGTCTCCTTGATCCACTTACTTAGCCTTTGAAAGCGTCTCTCAATGTCGTCCTCAAAAGGAAGCAAGTATGGATTTTTGGATCGAGTTTGCATAAACCAACTTCAAAAACCTGAAATAAGACGAACAAAACAAAAATAAAAATGTTTAAGTAAAACTGGACTAATTAAACTGATATCGCAAAATATTAATTCTATACTATGTCCCCGGCAACGGCGCCAAAAACTTGTTGGGTAAAATCTAATTACGCATATCACGCAAGTATACGTGGTCAACAAGTAATAAAGTGATAAGTTAAGTATCGTTCCCACAGAGACTAGAAAGAAATTAACTCTCACAATTAACAATTTTCTATTAATCCAAATTTTATCAAACTAATCAATTTCAAGTTTGTAACTAAAAGTATTAAAAATATTAAAATTACCAAACAATCAACAAACCCTAAAAACTGAATTTTCAAACAAATATTAGAAAATTAGGCTTACAACTTCACTCTAAGCATCACTCTGATTATTACACCTTATTCAAGTTTAATTCACTATCCCAGTTTATTAATCAAGAACACATATTTAGAACTAGCCACCTCTCGATGTACTAATACCATATTAACTCAAATTCACAAATTAGATAGAATCAAGTTAAATACCTTAATCAACTAACTCACTATATCTCTATGTGAATTACAATTAAAGAAGATTTAAGTTCAAGTTCTTTATCCGATTGCATGCGATGTTAAACATATCTCTACCCTAACATTCATCAAGATTCCATTCATTCACAGAATTCAAGAACACGTGCTAATTTGACTAAATCTAGACTCGTATTTCATCTCTCGAGTTCATACAAGTCCACATAAAATTGGTGATTAAGCAATTCATAAATTCAAGCATAAATCAATATAGATAAACTGAGAAATAACTTATTAAACTGAAAATCAGAGTTACATAATCATTGTTCCACTCAAAGATCCGTTATAAGCCTAATAAAGAATTTAGTTCATAACTAATGAATTAAATACTGAATAAATAAAAAAAATTATCATCCTGATTACACAAATTGAAATTAAAGGAGAATAGTAATACACCACCCTTCTCGCCCTTCAAATCTGCAATCTTCGTGAAATCAGTTCTCTTCTTCGTTCCTCCAAGATCTTGCTTTCAATTATCGCTCTCTAAGTGTGTATTCTCAATATCCAACACTTAGCATAAATTAATTCACTTCAGCTCTAATACCACCATTTCTAATCCATCTCCAACTCATTACATAAGAATTCTAATGGAAATCAAACTCCTAATCAAACCCAACAAGTCTTTAGTCATAGAATCCCAACTACATGAAATAACCTCCTTGTCAACTCCTACTATAGACATATTACATAAACAAATTATATCTCCCATCACAACTCAAATTCTAGCAATTAAAAATAACTTAGCGCCTGATCCGTCCGACCAGCGCGCCCCGCGCCGGGTTTTGTACCAGGACAGTGCGGCCCGCGCCGTGTAACCAGTAACTTCTTACGCTGCAGCATGCCTCGCGCCGCTTTGCTCTTCAACATGGTGCACCCCGCGCCTGTCCTGCAGAATGTGTAGCTTTGCTTGATCTTTCTTCCAGTGCTAGCATTTTGATGTGCTCACTTAATATCCTACAACAATAACAAAAACCCATCAAAAGCAAAATGAAATAATAAAAAAGCTAACAATATAACAAGCTACATAAAGATAAATCGTAGGTTAAAAACCTACTCATCAATAACACAAAATACTTTCAGAACGGAGAGATTTTATTAATATAACTGAATTTACATAACCGAGTCTTATTAAGGTTTTTAGGGTTTCACAGTTGCGTTCTCATACAACATGAAAAAGTCATAGCTTATGCCTCTCGACAACTCAAAGAATATGAAAAAAAATTATTCTA
Organism: Panax notoginseng; assembly: GCA_016801055.1. Taxonomy (NCBI): domain Eukaryota; kingdom Viridiplantae; phylum Streptophyta; class Magnoliopsida; order Apiales; family Araliaceae; genus Panax; species Panax notoginseng. Next base: position 162,617,184 of record CM029015.1, on the reverse strand, counting down.
CTCATGATCTAGAGTTGGCAGCAGTCATTTTCGCGTTAAAGATCCAGAGACACTACATGTTGTTGGTCGAAATCTAATTACGCTCACACGTAAGTGCACGTGGTCAACAAGTAATATAATGATAAGTTGAGTATCATTCCCACAGATAATAGTATGAAATTAATCTTAACAATTACCAGCTTTATATTAATCCAAAATTTATTAAACTAATCAATTCAATGATTATAACTATTAAAATCTAAAAATATTAAAAATACCAAGCAATCAACAAAACTAAAAACTTGTAATTTCAAGCAAATACTGGAGAATTAGGCTTACAACTTTACTTTAAGTCTAACTCTAAATATTACACCTTATTTCAGTTCAATTCACTATCCTAGTTTATTAATCAAGAACACTCAAGTAGAACTAGTCATCTCTCGATGCACTAATACCATATTAACTTAAATTCACAAATTAGATAGAATTAAGCCAAACACCCTAATCAACTAATTCACTATATCTCTATGTGAATTATAATCAAATAAGGTTTAAGTTCAATTTCTCTACCCGATTACATGCGATGTTAAGCATATCTCTACCCTAACATTCATCAAGATTCCATTCAAACACAGAATTCAAGAACACATGTTAAAGTGATTAAGTCTAGATTCATATATCATCTCTCAAATTCATACAAATCCACACAGAATTAGTGATTAAGCAATTCATAAATTAAAGCACAAATTACAATTGATAAACCAAATGATAGATTATCAAACTAAAATTAAGGCTACATAATCATCGTTTAACCATAAAGATCCATCATAAGCCTAACAAATAAATTAGTTCATCACTAATGAAATAAAAACTGAAATCATAAAAGAAATCATCATCCCAATTACAAAAATTGAATTAAACAAGGAGAATGAATACAAAACCACCCTTCTCCTTAGCTCCAATCTGTAATTTTCGTGACTCTGACCTTTAATCCTTCCTCGAATGCCTTTCTTAAGATTAGGGCTTCAAAAATGTTGATTGATTGTCTGTTGTTAATCTCCCTCTATTGTTTCTTGTTAATCTCCAGCATAAGACACGTAATTAGGCCATAAACTGATGCCAAATACAGTTCCAAACCATACTAACTTCCTTCCTTCATGCTACTGCAGCATTACAATTCATTTAAGATTCTTGGTCTTACCCCGTACCCTCGCCCCGACGGGGGGTCCTTATGTTCTTGGTTAAGTACCCCCACCCCGGCGGGGTTTTTTGCTTGTATAGTGCCCGCCCTGGCGGGGGGTGCTTCTGCAGATGTCCAATTTTTGCTCATTTACTTGCCAAGTTTCGCCACAATGCCACCTTTTAAGCCACAAATGCTACACCACCACACCTAAACATAAAACAACATTAAACAAGTAAAACAAATCATAAATATAAAGAATTGACACCGTTTAAGCTCGAATTAGAGGTCGATTCATAGGTATGAAACCCATTCATCAAACTCCCCCAAACTTAAATCTGTGTTAGTCCTCGAGCACAAAACAAAATAAAAATGCTATCCAATGCAATGCAATGGAATGGAATGCAACTAGTCTATATGCCTACGAATCCTGTAGTAATGATAAAAACAAGTATGTTCAACCGGCCTCAAAGAAATCATGCAAACATGACAATACTTCATATCAAAACCAATCAGTAAATTCCTATCAATCATCAAATCTTAAAATGTTATCACTGATATAGTACGTGTGTGCTCAACACCCATGCTAACTGATGCAAATTCAAATTTAATACATAACAAGTCTCTTTGAAGGCATCATATAGTGTAAACTCAAAAATTTCAAAAACAGTCAAGATTCAACTAAAATCAAACAATTACTAATATCAAGGGTCCAAATAGGGTACTTGTGCTTTATTTTTTATCTATGGGGTTCTTTTTCTCTTATTTCCCGTTTCATTCAATTTTTTTAGATACACATGGCTATGCAATGTCTTATTCCCTAAGGCTTTTCAATGCTACCTTAACGAGCTTTCGACCAACGACTCCCAGACCATTAAGACCTTAGGGCGCTAAGTGTAAAGATAATCCCCACGGGCTTACTTACTCAAGTAACAAAGGCCACAAAACTAGACAAACATGCCACGGTGTTTATATATATATATATATATATATATATATATATATATATATATATATATATTTATATTTATATGAAGCTTATATACCCCAAATTTCCCCCCAAACTTAGGTTCTTGCCTAACTTTCGCCTTCATTGCCTATCCTTGTCATTCTTTCATTCAAACTAGCATTATTCTTTAGAGGTCCATTATGTATCAATTTGAACTAAATCAATCAACATAGTTGTTATTATTGTGTTAACCTTATTATATCAGTTTCAAATAGGAAAATATTCAATTCATAGCAGAAGATCACATCAAAGTTCTAATAGTCAGTACTATCCTTGTCTACTTAAAGTCAGTCTCATCATTGGCCAAAATAGACTGTAACATATCAAACAGCTGGACTCATACAAGATAAACACAATACTAACTAATTTTTTTTTAGATACATGAAATAAAAAGAAATAGACATTAATAAAAAATATTTACAACTACACTATTATGCCATTACACTACATGAATGCAACATATAATGAACCTAAAACTAAACATGACAACTTATACAAAAACTAAAATAACTAAATTAAACATACAATAAAGCTAAACTAAACTAACTCCCCCAAACTTGACAATTACAATGTCCTCATTATAGAAATAAAGCATTAAGTGTACGAGGGCTTCCCTGTAATAATTTAAGCTTAAGGTGGTGATGACTGTGGCTCTTCATTGTCAGAATCGGAAGGTGGAAATTATGGCATTGACCCAGGCTGCTAGTATAGAAACTGAGTATTTGGGTTTAAACTTTGGAGGGTCGCGTTCAAAGAGGCGAAGGACATGTTCATGGCATCGAACATATGGTCCTACCTGGTCGTCAGTCTCCTCATCTATCTATTGGCTTCTTTGTTGTGCCCATCAACTTATCTCTTGAGACTACAAAACTGAGAGCTGAACATATATCTACCGGTCCGCTGCATCTCCTCAGTCTCCTGCTCTCCCATCATCTCGTCAACCTGGAACTCATCATAGTCAGAGGTGTCCTCAGCATCAGCTTTCTCCTCAGAGGCTGGTGGAAATATAAACCCAACTCCTCTTGGATGCGACTCCCCCCCCCCTCCGGGCGACACTGTATAACGTGCGATCATTCGTGAGTCCAAAAGCTGAAGCGGCTGCTGGGTAGGCTCATCACCGGACCACCTAATTCCAGCCAGCCTGCACAACCCACATATGAGGGATGGGTGTGGCAGGCCACCAGAAAATGGCCCTCACAGGCATCTTCGTATCGAGAAGTTGATGATGGCACCCACGTTGATGAAGAAATCTTGCACAATTGTATACAGCAGTAGTACCTTCTCCTTTGTCACCTCAATAGTATGTGTGGTTGGGAACAATTTTACGCATAAGAATGCGTACCATATTTTTCCATAACGGCTTAGGTCCTTGCTGAGGAAGATTATGCCCCTTTTCATCCCTTGACCCATGTGGTGCCCGACTTTGTTATTTCTGATAAAATCCCCACGTAGTCAGGATCATGGCCACGCAAATAGGCATATTTGCATTCCTCAGGAGCTCGCAGGCTGTAATACTCGTTAATAGCTTCCAAACTGAATGGCACTTGTTTACCCCTCATGAATGCGATGAATGGGGCCTTATCCTCCGTATTTGCATAAAATTCCTTTACCACATTGATGATCGCTGGCTCTGGTTTGTCAGTTAACCTATCCCATCCTTTTTCATAAATTTGTCTCTTCATTTGGCCATCTACGTTGTCGGGTGCCAAGCCTCGCTCTGGAGTTAGTGCCTTAGACACTAGATAATCATATCGATCGGTGGCGTTGGCGCTCATTAATTTTTTCCTGTCGAAAGCCCGAATCGATGGTGTAGACCCTGAGCCCTCACCTTGCTATCTCTTTGATGCTGGTTTTGGTGCCATGGTAATCAAATGGATGAACTTAAGCCAAAATCCCCCCAAACTTCACTTTAACAATTCGTCGAACACGTGGTATGCACGACTCATAATACCCCCAAAATTGGTAATAGAACTTTGAATATGATGATATATGATGAGAAATGGCAAGAATTTACTTACCCACAGTATAATTGCCTAGTTGAGGTATGAACTAATTGGTGTTGACAAATTGGTTGATTCTCCCCTTCCTTGTTGCTGCCTAAAATTGCACTTGAAGAACCCTAACTTTGAGATGACTAAATTTGTATGAACTTAGATGGAGATGTGGTGTAGTTAGGGTTTGAATTTATAAAGAGGAGATATTGTAGAGATTTGGTGGGTTACTGCAGTGGGTAAGTGGGGATTATTATAGTTAATTCGTGGGTTAATGGGAGTATAGGAGTCAGTTGTGGGAGAAGAAAGTGGAGAAGTGGGGTTAATTTGTGTAACTATCGAGTAGAATCTTTCAAAATTCCTGTACCCCTGCCCCGACGGGGGGTGATATGCTGCAGATGCCCGCCCCGACGCGGGGGGGGGGGGGTGGTATACTGTTTCTAGGTCAAGACCCCCGCCCCGACAGGGGGTTCCTTCATAAATTGTCCGCCCCGGTGGGGGGGGTGCTTCTGCAGATGGGTTCAAATTTTCCAATTCTTTGCATCCAACACAGATCCATAAGCTTCCCGAGTGCCTAAAACAAAATAAAATTATAAGTTTAAGATAACATCACGAACATTGAAGGTTAAATTTACTAGAAATCATGACTCAACTAACTAGCTAATGAATTGAAATAAACTTACTCTATACTAAACTTATACTCCGAACTACAAATTCATCAACATACTTAAAAATACTGAAAATGAAAGTAAAATTGGGTTGCCTCCCAATTAGTGCTTATTTTTTAGTCTTTCAGCCTGACTACTCCCTGTGTTATCCTCCGTTGGCCTATCCGTGACATGCAATTTATTTATAGCACATAACCAACATCGTTGTATTGCATGCCCATTCACTTGCATGTTTAAGAATGAAGTTGACTTACTATCCTCAATTAGTGCCTTAAGACCACCAACCTCTCTGCAATCCCCGAATTTGACACATGTAGATTCCTTGAGCAACTCATACTCTTCCTGGTCAGTCAGCTGGATTGGACTTTCCTTGAACTTTCACCTTCACTACCTGATCGAACACTTTCATAATCAATTCTCCATTAGGCACGTCAATCAATGTTCATCCAGTCATAAGGAATGGTCGTCCCAAGATGATAGGGATGTTCTTATCTTCTTCATAATCTAACACCAAAAAATTAGCTGGAAAGATCAATGAGTCAACCTTCACCAACATGTCTTTAACTATTCCTATTGGATATGTTAATGATTTATCTACGAGCTGTAGTCTGATGTTGGTTGGTTTTTCTTCCTTTAACCCCAGCTTTTGATAAATGGATAGTGGCATAAGATTTATACTTGCTCCTAGATCGCATAGAGCTCTCCCCACATCTTGATTGCCAATTGCGCACGGAATTGTGTAGCTCCCCGGATCTTTCAATTTAGGAGGAAGCTTTTTCTGCAGTATTGCATTACATTCTTCAGTTAACGCCATTGTTTCAAAGTCTTTGAGCTTGCGTTTCTTTGAAAGTATTTCTTTCATGAATTTGACGTAACGTGGTATCTGCTCAAGTGCTTCGGCAAATGGAATATTGATATGCAATTATTTGAATATATCCATAAACCTTAAAAACTGGTCCTTTAACTTTTGACTTTCTAGCCTTTGAGAAAAAGGTACAGGTGGTGTAACTTTATTTTGTTTGTCTTCCGTTGTCTTTTCCACCACTTTCTCCATAAATTTTATGTCTAATTCGTTCTCTTCATTCTTATAATCATCATCTGTATTTACTTTCCTATCCAAGTTAGAACCCAATTCCTCGCCATTCCTAAGTGTAATAGCATTACATTGCTCGTGATTTCCTCTCAAATTAGTTTCTGTATCGCTAGGCAGTGTCCTTTGAGGCCTGTTGTACAAAGCCAATGCATGTTGTCCCATCTGATTCTTTAAGTTCTTTATCGATGCCACTTGCGTTTTCATGGCTGCCTCATTACTTGCTATATACTTCAACAGTAGCTTTTCCAAATCTGACTTTTTCTTGAGCTGTGGCGCGGCCTGTTGATTCTGATTTTGAAACCTCGGGGGATAGGATGGTCGTGGACCCTGCTGATTTTGATTGTTGCTCCATGAAAAGTTGGGATGGTTCCTATTCCCCGGGTTGTAGGCATTTTAATACATATTTTCCAGAATTCTATTATAGCTGCCCACAAACTAAATCGATGATGGGTTGATGGCACACTGCTCTGTAGGATGTTCTCCTGCACATAGCTTGCAAACATATGCCACCTACTGTGGTTGTGCACCTGTCAGAGCGTCCATTTTCTTTGATAAGGCTGAAATCTATGCCGCCAACGCAATTACCCCGTCTACCTCTAATACTCTAGCTACCTTCAGCAGTGTCATCCTTGCTGTAGGCCACTAGTAGTTATTAGCTGCCATTATTTCTATTAACTCATATGCCTCCTCATAGCTTTTGGCCATAAATGCTCCACCCGAAGCTGCGTCTGTGCTTATCCTAAGATTCCCATTTAACCCATTGTAGAACGTATTCATCTGCAGCCATTTAGGTAGTCCATGATAAGGGCACTTCCTGAGCAATTCCTTGTACTGTTCCCATGCCTCATATAAAGACTCCCCATGTTGCTGCTCAAACATGGTGATCTCGTTTCTCATCTTCGCAGTCTTGGCTGGTGGGAAAAATTTGGCCAAAAATTTCTGAGCAAGGTCTTCCCATATAGTAATCGACCCTGGCGGTAGAGAGTGTAACCAACTCTTCACCTTGTCTCGCAAGGTGAACGGGAACAAGCGAAGTTTAACTGCATCATCCGACACCCCATTGTAACTAAAGGTGTCACATATCTCCAAAAAGCTGACCAAGTGCTCGTTAGGATCATCGTTGGCTAATCCCCCAAACTGTACTGAGTTCTGATTCATCTGTATGGTCCCAGGCTTGATCTCAAACGTGTTTACAGTAATCGCCGATCTAGTGATACCTGATTATAGCTCAGTCACCTTGGGAGTGGCATAATCCCTTAGTGCTTTCTGGTCTTCTGCAGCCATTGTTTCTTCCTTATCAGAGTTCCTGAAGTTCTCTCTAGTGTCTTTAATCCACTTACTTAGCCTTTGAAACCGTTTCTCGATATCATCCTTGAAAGGAAGCAAGTCTGGCTTCTTAGACCGAGTTTGCATAAACTACTTCCAAGAACCTGAAATAGGAACGAACGAATCAAAAGAAAAATTATTTAAGTAAAACTGGACTAATTAAACTGATACTGAAAAATATTAAAATCTATACTAGTCCCCGGAAAAGGCGCCAAAAACTTGTTGGTCGAAATCTAATTACGCTCACACACAAGTGCACGTGGTCAACAAGTAATATAATGATAAGTTGAGTATCGTTCCCACAGAGAATAGTTTGAAATTAATCCAAACAATTACCAGCTTTATGTTAATCCAAATTTTATTAAACTAATCAATTCAATGATTATAACTATTAAAATCTAAAAATATTAAAAATACCAAGCAATCAACACAACTAAAAACTTGTAATTTCAAGCAAATACTGGAGAATTAGGCTTACAGCTTCACTTTAAGTCTCACTCTGAATATTACACCTAATTTCAGTTCAATTCACTATCCTAGTTTAATAATCAAGAACACTCAAGTAGAACTAGCCATCTCTCGATGCACTAATACCATATTAACTTAAATCCACAAATTAGATAGAATTAAGTCAAACATCCTAATCAACTAATTCATTATATCTCTATGTGAATTACAATCACATAAGGTTTAAGTTCAATTTCTCTACCCGATTACATGCGATGTTAAGCATATCTCTACCCTAACGTTTATTAAGATTCCATTCAAACACATAATTCAAGAACACATGCTAAAGTGATTAAGTCTAGATTCATATATCATCTCTCGAATCCATATAAATCCACATAGAATTGGTGATCAAGCAATTCATAATTTAAAGCACAAATCATAATAGATAAACTAAATGATAGATTATTAAACTGAAATTAAGGCTACATAATCATCGTTTAACCATAAAGATCCATCATAAGCCTAACAAATAAATTAGTTCATCACTAATGAAATAAAAACTGAAATCATAAAAGAAATCATCATCCCAATTACAAAAATTGAATTAAAGAACGAGAATGAATACAAAACCACCTTTCTCCTTAGCTCCAATCTGCAATTTTCGTGACTCTGACCTTCAATCCTTCTTCCAATGCTTTTCTCAAGATTATGGCTTCAAAAATGTTGATTGATTGTCTGTTGTTAATCTCCCTCTATTGTTTCTTGTTAATCTCCAACAAAAGACAAGTAATTAGGCCATAAACTGTTGCCAAATACAGTTCCAAACCATACCAACTTCCTTCCTTCACGCCACTGCGGCATTACAATTCAGTTAGGTTTCTTGGTATTGCCCCGTACCCCCGCCCCAGCGGGGGGTCCTTCTGTTCTTGGTTAAGTACCCCCGCCCCAACGGGGGTTTTTACTTGTATAGTGCCTGCCCCGGCGAGGGGTGCTTCTGCAGATGTCCAAATTTTGCTCAGTTACTTGCCAAGTTTCTCCATAATGCGACCTTTTAAGCCTCAAATGCTACACGACCACACCTAAACATAAAACAACAATAAACAAGTAAAACAAATCATAAATATAAAGAATTAACACCGTTTAAGCTCGAATTAGAGGCCAATTCGTAGGTATAAAACTCATTCATCACATGTGTGAGGAAAACGTGAAGATCTATAAAGATCATAAAAGCCTTAAATATTTCTTTACCCAAAAAGAACTAAACATGCGGCAATGCCATTGGCATGAGTTGTTAAAAGATTACGACCATACCATCCAATACCATCTTAGAAAAATGAACGTGGTAGCTGACACGTTGAGTAGAAGATCATATGCGGGTACGAGTGCGATATTACCAACACAAAGGCCCATTTTGTATGACTTACAAAAGATTGAGATAGAGTTAAAGACTCCAGGGACCCAAATGAAGATCGCACATATACGAGTAGAATCGACTCTAATCGACAAAGTTAAAGCTGCTCAAGCTATAGACCCAGAGCTGATGAATATGGAGAAAAAGTACAAGAATGTGCTATTCTAGAAGCAAGAATCGATGAGGAAGGGATACTTCGAGTCAACTCTAGACTTTGCATCCCTAACGACCCTAATTTAAAATATAAAATCATGATGGAGGCACACATTACACCATTTGCAATCCACCCTGGAAGTACCAAAATGTATTATGATCTTTGACATACATTTTGGTGGAGCAATATGAAGAGAGAGATCGTAGAGTTTGTCTCAAGGTGTCTAACTTGTCAACGTGTCAAGGCAGAGCATCAAGTGCCAAAGGGTCTGTTGCAACAACTTGAGATTCCAGAATGGAAGTGGGAACACATTAATATGGATTTCGTGACGGGTCTTCCTAAGGTTTCTCAAGGCTTAGACGCAATTTGGGTCATTGTTGATAGATTAACTAAGTCTGCTCATTTCTTGCCCATACGAGAGAACTATTCACTTAAGCGTCTTGCTCGTATCTATATAAATGAGATTGTAAGACTACATAGAATGCCAATATCCATAGTTTCTAATCGAGACCCTAGATCCACTTCACGATTTTGGGTCAGCTTACAGAAAGCTATGGGCACTGAATTACGATTCAGTTCAGCATATCATCCCCAAACGGACGAGCAATTGGAAAGGACAATTCAAACTCTCAAAGATCTATTGAGACTCTGCGTACTAGACTTCAAAGGAAGTTGGGAAAAGTACTTACCATTGGTGGAATTCTCCTACAACAACAGTTATCAAGCAAGTACATGCATAACTCCATTCGAGGAGTTATATGGACTAGAGTTGGGACGAGGTGGGTGAAACAATATTATTGGGACTAAAGTTGGCACGCATAACTATCAAAAAGATTCAAATGATCCATAAATGTATATAAACAACACAAGATCGAAAAAAGAGTTATGCTGATATTCATCGAAGGGACATGAAATTCAATGTCGAAGACAATGTATTATTATGGGTTGCTCCATGGAAGAGAGTTACGAGATTCGGAAAGAGAGGAAAGCTCAACCCTCGATTTTTTGGTCCATTTTAAATCCTTGATCGAGTAAGAACTGTGGCCTACAAACTCTTCTTACCGCAAAACATGTCTCCTATTCATAACGTTTTTTATATATCTATGTTACGCAATAAAAGACCCAAGCCACATTTTTGAATTAGAACCAAATGAGATAGCATAGGATTTAATGTATGAGGAGGTACTTGTCAAATCTTGGATAAGAAGGAACATATTCTACGGTCAAAGTTTTGTGAAAAAGCCATGATACAAAATAAATGACCTAGGAGTTAGAATTTGAAATGAGAGCAAGGTATTCTATCCTCTTCGAAATACCAGGTACGTCAATTTAGGGGACGAAATTTCATAAGGATGGGAGGTTGTAAGACCCCAACTTTTTATGAATAAGATTTCATTTTTTTCTAAATAGTAAGGTGTTAATTTAATAAATATTATAGTTATGGGTGTTATGTGCAAATTATAAAGTGAACAGTCTGTCAAGAAATATTCTTTTTGTCAGGGAATATTCGTACGACGGCGCAGAAATAACCAATCATTGGTGGACCCCCATAACAAAATAACTGTTGGATAACAATATATATAAGTATTTATATATATATAAGCAGTAAACGCTTCGAATATTATGTTAAGGCTCAATCAAGATAACTCGATAATAATATATATATAATTATTTATATATATATAAAACCAATAAAAACCACGGATCGACGGTCCGGGCATACACACACAAAACGACTCTCAACATGAATAATTGTGTGTGAACAAAAGTGGAGAAAGGCTTTAAAAAATGAAAGAAGGCTTACAGTGGGCAGCCAAAGAAGACTTCAAATAGCTTTAAATGAATGAACTCTAGGTTTCCACCGATAAAATGTAGCAAAGTATAAGCTCACACGTGTTTAAAATAAGAAAGCACTCAGTTTATAGTGTGTACAGAGAAAAATGGACAGGGCTTCCTCGCCTTTTTTCTCTTCTCCAAATGGCCACCCCAAGCCCTCTATTTATAGAGGGGAGAGCCATAGGTGTACCTGCGACTACCCGGGGTGCTCTTGACTCTATGGGCCCCACCGTCTCAAAGTATGTGCACTCATGCAACGCGTTGTCCGCTCGAACCCTCATAACTTTCAATTCGGGCATCCGATGAAGGCGTATAAATGATGTTATCGAGAGCTATACAATGACATGGGATAAGAGGTTGTACGAAGTCAGGAAGACAGGTCCATGCCTAGGTCTTTAAGTCTTCAAATTCTATCAGATGTGTTGTCTTGTGTAGTAGTCACTCAGAATTAGAGCTATGGTTCTTGTAGGACACTTCTGTGTAGCATGTAGGTTGAAATGTTATTGAGATGGCGTGAATATGGGATCGACGTGGCAAAATGATGATTTAACCCCTCACCGGGGTTATCTCCGGCTCTAGGCTGATCTAGCAGTCGTTGCTCAGGGTTATCTCTGAGATTGGGTTGCTATAAGTGCTGAATGTCCTCAGGATTGTCTCTGAGGTGTGCCTGACATCCCGGGGTTATCTTCGAGTTTGGGACTGAGTGCCTCGGGGCTATCACCGAGGTTGAAGCTGATTACTGGGGATTGAAACGAGCTTTTTTAGGGTTATCTCCAGAACTGCAACTGCATCCCTCGGTTTTGTCTCTGAGGTTTGAACTGTATCGCCCGGGGTTATCTCTGGGACTGGAACTGAATGTCTTGGGGTTATCTCCGAGATGGAAACTGACTTCTCCAGTGTTATCTCTGGAACTGGAATCGCATTCCTCGGGGTTGTCTCCGAGGTTGAAACTAAAATTCCCAGGGTTATCTCTGGGACCAAAACTAAATATCTCGAGGTTATCTCCAAGATGACAAATTGAATATCTCGGGGTTATCTCTGAGATTGCACTGTCTTGACCTCTAGGGTTATCTCTGGAAGACGATTCTGCCCTCCTACAAAGTTAATAACAGGAATGCAAAATTTTGAGTGTCTATAGATGCCCCTCTTTATCATATTCATGTAGTGTAATGGCATGGATAGGATAAAGAATACTTTAAAATGTGACAAGATATTCATGATGCAATGTACTGTAACATGATTCAAATGTATGATGAATGTGGTTTGTTAGACCGTTTTCCAACGGGATGTGATGAATGTTTGCACCCATAACTTCTGATGGGGACTGGAGTTATCACTGATGACCCTGACAAATTACTGGGATGTGTATTCCAAAGTTCTCAGGAACTTCCAGGATGTTGACGTTGGGGTTATCAGCAAAGTCCTTAATCCTTGGTTCAGATTTTTCACCAAAGATATTCCTCTCATGTGCAAGAGACTCTAGGGGAATGAGCTTTTGTATTATGATGATTGTGTATAACAGATTCTATCATCGGTCCTCCCCGATAAGGATGGATTTCCTTGGTTTGTATCGCCAGGCCTTTCATGTGTCTTCTCGGAGTTACTGCCAACAGTTTGTGTTGTCAGGGTTGTCTGACCCTCGCTGAAATGTGCATCAATGGATACCACCATCGGACCATCTCTGATGCTTCATTGGGTTTAATTGCCAATGGCTGTAATCATCATACGACTTCTAACGCTTCATTGGGTTTACTTGCCAACGACTGAAAACTATCAAGGATGCTTGACCTTCATTGAAATATGCTTCAACGGCAAAAATCATCGAACTGCTTTCGATGCTTTGTTGGATTTACTTGCCAAGGGCTAAAGAACATCAAGGTTGCTTGACCTTTGCTAAAATGTGCATCAACGGCTGATGATGTATGAAGTTCCCGCTGGGGAAAGTTCTTTGGAGTTACGACCCCGAACTGACAGCATCGAACCTTTATAAGGTATTGCCGAGTGTAGTTTGTAACAACTGTGATCATCGGTGTTGTGAACCCTGCGTCTGGGCAGATACCAATGAGTGATATGTAGACCCGCAGTTTGGTCTTGAAAACCAGGATTTCAGGCTTTTTCGCTTCATTGCGTAGCATCTTTTTTCTTTATTTGACTTTTTCAGTTTGTGAGACCTCCTTTGCAACTCAAATTGGACCGAGCCAGAGGGGTGGGACCCACATAGGGTAGCCGTAGGTACACCTACGGCCAACCGTGGGTGTACTTATTGGCTGCTTGCCTTTCACAAGTCATTTTCACGTTGCGCCACACAGAGAATTCGAGAGTTTTTCTTCAGATCTGCTGAGTTCGGGCTATTTTTTGTGAAATCTGTCACCGTACAAGTGTTTCACACTATTCTGGTAATGTATGCATGTCTTCTTTTCCAGTTTTTGTCTGTTGCAAAATGAGGTATCATATGAAATGCATTTAAACCCATAGTAGTGAATATGCATGCCTATATGACTTGATAAAAAATATTCAACAAAGTAAATGTTAGTATTTAACCATGTTGAACATAATGATGTGAAAATTTGTGACTTTTAAAACAGTCAAATTGACACCTTTTTCTGCTATTTCTTATCCTATTTGAGAACAAATGAGCAAAGGTAGTAAAGCAAAGTAATCCTGGTAATTAGGCTACCCTTACAGATTGTGACTTTGACATGTTCGTGCATATAGGATGTTTATGTCTGTGGGTAGGTGTGCTATTGAATGGCCACCTAGTTATGCCTATGCGTATGTGGATAGTCCTTGTTACAAAGGAGACTCTGGAAAAAAATTTCCATGAGCCTAAGCATTGGGTAGTCATGCATTTTTAACTCTAATATAGGCGTATGTTAAAGTAATGCATGTATGCATGTAGTCATAAAATGCATTTGAAAAGCTCTAGGTTAAAATTTATCACACCCTTTCTGAGGTGATTTGGAGACTTGTGTCCAGCTATTAAGGATCCAGATCAGCCGAGTAGTTCCCGCAAGACCACTTCAGGTGTGCGGAGGAGGGCTTCTGAAGGGCCTCGACCCCATTCAGTCAGACAGCCTCATCGGTTGGTAGAGGCGGTGATTCGTCCTATCTGGGTTGATATACCAGATGTTGAGGACGAGAAGGAGGATGTACTGGTTGCGGCTCTAGTTCCTGCTGGTCATGCTCCCCGCTTGGATCTTCTAGGAATTATTGTGATGATTCCAGAGCTCCTAGATGATTTGAGTCACCACCCCTCAGTTTACTTGCAGGCAAACGAGGTAAAAGTTTGGTTTGATCTTGCTTTACGCAGCCTCGAGGGAACTGGTTCAACATACACTCTCTATATCAGGCTCTGCATCCAGATTACTGAGAGATTATGCATGGTTAGGGATTTGGGGCATTCTTTTCCATTCTTCCTCGTCATTGTCCCTGGGGTTACCTCAGGACATTGTCTGAGTGCTGGTTTCACCAAACTCAATCTCCCCATTTGTTGGATTACGAGGTGATGATGACGCCGATGGATTGGCGATTTATCACCGGTATGGAGTTTTGAGGGGCGCCAGTGCCTTGTACGATAAACATTATCCCGACTATCGTCAGATCCTTGCTAGTAGTCCCGATGGAGGCACTCAAGGGCAGGACCATTCGTACAGGTCCTTTGAGCGTAGATGCTATGAGTGGGCTATTGAGTGAGCCTATGCCCGCTGATGTGAGAGTCAAGGATCGCATTCTTCGGCGATTGTTCCTGGTTATTATTAGGGGTTGTTTCATAGTGAATAACTTTTCCATGATGTCATTCGCTTTGATTAACGCCACTCGGGAGGTGGGCCGTATTGGAGAGTATGATTGGGGCTCCTATACCTTTGCCTATTTTCTCTAGGGAATACGCATGCATTTGAAGGGCTTGACAGAGGCTTGGTTAGGATTTTACCCATTTCTGCTGATGAGTATTTCTCTTTTAATTTCCCATGAACATGTTAAGAGTGTTGACTGACAGCAAATGTTTGCCTTTGTGTTGGCAGTTTTAGGCCTATGAGAGACTTCCATGTTTGTGTCATATTAGTGTGTTAGGTTTAGATATCTATCCATGATGACGGCGATGGCATCACTCCATTTTGGCGGAGGTTCTTGTAGTTGAGGGTTTCACACATTGTCGCTTATAGTTGGAGTTGTTGACAACTGATGCCATCACTTGGGTTCCCTACTCTGGGGAACATTTGATAGTTGGCTTTGAGGATGGATACCCGACTGGTGTCGAGTATATGATATCCACTCACTGAATTCCTCTCTTCACAGATGGAGGATGGGACCTCTATTTAGGAGAGCGTGCTATTAAGAGCACCAAAGGAGAGATTCGTGTACCGATCTTGCATCCTACCAGGCATTATTGGCCTGTGTCGCAGTCGCATGTCAGTGATATCTCGTTGATGGGCGTTGACAGTTTTACTTTGTCAAAGGGTCCATTTCCTGGATCTGTGTTGATGAATGATTGGATGGCTTGTGTCCGAGATCCGACTCATTTGACACAAATTGACAGTTTGACCCAGTAGTTGGACCTGGCACATTTTTTGTATTCGATATTTGAGCAGAGGATAGATCCAAGGTGTATGCTTGTTGGGATCATCATGAGTGTGCTGAGTTTACTATTATCCATTCGGGCCGTTCTACAAAGTATTCTACATAGATGGAGATAGAGATCACATCGGCTGCGGTTGTATCCATAGTGCCGGGGATTGAGTTTATAAGTGGGGAGCCCATGGAGGACATTATTTTTCCCACGGGGGAGGACCCATTTGCCGGGTTACCAGCAGCTTTTGTAGATTCTCCCAGTATGACTGCTATTGTGATTCAGCATTCAATAGAGTATGTAGAGTAGAGTCTTCATCTGATGACCTTTGAGAGAGATTAGCCTAGGGCCTTGATGTTGACAGCTCTTGCTGGGAGAGATGCCACTCTGTTAGAGAGAGATGATGCTTTAGCTCATAGAGACACCGCTATTGCTGAGCGGGATGAGGCCAGATCATCTTGAGATGCAATGATTGTAGAGCGGGATGGTGCTATATCTGCCCGAGATATCGCTGTTACAAATACTATTGTAGTGAGGTCCCTTACAGCTGGCATCATTGCAGAGATGATCACATATATTGATGAGCATAGTGTCACTATGCAGTTGGCTGTAGATCTATTGGCTCGTGTAGAGACCCTTGGGCAGGAGATCACAGCGTTACGTCCTTCTTCTGAGAGGGATGTCATGTTGGACTTGATAGTGTGACACCCCCAAATCTGGGTTACCTGACCCCCGATTTTGGTGTTCACGATCCACAATATAATACCATCTAACTACCCGTTCATATAGAAATAGTAATACATATCACATTAACATATGTTGTTAATACATTAGTCTCAGGTTCTCTAACCTTAACCTTACAAACATACCCTTTAGATATACAAAAAGGGTTTAAAAAAACATAATAAATATGCTAATCATAACTAATTTATCACGATGCCTTTTCCTTTATTCTTCACTACACCTTCTGCCACTTCGTTTCTAGCTAAAAAGTTTTATATATAGCAAGGGTGAGCAACAAATTTGCCCGCAAGTTAAGACATACAATAAATGTATAAGAATCAATAAGAACAGACTATCTATTTTGATAGAATGAAAACAAAGTTCGGGGAACTTTGAAATAGTTGAACAATTCGTTAATCAATAACATTTTTTCTCGCAATCTATGCAACACTATAATTTTGATAATGAAAGAGTATAGTGCTTTCAAAGTTTCTATGATATTCTATTGAATAATCAAAAATCAATTTTACGTATTAACAAAGTGGAATGTTTTCCAGATTTATGCTGAGCGATCCATTGGATCTTGAACTTCTCTTCTCGAGTAACTATCAAAGATTTTGACTTTGATATACCCAGGTGTATCAGATAATCATAAAGATTAAATTATACCCCTCTGCAACTACTTAGAGCGGCCAACTCCTTGTACCCTATATTATGCATAATACTTAATCGCGCGCAAAGGCCGAATATACGACCAATAAAATGTTTCCTTTTATATAAAAGGTTGTTCTTCTCAGTCTCAGAATCAAGATTTGATTTAATAATGAAATACTATGATTTCAATTCCTATTTACTTATCGATCTATCCGAAATAATTGGCATCGATCTGTCAATAACAATTGAATTCTCTTCTCGAATCTATCAAGTTCTAACAAATGTTCGTCTAGCCAGAATAATTAGCTAAGATATTTCTCAACGTAATTTGACAATAAACAGGAATTATCTGTACTGTCAATATTAGCTTCTACTGATATGAATATCAGACAACAGTTATTCTACGAATGTGTATTTTTCGAATCAGTAATTCAATTTGAATTATTAAACATGCACTAACTGCAAATAATCAACAATAAATTCTTGGACGTTGTATAATTAACAATAATTAACCACTATAATAATTGAATGAATATAACTCAAGGTTTAGTTAGAAAACTTGCCTCTTCCGCTGATTACAGCTACACAAAATACTTATCTGCATTCGTAAGACCTATAATCAACAATATCGGTCTCACAATTAGCATAATAATTCATAACACACAATACTGTAATTTACAGTCAGTCTGTCTTTTAGACTCATTACCACATAGCCACATTAGTATTCATAACCTATATAAACACTTATCAAGTATAACTAGTTCGGTCTGGTTGGACTTTAGTCTATTCTCGATGTTCTGGTCACCCTATCCGACAACTAACACAGCTATTGTCAATTAAACTTGGTCTCTAAGCTTTAGTATTATTTTAGATAAGTCAAATATCGTTTATAATATTTTTTGAAAGCTTTTAATAATATTTAAACAATTATTATAATTTATAATAATTTTTCGAACATTGAAATCATTTTTAAATGATTTAATTATCAAACAATCTTATTATCATTAATATTTAATAATATAAAAATATTAATAACATACTTGTCAAAATATTAAAGTTATTATTAATAACACAAAATATTTTTAAATCATCAATATTCTACTTAAATGATTTTTAAAATAATTAAAGTTATTTTTAAATAATCATCATTAATATTTAAATATTAATGAAATTATTATTCAAATATTAAAAGTCATTAATTATAACTTAAAATATTTTTAAATTATTTTTCTCATTTTTAAATCAATAAAATGATTTTTAATTTATTTATTTAATATAATAATTATATAAATCTAATATCATTAATATTAACATATTAATGAGAATTCTCCAAAAATATTAAAAATTATATTTTATAATTCAAAATATTTTCTACAACTTTATTCTCATTTAAAATAATTTTTAAATCAATAAAATTATTTTTAACTTATTTATTTAATACAATAATTAAATAAATCTAATATCATTAATATTAAATTATTAATGAAAATTCTCTAAAAATATTAAAAGTTACATTTTATAACTCAAAATATTTTTAAATACATTATTCTTATTTAAAATGATTTTTCATAATACTAAATCATTTTTCTCTAATTTATTTAATATACTAATCAAATAAATCAAATATCGTTAATATTTAAATAATTATAAATATTTAATGAAAAATACCCCAAATAGTCAGAACTTATTTTTCATAATTTAAAATAATTTTTAAAACCATTATTGGTAATTTTTATAATTTATTTCTATTTTTAAATAATTTTCAAAAAATCAGAAAATAGAAATAATTAAAACCGTCGCTAAATCTCTTTAGCGACACTTTTTGTCGTCTTAGGTGTTATTGAGCTCAAGAACACTGTCAGATCCGAGTTCAAGAGTCATGGTTTGATCGGCTATAAATCACAATCTGATCATGATCTGGGCTATCTTAAGCATTGATATTGTAGTCAGTATATAGTACTACAA
Organism: Panax notoginseng; assembly: GCA_016801055.1. Classification (NCBI taxonomy): domain Eukaryota; kingdom Viridiplantae; phylum Streptophyta; class Magnoliopsida; order Apiales; family Araliaceae; genus Panax; species Panax notoginseng. The sequence goes on along the minus strand of CM029015.1, from coordinate 162,598,178 downwards.
TTATCAACAACTATTTAGGTCATACATCAACACAACAAAAAGATCAGGACTAGCAAACCTACTATCAGAGCATTCCTGGGTTTTCCAGAAACCCAGGTAATCGACCAGTCACTTTCATGCTCTATTACATCTAGGTTCCAGTCATGATTCAAGTGGTATAATGGTTCAAATATGGAGTCCTTATGTCAAGGAACAACTACATAACTTTATCTCAGTCCAACAACATCGCATGCACCCGATTTATCTCGGTCAAAGGATGTCAGAAAGTGTGTTCATCCGTTTCTGGGTTTTTCCCAGAAACGTGATCCGTGCTTAACTGGCTTACTTTGACCATTAATTACACTCGATATAAACTATGTTTGTGGAAAGTAAAACCATGGAACTAAAGTACATACAACAAGCTACAAGTTGGATACAACAACAATAACAACAGATAATATAAAACTTGATAGATCTCAAGCTAACACAACGTTGTCAGACGCTGAAAACTATTTCTAGGTTACCCAGATTTATACTCGGTCATGGTCGGTCAACCGACTTTGACCGATTATAACTTGAAATCTAGACATTAAACAACTGTGATTTCACTTTCAGATTAAAGACAACATGACAGAGTATAGATTAAAGCTTTAAAACAATAAAAATTATAAACGAACAAGAATCTACGGCTCCTGACATTAGCTTGTCAGACCACAAAATCTGTTCTTAGACAGTTTTGGAAAAACTAAAGTTTAAAGCACTTTGATACTATGGATCCAAGATGGATCACCATATAACATCTAAAAACATCCAATAACACAAGATTAAACACTTAAACACAAAATTTTTCTAAGCATGTAAGATCAAAATAGGTTTTAGGTTTATACCTTCTTGCTTCAAATCTTTGATTCTTACTCTCCTTAACTGATCTAGATGTTTAAGAGAGGTGTTTTGTGGCTGAGAAACTTTAAAATTTTGGAGGTCTTGTGTGAAAGAGAGTTGGTGAGAGCTAGGTTAAAAAATAAGTTAAGTTTAGTAACTTTCTCTCTCCCAAATCTATATATATTGCTTGATGCAATGTAAAATCTGATGTGTTGGCTGATTTTTGTTGGATTTTTAGGTCACCAAGTCAATATAGTGGTTCACCAACTAAAGTTGTTAGAAAATTTTGCAAGTTACCAAATAAAAAAAGTAAAAAGGGCATTTTGGTCATTAGTATTATAATTTTAATGGCATACTTGACATTTGTCACACCCTTAGGGTTTAACCCTAAGGTTCTAACCCTTAGGTTTTACAACATTAGCTTTCTAAGATTTTCTAATTAGGGTTTTTAAATTAGAAAATTAAGATTTTGAATCTATAATTAGGGTTTCCTAATTAAATTAGGGTTTTCTAATCATATTAAAGTTTAGTAATCACATTAAGCTTGCAAATTAGGATTAGGGTTTCCTAATTAGGGTTTAGGATTCTCGAATATGAAATTAGGATTTCCCGGCTTTCGTTCAGGGTTTCTAACTGTACGTTAGGTTTTCTAAATCTGAGATTAAGGTCTCTAATCTCTTATTAGGGTTTATAAATTTCAAACCTTATTCGATCAATCATTGATCAAAATTTCTCTTCAGTGCAAACACGTTCTTATCAATATAATTATTTTAATTATATTTTCTATCGAATCCCCATTTATAACTAGGGTTAGGGTTTTTAAAGCTGTTAAGCACAACACTACTCTTTTTTCTCAGTCAATACACAAATTGACTCATTCTCAAAACTCGTATCACAGATACACAATACAATATTAATAGTCAACATTAATATTAAATAAAAAAAATTATTCGTAAAAATTTTGATTATTCGAAATCCCGGGTTATCATATTCACCCCTCCTTAAAAGGATTCCGTCCTCAGAATCACCGCTTTCTTATTCTCTATAATCTTTTAAAGTTGTATCATCAATTCATTTTTATCAACAGCATATTAATTTTGTGTTTTAAATTCTAATATGTGACTTGGATCTTATAATAGAAAACAATTCACAGTGATATCTAACTCATAATACTCGCGTAATAAAATTTCTAAACGAAATCGTTACATGTTGCCACCTCCTGAGTTGCCACTGCATCTTGCGCCGTCATGTTGAATGTACGGGCCGTTGGTTTTCTTGGCTGTGCAGGTTCTCGAATTGCCAAGGTTCCGTTACTGGGTCCCTTGTTGCCACTTTCCTTCTCTGTATTTCTCTTCGGACAGTTCTGAACCAGATGATCAGTCGATCCATATGCAAAGCAACCTTGTATCTTCTTCGGAATGGGACAATTGGGCGATATGTGTTCCTCTTGCCCACAGTTGTAACAAACTCCTTTCTTCTTCAGACAAACTCCTGCATGGTTCTTCCCACAAGTTGTACATGGTTCCCTCCCTTTCCTATTCTCTTCAGTCTTGTTACCCGATTGGGTATTCTCACTCCACTTCCTCTTATTCGGGTTACTACCACCACTGCTTCCACCATCATTTGTCTTCTTCTTCTTCTTCTCCTGATGAAATTGAGATGCAGCTTCGCTCCCTCCTTCTGCAATTAACGCTTTCTCCAATAGAGCCGCGAATGTAGTGATCTGGAATACCGCTACCTTGTTGAATATCCCCGGCTTCAGCCCATTCTCAAATCTTCTTGCTTTTCTCACCTCTGTGTCCACCTGATGATGTGCAAACCTTGCCAACTCGTTGAATTTGGCAGCATACTTCGAAATCGACATGTTCTCCTACTTTAGTTCTAAGAACTTAACTTCCATTCGAGCTTGCATACTCGGTGAGAAGTAGTTCTCAAAGAACAGTTCCTTGAATCTTGTTCATGCCACTATGACTGTACCAACTCTCGCCTGATTAGTCTCCCACCAGTAATTAGCTTCTCCCTTCATCAAGTATATTATAAAAGTCATCTTTTGCTCTTCCGCTACTCTGGCGATAATAAATGCTTTCTCCGTCTCCTTTACCCAGGTTTGGACTTCAATTGGATCCGTGGTTCCCTTGAATTCTGGCGGTCCTACCGCTTTGAAGTCTTTAAAATTTGTCAATCTGTCGGTTGAATGATTCCTCGCTCTTCCTCTTGCAGCTGGAGCTCTATTTTCCATAGCTTCGACTATCATATTTGTAAAGTTTTGTATCGGGTCAGCTTGACCTCCATCATTATTTACTGACTGCTCTTCTCGTTGGTTTCGATTCTGTCGTCTAGGCGGCATTATCTGATTTAAATGAAAAAATCTTATATTAATTTTTCTTTCTCTATACACATTCTTAACACAATAAGAATTCAACACATAGTTCTCATGTAATCGCATATTTATTCAAATAGCACATAGTACATTTAGTACTTAACACATATTACTATCCCTTTTTAAAATAATTTTAGGATTTACATAGACAACTTTACACAAAAAGTTACAATTCTCCAACTGTACACAAAAAGTTGCCATTTACCATTTTCACATATCTATTTTCAGTTCCTCAAACTTACCACACTTATGAGTTCAGTAACTTGCCACAATTATATGAGTGTATGAACTTATCCTAGTCAGACCTTTGGCGTCCATTCGCTGAGGGGTTCAGAACATTTCATATAATTATGAGTCATGAAATTACCATAAGTATGAGTTTTAAGAACACACAAATTATTCTTAATCTTATATTCATATAGAACATAAAGATTTCATTCAAACATATTTATATTTACATATGCTTACACATCATTCTCGATATTACAATCTTTAATATTATATCCTACTACGAAAAGATACTACTGCATATTTCTAAGTTGTCTATCGCCCACTCCCTTCACCAGTCTTCTTCTTGATGGGACACTTGTTGAATCCATGACCCGTTCTTCCACATGAAAAATACTTCCTCATATTCGGCTTAGGACAATGTAGGAAAATATGTCCTTCCTGCTTACAGTTGAAGCACACGTTCTTCCACATTATGCATTCTCCCGCGTAAGTCTTTCCACACTTGCTACAGGCTTGCTTCTTATTCGGGTTTGAATTTTCAGAATTAGGGTTGTTGTTGTCCCTCTTTCACTTATTCTATCTTTCTGCTGCTTGATTGTTCCTTTAGATGATCCACCACCTTCAGTCTTCATCCTTTGCACCTGCGCCTTAAGCTCGTTCCGTTCTTCAGTCATTTTGCATAACGCTCGCTCCGTCTTCCACAACTCCTCCAACAGAAACACTTTACTCCGGAGTTCTTGAACTTCTGCAGATAGTTGATCTTGTTCTTCAACTTTAATCTTATTCTTTTTCTCCACCCTAGCTTCTTCAGACTCCGCCTCCTCATCACCACTCAGATACATCTCGAGATAATTATCATGATTGCTCCCCAGATTGACCATAGGTTCATCTTCTCCCACCTTCTCAACTGATTCGCTTTGCGCTGGCGCCTCAGCTTCTGACACTGGTGCAACAGCCGCATGCATCTCTGCACTCATTTGATCTTCTCCAGACATCCTACAATCAGTTTAAACAACTTGATTAGTATTTCACCAGTACAACATTCTCACACTGTGTGTCCAAATATCTCATTATTGATGCACTCCGGCAATCCCTCACTTAGAACTCTAAATGAGTTTTCTCTATCTCGCGTATGGTTATAATCCTAGGGTTTTCCCCCACCCCACTTAAGATTTATAACCTACAGCTTTGATACCAACATGTGACACCACCAAATTCGGGTTACCTGACCCCCGAGTATGGTGTTCACGATCCACAATATAATACCATCTAACTACCCATTCATATAGAAATAGTAATACATATCACATTAACATATGTTGTTAATACATTAGTCCCAAGTTCTCTAACCTTAACCTTACAAACATACCCTTTAGATATACAAAAAGGGTTTGCAAAACAACATAATAAATATGCTGATCATAACTAATTTATCACGATACCTTTTCTTTTATTCTTCACTACACCTTCTGCCACTTCGTTTCTAGCTGAAAAGTTTTATATATAGAAAGGGTGAGCAACAAATTTTCCCCGCAAGTTAAGACATACAATAAATGTATAAGAATCAATAAGAACAAACTATCTATTTTGATAGAATGAAACCAAAGTTCGGGGAACTTTGAAATAGCTGAACAATTCGTTAATCAATAACAATTTTTCTCGCAATCTATGCAACACTATAATTTTGATAATGAAAGAGTATAACGCTTTCAAAGTTTCTACGATATTCTATTGAATAATCAAGAATCAATTCTACGCATTAACAAAGTGGAATGTTTTTCAGATTTATGCTGAGCGATCCATTGGATCTTGAACTTCTCTTCTCGAGTAACTATCAAAGATTTTGACTTTGATATACCCAGGTGTATCAGATAATCATAAAGATTAAATTATACCCCTCTGCAACTACTTAGAGCGGCCAACTCCTTGTACCCTATATTATGCATAATACTTAATCGCGCGCAAAGGCCGAATATACGACCAATAAAATGTTTCCTTTTATATAAAAGGTTGTTCTTCTCAGTCTCAGAATCAAGATTTGATTTAATAATGAAATATTATGATTTCAATTCCTATTTACTTATCGATCTATCCGAAATAATTGGCATCGATCTGTCAATAACAATTGAATTCTCTTCTCGAATCTATCAAGTTCTAACAAATGTTCGTCTAGCCAGAATAATTAGCTAAGACATTTCTCAACGTAATTTGACAATAAACAGGAATTATCTGTACTGTCAATATTAGCTTCTACGGATATGAATATTCAACAACAGTTATTCTACGAATGTATATTTTTTGAATCAGTAATTTAATTTGAATTATTAAACATGCACTAACTGCGAATAATCAACAATAAATTCTTGGACGTGGTATAATTAACAATAATTAACCACTATAATAATTGAATGAATATAACTCAAGGTTGAGTTAGAAAACTTGCATCTTCCGCTGATTACAGCTATACAAAATACTTATCTGCTTTCGTAAGACCTATAATCAACAATATCGATCTCACAATTAGAACAATAATTCACAACACACAATACTATAATTTACAGTCAGTTTGTCTCCTAGTCTCATTACCACATAGCCACATTAGTGTTCATAACCTATATAAACACTTATCAAGTCTAACTAGTTCGGTCTAGTTGGACTTTAGTCTATTCTCGGTGTTCTGGTCACCCTATCCGACAACTAACACAGTTATTGTCAATTAAACTTGGTCTCTAAGCTTCAGTATTATTTTAGATAAGTCAAATATCGTTTATAATATTTTTCGGAAGCTTTTAATAATATTTAAACAATTATTATAATTTATAATAAATTTTCAAACATCGGAATCATTTTTAAATGATTTAATTATCAAACAATCTTATTATCATTAATATTTAATAATATAAAAATATTAATAACATACTTGTCAAAATATTAAAGTTATTATTAATAACACAAAATATTTTTAAATCATCAATATTCTACTTAAATGATTTTTAAAATAATTAAAATCATTTTTAAATCATCATCATTAATATTTAAATATTAATGAAATCATCATTCAAATATTAAAAGTCATTAATTAAAACTTAAAATATTTTTAAATCATTTTTCTCATTTTTAAATGATTTTTTAATCAATAAAATGATTTTTAATTCATTTATTTAATATAATAATTAAATAAATCTAATATCATTAATATTAACTTATTAATGAGAATTCTCAAAAAATATTGAAAATTATATTTTATAATTCAAAATATTTTCTAACACTTTATTCTCATTTAAAATGATTTTTAAATCAATAAAATCATTTTTAACTTATTTATTTAATACAATAATTAAATTAATCTAATATCATTAATATTAAATTGTTAATAAAAATTCTCTAAAAATATTAAAAGTTACATTTTATAACTCAAAATATTTTTAAATACATTATTCTTATTTAAAATGATTTTTCATAATATTAAATTATTTTTCTCTAATTTATTTAACATACTAATTAAATAAATTAAATATCATTAATATTCAAATAATTATAAATATTTAATGAAAAATACCAAAAATAGTCAGAAATTATTTTTCATAATTTATAATAATATTAGGTGTTCTTGAACTCAAGAACACTGTCAGACCCGAGTTCAAGGGTCATGATTTGATCGGCTATAAATCACAATCTGATCATGATATGGGCTATCTTAAGCATTGATATTGTAGTCAGTATGTAGTACTACAACTATCAACAACTATTTAGGTCATACATCAACGCAACAAAAAGATCTGGACTAGCAAACCTACTATCAGAGCATTCCTAGGTTTTCCAGAAACCTTGGTAGTCAACCAGTCAATTTCATGCTCCATTACATCTAGGTTCCAGTCATGATTCAAGTGGTATAATGGTTCAAATATGGAGTCCTTATGTCAAGGAACAACTACATAACTTTATCTCAGTCCAACAACATCACATGCGCCAGATTTATCTCGGTCAAAGGATGTCAGAAAGTGTGTTCATCTGTTTCTGGGTTTTTCCCAAAAACGTGATACGTGCTCAACTGGCCTAGTTTGACCATTAATTACACTCGATCTAAACTCTGTTTGTGGAAATTAAAACCATGGATCTAAAGTGCATACAACAGGCTACAAGTTGGATACAACAACAACAACAGACAATATAAAACCTAACAGATCTTAAGCCAACAAAATGTTGTCAGACGCTGAAAACTATTTCTGGGAAAACTATTTCTGGGTTACCCAGATTTATACTCGGTCATGGTCGGTCAACCGACTTTGACCGATTATAACTTGAAATATAGACATTAAAAAACAGTGATTTCACTTTCAGATCAAAGACAACATGACATAGTATAGATTAAAGCTTTAAAACAACAAAAATTATAAACGAACAATAATCTATGGCTCCTGACATTAGCTTGTCAGAACACAAAATCTGTTCTTGGAAAGTTTTGGAAAAACTAAATTTTAAAGCACTTTGATGCTATGGATCTATGATGGATCAACATATAACATCTAAAAACATCCAATAACACAAGATTAAACACTTAAACACAAAAAATTTCTAAGCCTGTAAGATCAAAATAGGTTTTAGGTTTATACCTTCTTGCTTCAAATCTTTGATTCTTGCTCTCCTTAACTGATCTAGATGTTTAAGAGAGGTGTTTTGTGGCTGAGAAACTTTAAAATTTCGAAGGTCTTGTGTGAGAGAGAGTTAGTGAGAGCTAGGTTGAAAAATAAGTTAAGTTTAGTAACTTTCTCTCTCCCAAACCTATATATATTGCTGGATGCAGTGTAAAATCTGATGTGTTGGCTGATTTTTGTTGGATTTTTAGGTCACCAAGTCAATACACTAGTACAACATCATAAATAGACAACACTTAAAAGATGATGGTTTTATAAAAAACGTTGTGGAATTTTTTTTACAATGCTTTTTAACAAAACGTTGTAGATACATATGAAAAAGCGTTATGTATTTAAATTGGGCAATTTTTGGTTTTAAATAGATAACGTTTTAAAAAAACATTATCTAGATAAAAAACACGGAGCAAAAAATAAAAATGCGAAATTGAAAATCCATTTTTCACGAAGGTATTCTATGTTGTCTCTCTCATCTCCGAATCTTAGATCTTTCCTTTTTTTTCTCGCCAAATTTTATCTTCCTTTTCTTCATCTCCAGATCTCAGATCTTGCCCTTTCTTCATCACCAAATTTCGTAACCAAATCTTCCTTGCAAATGTCAGAGTTCAATTTTCCTGGTTTTGATACTTTCATGAGATGGGTCGATTTGGGTTTTTTGATTTTTATAGGTTAAAAACCCTCACCGCTGCCCTGCCGATTCTCTCTCTTCACACCGCGACATCCTCCAAAATTACTTTAAAGCCCTCACTGCTGTCGAATCACGCTTCTCGATTTCTCCAGACAACGACCACATCAACATGGTTACCTTCACGTGGTACGATGCTTTCAAGAGCAAGCTCAAAGCGTCGCAACAAATTCTTAGTTACCTTCACTGGGGTTTGCGTACAGTGATTCTGTCCCTTCTTCTTTGATTTTAGGTATGATTTGTGGTCCAATTCTTTTCAGATGTGTATTGGTTTTCAAATTTAGTTTATGTACTAAAATTTTAATGGATAAATGACTTCTTATCAATTAATTAATACTCCTATTTTGAGTTCATGTATTTTTTATTTGATTGGATTTTGAAAAGAAGTAAAAAAATGTTTGTCTACATATATATCAATTTTGAAGAGGCCAGAATCTTTGATCACTCACGCAAAAATGGTGTGAGTTACTGGTTGGTGTTGCTACCCACGAGCATCAGCAGCAATACTTCAAGAAGAAGGAAAAAGTTTGGTTCAGACAGAGCTATCTTTTGATTTCTAGATTGTTTGAGCTTTTGAAGTTTATTTATATTCTTGTCATATTTACGAGTATAATTGACTGTAATGAGATTTCATTTTTTATTAGTTGATTAATGTTTTCTATTTTATATTCTCGTAATGATGTATTTAAGCATTTTTTGGAAGCTTTTGTGCTTACTTAAATTTGAGGGATTATCAAACGTGATAATACTTGTTCCCAGTTTTGTGAAATGCAAGAGATTTGCGCCCAATCTGTTCTATCTGCTTCAAAGATTTTATCTACTATTACTTTGTGTATCAAAGCAATGAGTGAATTATTATTATTATTGTTAATTGTTATTTTTATGGAATGCTGCTGCAGTCAAAAGTTACTAGGAGCGTGCAAAGAAGTGGCTGATCTGCCACTAGTTAACAAAACTATGATGTACATAGAAAGCCGTCAAGATGAGGTATGATCGATTCCTAGCCATGAATAATAGTTTTTGGCAGCTCTTATTAAGAGAAAACAGACTAACAATTATGGATCCGAATGTGGGCTATCTTTTGGTGTTCCCCATTACGGGACTACTACTAGTTTTCTAATTCATCCTCCTGCAACCAACTATATTATTAATGAGCTATCCTTTTTGGTTTGTTATTTTTTTTCCAACTATATTTCTTAACGAGTTGGCTCACACAATGCTCAATTTACATTTTGGACATGTGTCTACATGGACATGATATAATCATTATAGGTGTTTTATAGATTTGAACCAAATTAATATAGTTCTACCTGCTTGTATATAACAAGGGTCCTCCACCAAGTTTGACTGTTCACAATTCTCATTTCCTTAAAATGTGAAGGAAGTTTTGTTCTGTATTGATGCTGATTAGTGATTAGTTTTCTGTTAGTTTGGGCTTTAGGTCCCAGTTTTAAAAAATTCTTTTGATTAATCTTAAAAACGTACACTCTAGATATATAATTACAATGTTTCCATATGCAGGTTTACTTGTGTGAAAAGTTCTCACTTGTGAATGAGATGTACTTTGCTATCACTCTTGACCGTACTACTGCTGGCCCTGTAAGTTGCCAAATTTATGTGGATAATGTATTTTCCCATGTACTCATGCTGTGAAGTATCTACTGTTCATATGCATTTAGTGATGTTTTATGTTTCTTATTGGGCCACATACAATTTGAAACTATTGTTTTTCCTGCTATATTGTCATGGATTTGCATAATCAATTCACCATTTGTTTTGTTCAGGTACATATTGATGTTTTTCAAGGAATTACAGATGATGATGCTGCCAAGGTTGTAGATGGTTTGGCTCCCCAAGTGGCTGACAAGAAGGCATCGATGGAGCAAGTGAAAAAGTTACATAAACTTTTTTGTGATTGTGATTGCACAATGTTGGAAGTAAGCAATTTTTTCATTAGTTATCTGTGATCACTGTCCATTTAGTTATCTGTTACAGTAGTGATACTATTTCTATTTGTTAGGATAATGTGTTTGTTGTTGAGTCAAATTGAGGCAGACTCAAAGTCCATTTACTTAAAAACAAAAAATTGCATAGAGGAGTTTCATCAAAAACTATGCGTAGTGATAGTTGCATCATCGTTTGATGTAATATGGAGTTCTTATACTGGGCCAAAGCATTTACTTGTTTCCTACTTGATAGAGCTCACAAGCTTATATCATCAAGAGAAATGCATGGAGGAGATAGCCCAAACTCACTTTTTGAAGGAATTAGAGGTATGGCTCATCTTTTTCTGGACATGGTCCAACCAATGGAGGCCAGATTCCCATCTTATGAACTTTGAAATTTTGTATTATGGGGAAGCAAAAAAATTAAGTGTATGAAAAATTGTTGTTGTGCAGAGTGTACGACTGCTACTGCAGAGAATGCCCAACAACTTCCTGTAGTGAAAGGCATGTAGCATTCAATATTAGTAAGTGCAAAGATTCTAACTGGGGAACGTAATAGCAAAAGCAATTTTCATATAATGCTTATTCTATGCAGATTTCTCAATAAGTTGATCTCCCAACACTCTTATAACCCAAGTAAATAGAATTGAACTCCTTGTTTGTCATGTCTGCAAATTTGTTGTCAACAAGTTTGTATGAAAGCTGCTAAGAATTGATGTAGTCAATAAACTGAACATTGGATTGATAAATCCGAAAGCATAATTCCCATTCATCTCTACTTGAATATTTTCGATTATGTTTTGCCAGCCAATTTTCGTATCTCTTCAACATTGATTCTGAGTCATACTTTGCAGGCATGTGCTCCTCGAAACTTGCTCTTGAAAGCATGCACAAAAGCCAGAAATTGAACAGAGTAAAGCAAGCAGTTTTCAAGAGAGTATTGGTCGTCTCCATTCCTCAGTTTGTTGTGCACAGAAATTGAAAAGTTATGCTACAAAATGCTTGTATCGATGAAAAGTTATGTTTGGTTACACTAAATCAGGTATGTTAGCTACGAATTGCAGTGCCAGACTCATGCATGTTAAATACTACAATTATTCAGGCATCCCAGTTGAGTCGGTACGTGTTGTAATGTTCATGCCTTTTGTGCTCGTAAATTCTGGTAGATTTGTTATGTTTACATGTCATGTTTTTGATCTGGATCATCACCTGTAGGAATGGTAAGTTGTGTAAACTTATTTGATTGTTTGTTCAGTTTTCAAAAATCATTCACGGACTCGTAAGGCCTATAAAAACCAAACCATATATGCTTTCGAGAGTTGGTGTGACGCCCCCAAATTCAGATACTTGAAATCCAAATTCGATGCTTCACGATACCATTTCTATGAGAAGAATAATACTAATAATAATAACAATAATATAAATAACAAACTTAATTTACATATATCAGAGTCTAATCCCAAGTACGCAACCTTTACTATAATTCTTTACATGATAGATAATATATATCATTACCTTAATTCCGTCTAACTATTACAAAAGATATCATTAAACATAATCTGTTTGCTTTCCTTTTCACTAGTTCTTGTCTGAACCTTCAGGTTGATCACGCTTAGCTGAAAATATTTAAATAAAGCAAAGGTGAGCATTTGAGTGCCCGGCAAGTAATAACAATTATAAATATAATTAGCGGAAAGAAATAAATGTTTTCTTTGTACATCACTTCTACAACGAATTTATAGTTGTGAAGTAAACTGAACCGATAATAATAGCATAACAATTCTATCTCAAATTTTTTGAAACTACGTATTGACTATATATATAGGGTAGTCGACATACTATGAACATTGTTTTTAGTTTTCACTAAGGTTTAGCAGAACTTCATCCGCAAACCGTCATAACTTACAGGCATGAGGGTGATCTGCCCAATGTGCCCTGTATTGATCAATATTACATTACAAGAACGATATTATCGTTCACTCTGTCCGCCTTGGGCGCATAAAAGTTTTCCCGTGATCGAGATATTCATACTTAGACTGGAATCCGAACCAAAACAATTTGATTGGATACAAAAAGATTTTAACTTATTCAACAATATTTCTGAATTTGTGTCTAGCTGGGTCAAATAGCTTAGACGACTTTATATATATATATATATATATATATATATATATATATATATATATATATATCAACATGTGATTAAGTACAATGATTATCCAAGTGGGGACACTTGTGTAACCATGTTTAGAAATTAACGAACAGAATATATATATCTGAATTACCATATACTAACATGTTGATAAACAATGATCGGATATAGAATATATCACAATAGGGTTAATAATATAGCATATTAATAATATAATTCTGAAATGTGACGCCCCCAAAAATAGGTATACATCACCCATCTTGGGTCGCCAGATACATGGTACATAATACAAATACAAACTAATTATATAACAATCGTGTAAAATACTACAAAACATATGTTGTGAGTTTTAATACAAATATTGTCATCTAGACAATATCCACACTCAATAGAGTACTCATTACATTTATTATTACACTATTTCACATAATAGTGAGGACTACTAATGCACCATCTAGGACCATCACTCTGTTCCCCGAATAGCCCCAGCTACGTTCTCATTTTCTGAAGAGAACAATGAAAGAAAGGGTGAGCTCAACTAGCCCAGTAAGAAATATTATGACTAAGATAATGCAGAATAAATTATCGTTAGCCTTCAACAGTGTTAAACTGATACAATATAACAAACATCAAGTTTAACTGCAGCGGAACAAACAATCCATTAGAAGAGTCAAGTAGAGAATAAAATCTACTACCTTATATGATTTAAAAGGTTTTTCATCACTTTTGTCGTTGAGAATCAGCTCAATAAATAATCCACATCATTAAATCATCCCTGCACTACAGGCCAATGATATTCTTTAGTATCATGACCACGAATTATCCATGCACTACGGGCCAAAGATAATCGCATTTTCATCAATGGTCCTGATCATGCCATAAAACAATTCATCTTTGCACCCTTGGCCGAAGAGAATCCATAGCCATAATCATACCAAAAACTGTCTATCAATGCATTACGGGCCAATGAGGACTTTTTCCACATCATTTGTAATATTACGGTCATGATTATACCGAATAATCCCTGGTCATAATCATACCAAGTTCATCTATGCACTACAGGCCACAGATGACTTTCAACATAATATAAGCATGAGGATGATGACAATGACATAATAATTCAATAAAACAAGTTCAAGAATTAATTTATCCAGGAACCAATAACGTCCAAATTGTCAACATGATACTTCTTTGTAGAGTAAAATTCAAGAATGCTCAGAAGAATATTTTCATGAAAAGATACTGGATGAAGCGCAAATATCAAGGATATTCCACTAATTTTATGGAGTATAGAAGCCAAAACTTTAACCAACTGAGTATAATAGAATATATGAAACTGCAAATGGATTTTTGCCGCCATGCGATAATCCGCTTAGACAGATCATGTTCACAATTTAATAAGGAATGAATACAAAGGATCATTCACCATGTATATGGTAATCCACATAGATAGGTTATTTCAACCGAATAATAAAGAATGGAATAACAGAAGGATTCACCATGCGTGCGATAGACTGTACAAACAGGTTATTCCTAACAGAATAATAAAGAATAGAACCAGGTCAGGCGAAATTCGCACCGACAGGATATTCCAACAAAATATTAAAGAATGGAATAACAATAGAAATCACCATGCATGCGATAAACTGTACAGACAGGTTATTCTAACAGAATAATAATTAATAGAACTAGTTCAGGCGTAGTACGCACCAACAGGATATTCCGACAGAATAATAAAGAACGGAATAATAGAAGAATTTCACCATGTATGCGGTACTTCGCATAAACAGGTTATTCCAACATAATAATAAAGAATGGAATAATAGAAGAATTTCACCAAGTATAGGGTAGTCCGCGTATACAGGTTATTCCAACAGAATAATAAAAAATAGAATAACAGAAGTTCTCTTTATGAATACAAAAGAAATAATACCCTTACGAGTACAACAAATAATATCCCTTACCTTAAAAAGAGGAGTACTGGATATAGGAGTAGTGAAGTAGCAGAACACTTTTCTTCTTTCTCTCTAGAGTTTCAGTGAATTCGTAAGAAATAATGAAGGAATGAGCTTCTATTTATAGAAAAATGAACTGTATAGTAACTAACTCATGAACGGTCGAGATTGATTTACTTTAATCTGACGGTCCATATTTAAAGCAAAATCTTTTAAATAAAATATAATATATTCTATTTATAATCTAATAAAACGAATAACTTTCTAAAAGATTTTACTATGCAGACACTATACAGACACTATGCAAATACTATACATAATAAAATATAATATATTCTAATTATTGTCTAATAAAATAGATACCTTTATAAAAGTATTTTGTTTTATATAAAAAGATTTTACTATTAGCCTAATAAAACGAATAACTTTATAAAAGTATTCTGTTTTATATAAAAAGCTTTTCTGTTTTATTACATAAATAATACCAATAAAATAAAACTGAGTGACTTATCACATAAGTATCAATAATCAATACCGTGCGCTACTGTGCAACTACGCGTATTACTGTACTTTTAACACCGGGTGTTTCAACAGTTAACGGTAAAACTTCCGCCACTATTTTCATAAAGTATTTTTGTCGTTTTCTCAATCCGACAATAATTCCGTTGTGGGATCCACCAATAATGGTGCCGTCGTACGGATATTCTCCGACAAAAACGTTATGAACACGCGACATACTTGGCGGTAAAACGAGTCTATAGACCACAGTTCCTACTCGATCAAGGATTTCAAATGGGCCAATTAAATCGAGGGTTGAGATTTCCTTTCTTCGTCGATTCTTGCTTCTAGAATAACGCCCTCGTGAACCTTCTTCTTCACATTCATCAGCTCTGAGTATGTAGCTTAAGCGGCTTTAATTTTATCAATTAAAGTCGATTCTACTCGTATATTCGTTATCTTCACGTGGGTTCGTATATTTGCACTTGTAATCGCATACGATCTTCTACTCAACGCGTCAGCTACCACGTTCGTACTTCCACGATGATATTGAATGGTATGATCGTAATCTTTAACAGCTCGAGCCAACGTCTTTGGCGCATGTTACGTTCGTTTTAAGTAAAAAAATATTTGAGGGTTTAAGAAATGGGTTTTGTACTTGGGTCAATACAAAATTCAATTTCACGCTCTAGGGTAGGCCAAGAAGTCTTCAAGAATTTGTCAGGAAATTTATTAACAATAGAAATATCATTCAAAACTGTGACTCTCATCCAAGACTTGGATAACACGTCACATTGATACCTATCAACTTGCCATTGTCATTCACAACGTCTCTTACGGAAAGTCTGGCTTCGGTGCATCCCACACAAGGAAGTCAACAACGAAAGAATCGGGGCTCTTTACTTATGGCTTGATATGACAATGATTGACTTTAGTGGTTTGGTTACTTTGAATTCGCATAACAGGTTGGTTAGGAGTATGAAAGCTAACAACCTTACGAAAAGCATGATGAGTAGTTAACCAATCGTTTCCAAAAATCACATCAAAGGCACGTATTTTCAAAGAGATAAGATCGACAGGTAACGTGAAAGTGTTGATTTGAACAAGATTTATAAATAGTGGAGGTAACAAAGGTTTCTACTAACGAAGTTTTAACCAATAAGTCAAAGTCTAACTTCTCTGGAGTTAAATTTAAACGTTAAGCGCAAGCAAGAGAGATAAAAGAATAGGTAGAACCAGTATCAAATAAGGCATAAACTTCGCAAGAATTTATAATTAACTAACCCGTGATAACTTCGTTCGATTCCTCGTCACGAAAAATGCTCTCCCTTAAACTACCGAATTTGACTTGTTCGGGACAGTCTTTGGTGTCGTCATTACCACTAGAATTGACTTTCGCTATAGGGCATATTCCACCCTCAACTGCTTCGTCGTACTCCTGCTCCATGATCTGAATCATTAGCCTTCGATCCATATCGAATTGGGGTTGACCGCAATGTATAGGGTAATTCAAAACTCGATGCTGGGTTCTCCCAATTGCAGTCGAAAAAGAGAAATACATATCATCTATTTTAGCTTTCTTGGATCGGACTTCTCTTTCCACAATATCAATGCGTCGTGTGGCTTTTACCCATGCATCTTTCATTCTCACTCGTTCAATTGTTTCTTCTTTCAGCTGCTCCTTGACATTTCAATTCTCAGATTCCAGCTTTAATATCGTATACTATGCCAAAGAGCGCTCCTGTTCAGCTATCACACATCGGGTAATACAATTTTGAATTGTTACATTCCTTTGCTCCACGACCGCCTTCTGTTCTTCAGCCTGCTCTTCTAACTCATGAATACGATTTTGCAATTCTACATTTTGATCAATAAGTTCTTCTAATAAATCCTCCTCAGGTTCCTCTTCTTCCTCACTCTCAGTTGCTACCTTTGCGACTAGCTTGAGTGCAACTTTTAATTCCTCAATCACCATATGGATATCTCTAATCACATTATCTTGGTTGGAGATTAGAGGTGTCTCCATGGTCTCATGTGCTCCATTGCTATTCTCAACATTCTCGAATGTCATTTTCAAATGCTGCCACAAAACAAGGGTTAATTAACCTATCAAATATTATCTCTATACTCTGACCGACCAATTAAATATCAAATAAACTTAGGTAGGTCATACTAGCGAAGGAATTACCCGTCTCTCCCCTCCTAGTTCTATTCTCACATCCTAGCCAGGGATCATATCCCTAAGCTTTGATACCAACTGTGACGCCCCTAAAAATAGATATACATCACCCATCTTGGGTCGCCAGATACATGGTACATAATACAAATACAAACTAATTATATAACAATCGTGTAAAATACGACAAAACTTATGCTGTGAGTTTTAATACAAATATTGTCATCTAGACAATATCCACACTCAATGGAGTACTCATTATATTTATTATTACACTATTTCACAGAATAGCGAGGACTACTAATGCACCATCTAGGACCATCACTCTGTTTCCCGACTAGCCCCAGCTACGTTCTCATTTTCTGAAGAGAACAATGAAAGAAAGGGTGAGCTCAACTAGCCCAGTAAGAAATATTATGACTAAGATAATGCAGAATAAATTATCGTTAGCCTTCAACAGTGTTAAACTGATACAATATAACAAACATCAAGTTTAACTGCAGCGGAATAAATAATCCATTAGAAGAGTCAAGTAGAGAATAAAATCTATTATCTTATATAATTTAAAAGGTTTTTCATCACTTTTATTGCTGAGACTTAGCTCAATAAATAATCCACATCATTAAATCATCCCTGCACTACAGGCCAAGGATATTCTTTAGTATTATGACCACGAATTATCCATGCACTACGGGCCAAAGATAATCGTGTTTTCATTAACAGTCCTGATCATGCCATAAAATAATTCATCTTTGCACCCTTGGCCGAAGAGAATCCATAGCCATAATCATACCAAAAACTGTATATCAATGTATTACGGGCCAATGAGGACTTTTTTTACATCATTTGTAATATTACGGTCATGATTATATCGAAAAAACCCTGGTCATAATCATACCAAGTTCATCTATGCACTACAGGCCACAGATGACTTTCAACATAATATAAACATGAGGATGATGATAATGATATAATAATTCAATAAAACAAGTTCAAGAATTAATTTATCTAGGAACCAATAACGTCCAAATTGTCAACATGATACTTCTTTGTAGAGTAAAATTCAAGAATGCTCAGAAGAATATTTTCATGAAAAGATACTAGATGAAGCGAAAATATCAAGGATATACTACTAATTTTATAGAGTATAGAAGCCAAAACTTTAACCAACTGAGTATATTAGAATATATAAAACTACAAATGGATTTTCATCGCCATGCGGTAATCCACTTAGACAGATCATGTTCACAATTTAATAAAGAATGAATACAAAGGATCATTCACCATGCATATGGTAATCCACATAGATAGGTTGTTTCAACAGAATAATAAAGAATGGAATAACAGAAGGATTCACCATGCGTGCGATAGACTACACAGACAGGTTATTCTTAACAGAATAATAAAGAATGGAACCAGGTCATGCGTAAACGCACAGACAGGATATTCTGACAGAATAATAAAGAACGGAACCAGGTCAGGCGAAATTCACACCGATAAAATATTAAAGAATGGAATAACAATAGAAATCACCATGCATGCGATAGACTGCACAGACAGGTTATTTCAACAGAATAATAATTAATTGAACCAGGTCAGGCATAGTACGCACGAACAGGATATTCCGACAGAATAATAAAGAACAAAATAATAGAAGAATTTCACCATGTATGCGGTACTTCGCATAAACAGGTTATTCCAACATAATAATAAAGAATGGAATAACAGAAGAATTTCACCAAGTATAGGGTAGTCCGCGTATACAGGTTATTCCAACAGAATAATAAAGAATGGAATAACAGAAGTTCTCTTCATGAATACAAAAGAAATAATACCCTTACGGGTACAACAAATAATATCACTTACCTTAGAAAGAGGAGTACTGAATATAGGAGTACTGAAGTAGCAAAACACTTTTCTTCTTTCTCCCTAGAGTTTCAGTGAATTCGTAAGAAATAATGAAGGAATGAGCTTCTATTTATAGAAAAATAGACTGCATAGTAACTAACTCATGAACGGTCGAGATTGATTTACTTTAATTTGACGGTCCATATTTAAAGCAAAATCTTTTAAATAAAATATAATATATTCTATTTATAATCTAATAAAACGAATAACTTTATAAAAGATTTTACTATACAGACACTATGCAGACACTATACAAATACTATGCATAATAAAATATAATATATTCTAATTATTGTCTAATAAAACAGATAACTTTATAAAAGTATTCTGCTTTATATAAAAAGATTTTACTATTAGCATAATAAAATGAATAACTTTATAAAAGTATTCTATTTTGTATAAAAAGCTTTTCTGTTTTATTACATAAATAATACCAATAAAATAAAACTGAGTGACTTATCACATAAGCATCAATAATCAATACCGTGTGCTACTGTGCAACTACGCGTATTACTGTACTTTTAACACCGGGTGTTTCAACAGTTAAACGGTAAAACTTCCGCCGTTATTTTCATAAAGTATTTTTGTTGTTTTCTCAATCCGACAATAATTTCGTTGTGGGGTCCACCAATGATGGTGCCGTCGTACGGATATTCCCCGACAAAAAGAATATTCCTCGACCAATTGAATATTATATAACCACTTGCTTACTTTGCAAAATTTGTAAATATTACCCACAACTATAATATTACATCAAATCAACACCATAATAAAAAAAATTATTTCGAGAAAATTAAATCTTTATTCATAAAATCTGGGGTCTCACATGAAACTTCTTACTCATGTCCATTGCATAAAAAAATGCAAAGGTAAGATACTTGTCTGGTCTGTTGCTTACAATACGCAACTTAGATTTATCTTTTATACCGAAACTTATCATTAAAAAGATCATTTTACTGATTAGAATAACATATCGTAACACATAATACTACTTATTGCAGTCAGCACATAACCTAATCACATTGTCACACATATTCAACCGTCATTGAATCACAAATAAACACATAACTAATCAAATTATCTAAGTCCAGATCAATTTCTAAAACATGTCGGTGTACCGACAATTTTATCGAGTAATTATCGAGTCTAAGACTCTGTTCTGTAACTCAATATCTGTAAGTATCAATCATATTATTTTTAAATGACTTAATATAATTTTTAAACATTTATTATAATTTATCATGAATTTTCAAACATCGAAATTATTATTAAATAATTTAAATATTAAATAATTCTATTATCATTAATATTTAATTAATATTAAACTATTAATGAAACCATTGTCAAAATATTAAAGTTATTTATAATAACTCAAAATATTTTTAAAACATTTTTATCACCCTTAAATGATTTTTAAAACAATTGAAATCATTTTTAAATAATTACCATTAATATTTAATTGTTAATGTATTATTTATCAAAATATTAAAAGTCTTTAATCATAACTTAAAATATTTTTAATCCATTTATTTCCTTTTTAAATAATTTTTAAATCAATAAAACCATTTTTAAATTATTTATTTAATATTATTATTAAATAACTTAATATCATTAATAATAATTAATAACCATTAATATTAATTATTAATGAAATTATCCTTTAAATATTAAAAGTTATATTTTATAACTTAAAATATCTTTAAACAGTTTATTTTCATTTAAAATGATTATTATAATATTAAAATTATTTTTAAACTAAATTATTTAATATAATTATTAAATAACTTTAATATCATTAATAATAATTAATTAATGAAATTTTACCTTTAAATATTGAAATTTATATTTTATAACTTAAAATATTTTGAAATGCCTTATTAGTATTTAAAATGATTTTTAATATAATAAAATTATTTTTAATCAATTTATTTAAATCATTTAGTAAATAACTTAATGATCATTAATATTAATTTATTAATAAAATTTATTACAAAATATTAAAAGTCATTAAAAATAACTTAAAATATTTTCTTATATCATAATATAATTTTAAATAATTTTTCAAATATTAAAATTATTTTTAAATAATTTATTTAATATTATAATTAAATAAATTAAATACTTTTAATATTCCAAAAATATTAAATATTTATGAAATATATTAAAAATAATTAAAAACTAATTTTTAGAATTTAAAATAATTTTTAATAATTTATTTGGTATTTTTAATAATTAAAAACTATTTTTTTCTATTTATTTAATAATTTCGGGAAAATAAAATACTATTCGTCGCTAAAGACCGCCTATAGCGACAGAACCGTCGCTATAGGTGTTTCTTCATGTTCTTCATGCAAACCCAGAACACCATGCCTGTTAACGATCAGTTGCTAGGTTTGACCAAGTGTTGTGATCTGTGTAATGTGTTTCTTGGTATTTTATTTGTCAGATCGTGTAGTACTAATGTTATACTACAAGATCCAACAGCAAACATGACCAAAACATGCATCAATCAAAGAGATCTGATTCCTCAAACAAGCTGTCAGACATGTTCTTCATTTCTAGGTTACCCAGAAATGAAGAACAGGTTGTATGTCCATTTTTGGCCTTCTATAACATGTAATTCTTGTGCGTTTTGTGTGAACTAATGCATGCAGTATGTAAATAACATGTAAGTCCAGAGATCCATTACATAAAACCGAATGAACAACAACAAAATCAAAAGATATAAACTGGTCAAACCTTGTTAGAGATCATGCACTTAAGTTTTCTGGGTTACCCAGAAAACTAAGTTCGTGATCTTCTGGCCTGGTTTGACCTTTCACTGAATTCGATCCATTAGATATTTAGGCGATCTACATGCTTAATCTTGAAGTCTATATACCATAGTACAAACATATTACAACATCAACAACAAATAAACTAACACCTGCAAGATTCAAGGCCATGAACCTACTGTCAGACCGTCCTGGAAACTTTTTGGGTAAACCAGAAATGGCCCGGTCAATGCATATCAACGACCTTTGACCGATTATAACTTTCAACCTACAACTGATCTAGGCTTGATTCTTGATCCAGAGCAAAGATCTCATAACAGACTACATATCTAAAACATAAAACAACCAAAAACATAAACCGATAAGGATCTACAGCCTCTGACATTCATTGTCAGAACACAAAACAAAAATTTTCTAGATTTTATAAAACTTCAAATCCAAGCCTCTAGATGTTATGGATCTAACATCTAGCAACCCAGATCATCATTATACACTAGATTTAACATGTTTAACACATAAAAACTAACATCTAACAACATATTTTTGGACAGAAATCATGGTTAAGGTTTATACCTTCTTTGATCAATTGATGATTCAAGGCTACTGATTTGTTATGGTTGATCGTGGGGCTGTTCTTAGGGAGTGATATATGAAGGAAATTTCGAAGGTTTGGGGTTGAGAGAGAATGGTTGAGTGTTGCGCAAAATGTAAGTTAATAAATGGCTTTCTCTCTCCTTGATTTATATATATATGTTAGATTCATGTATAGCTGAGTATGGTGACTTGTTGCTGGCATTTTAAGCACATGGGGTGGTTCACCAACTCACCAAAATGTCAAAACCTATTAGTTAGCCAAAATAATGCAACTAGGGCAATATGGTCAATTGGTAATTCATTTTAATGGCATTATTATAACTTGTCAAACCCTTAGGGTTTGACCCTTAGGGTTTAACCCTAAGGTTTAGAACATATCATTTGTGGGAAATAGCAACTGGGGTTTGAAAAAATAAATAAATAAATAATTTTAGCTTCCAAAAATTTGAAATTAGGGTTTCCTAATTATGATAAATTTCTAATTACACTATACATGAACATGAACATTAGGGTTTAGTATCACTTATTATAATTAACATTGCTAAAATAGCAATTAGGGTTTATGATTTTTGATAATTAGGGTTATCGATTTATAATTAGGTTTTCTAATTATCAAATTAGGGTTTTTAAAATATCTTAGGGTTCTCTAAAAATTAATTAGGGTTTCTAGATTATAATTAGGGCTTACCTAATTAATCAAATCATTATATAATACACATCATAAAATATATAACACCGTCATATAACAGTTTTAAACTCACAGTTAATTTTCAAATTAGGGTTTTCCCCAGTAAAATTAGGGTTTAACCAATTAATATTAGGATTTTGAAATTAAACACCATAATTGACCAATCATCATCAATACGTATATACAGTACATATTTATAGCACTGAAAAATCAAAATATATTTAATATTACATTGTTATTCTTATTCCTTGATAAAAATTCAAAATTAGGGTTTGAATTTCATATCTGATTTATTCTTCATATTTAACCTTAATAATTAAGGTAAAATAATTAACTTAATAATCTGTACTAAAATTCATATAATAAAATAATTATTATAATTATTCTAAAAAATCACTTCATATATTATTTAAATAATATATGCTTATATTTTCATGAAAAATAATTAATAAAAATATTTTCACTATAAAATTAATTATTATAAGAATATATTTTTTAATCATCAATAATTCTAAAATAAATTTACTTGTAAATATTCATTTAATAAATATATTTTTATTTACCACATAATTACATATACACATTATCTTGTACAAATCCTCATCCTTAAAATAAAAAAAAATTATACGAAAAATTTCTTATTTATTTATATAGAAAATATCGGATTGTTACAGTTGGTTTAACAAGAAAAATGTAAACTGTTAATCCTTTAATCTCAATTAGGCAGCAACAGTAACTTGGTTGTGCTCTAGTGTGTGTGTATATTAGATTAGGTCTATTGCAGTATGATTTAGGTTGAACTCTGGTTATATTAATTTTGTGTCGACTTTAATTAGTTGTTAGTAACCGTCTCAACATAAAAGAAAGTTATTGGTAGGTAGGTATCTCTAAATTTAAGACCATTTGGAATTTTAGACCTCAGAAAGTAGTGTAGCAACAACAATAGCTAGCATGGTCCGTTTAATTGCTTTCACATAATAAATTGAAAACATCCCAGTAGATACGCAATGGACTTTTATAGCTAACCCTCTTAGTTACGGAAGATTAGCTTTGATGAATAAACGTTTTTGGTGTTAGCATGTGAGCTCGACTTTGGATGAATGTTAGAATTTGTCTCTATAGGATTGCTCATATAATCACTTGCAACCTTTTTCCCCCTATCTATGAAATGTGCATGTGTTATCATTATGAAATATTCTGTAACATTTTGAAGGCAAAAGGAACATAACCAATATCTAGTGAATCCATTATTAGTTACCAACATAAATACATCAAGCATGACATGGTTTTCTGGTATAATGATCCTCTTAAGGTAAAGTAGTTTAAGATATAGTTATGAATATATCAGGAAGAATACAACCTGAGTATCATTATTTTTCCTTTGAGTAATCCACAATGAGATGAATCTATTCTTGTCATCAATTCTTTATTTTGGTAACAAAAGTTCTCTCTTTAGTCATCATGTAAGCTGGAACTCAGGCAATGATACAATGTGTGCTAAAATTCTCTCATGTGTGCTTAAACACCACACACGTGTCCAAATTATATGCACTTGACTTAATTTCTTATTGCTAAATGGCATATTTTGCAGATGACATGGATATTCCTTAACCAAATTCAGAAACTGGAGAAATCTTATAGAATTTTGAGAAAGAGAGATCTGTATTTTGAGTTGAGCTCTATCAGAATAATACTTTGGTTGTGTTGTACTTCTTGGTTTTTAGTAACTTCACAACCTCAAGTTAAAACGGTTGCCTCAGAAGATTTTTTACAGTGAGTGATAAAACAATTGTACTGAACTATGATCTATGTTTTGTGTGATGTACTTGGAGTTAATATTGCTAGCAAATTGAAGAAAATAAGAAATCTTGAATGTGTACACAGAAGTTTTCAGGTCTCACACATTATTGAATAAGCTTCTTTTGTTTTTGTTCTTCTTATTGCTGATATTGTAAGATAAAGACCATGACTAGCAAGTATGATTTTGAACTATAGGTGAACCACAACTATTACAACATCATGTATTACAACATTTTAAAGTCAAATTACAATATTGCAGGTGCATTGGTAATGTAGGTGAACCACAACCTTTTTTTCTTTTTTTTATCTACAACATTTAAAAAATGTTGTATATTAGTATAAATAAATGGCACATTATAAACATTGTGTAAATGTGCCAAAACGTTGTCTGATATATTAAACTACAACATTTTTAGCTAGAAAACATTGTGAAATCATACCTTCTACAACGTTTTCAAGCATCTACTAATTTATGAAAAACAAATCTACAACATTTTTTCTTAAAAAACGTTGTATAATGTGTCTAACTACAACGTTTTAAAAATATTGTGTAATGGTGTCAAATAGATGACACCCTTAACCACGATATTTTTCTGATTGAAACCACAACGTTTTTTTCGCGTTATCTATTTACTGTTTTATAGTAGTGATATAGTGGTTCACCAACTAAAGTTGTTGGAAAACTTTGCAAGTTACCGAATAAAGAAAGTAAATAGGGCATTTTCGTCATTAGCATTATAATTTTAATGGCATACTTGACATTTGTCACACCCTTAGGGTTTAACCCTTAGGGTTTAACCCTTAGGATTTAACCTTAAGGTTCTAACCCTTAGGTTTTACAAAATTAGTTTTCTAGGATTTTCTAATTAGGGTTTTTAAATTAGAAAATTAAAATTTTAAATCTATAATTAGGGTTTCCTAATTAAATTAGGGTTTTCTAATCATATTAAAGTTTAGGGTCTAATCTGAGATTAGGGTTTCTAATCTCTTATTAGGGTTTATAAATTTTAAACCTTATCCGATCAATCATTGATCAAAATTTCTCTTCAGTACAAACACGTTCTTATCAATATAATTATTTTGATTATATTTTCTATCGAATTCCCATCTGTAACTAGGGTTAGGTTTTCTAAAGCTATTAAGCACAACTCTACTCTTATTTCTCAGTCAATACACAAATTGACTCATTCCCAAAACTCGTATCACAGATACACAGTACAATATTAACAGTCAATATTAATATTAAATAAAAAAATATTATTCGTAAAAATTTTGATTATTCGAAATCACGGGTTATCACAGATTGCCCGTATATACATTAATTTGAAGATGGGCTTGTATTTTCCTTCACAAACTAGCTTAGCCATTTTTATCATGTACAAAATATATTGTATATATCAAACAGTATTATATATGGCAGGGAAATATATGTTGATTCACTTCCCTTTTAATTATGCCTTATTACTTGCTTGATATTTGCTTGTTTCTCTAGGGCTTGTGATCTTTATATATTCTAAACTCCTCCTTGATGGATGGACATTGAGATGTCTCAAGATTTTTCAGAATGGATCATTGATCTGTGTGTATTCCTTACCAACTTTGGTGTCTTTGGACTGGTGTATGGAGAGGAGTGTGGCTTTCCCCTCTGAGGTCTACCGCACCATAGATGGTTGTCGGTACTCCTTTGTATGGGGGAGACCAGGTAGTTCCATCTCTTATGGATTGGTGTTTCTCTTTGAGGAGTCAACCGTAACTTAGATGATCGCCGATTCTCCCATTTATGTGGGGAGACCAAGTAGTTTCATCCCTTTGGTCTGAAGCCTAATGAAGTATAGTTGATTGAAAGATGATCCCAGTACCGTTGATAAGTTTTTGTGTTTTAGTAGGGGGGTAAGACCGAACCATGAATGGCTGCCTACGTACTCCCATTGAAGAGGAGATCAGGTATGCGTAGTTCGAACTTGGTGTAGAGGTTCAATGTTGTATGTGGCAAAAGGGGTGTAAAGATGTTTTTATTTTTGTTGTGGTGCAACCAAACCATAAAAATGGTTGCCTACGTACTCCCGTGTATTGGGGAGATCAGGTCGACGTAGTTCACCCCATGTACATGATAGATTGTAGATGAAAAGTTTAATCCCATGTACAGGACAAACTAAAGGTGTGAAAAGTTTAATCCCTGGTGGGACAAAATGAAGGTGTAAAAGGTTGTAAAAACCTCCGGGGAGTAAAGGATCTGGTGATCCCAAAACCAGGTTGTTGGTTGGAAAGTGTGATTATCCCTAATGGGGCAAATAGGTGTGAAGAAAGTTGTATGTAGTGAAGAGTTTGGAAAACCTGAATTGCCTGGGGATCTGGTGATCCAAAACCAAGATGTTTGCTTGATGGTAACTTCAGACATAGTACCGTTTCACGGTGTCTGAGTTAATGAGTTGCTGAAATTCATCGCCATCCATTTCCTGTAATCTAAGAGCGCCTCCTATCAATACCTCCTTGACAACAAATGGGCCTTCCCAGTTCGGGGTGAATTTTCCTTTGGACTGATCTTAGTTGTCAATAATCTTCTTCAAAACCAAGTAATATTGTTTAAACTGCCGTAGCCGGACTTTTTTGTTATAGGATCTGGCGATCCTTTGTTGATATAACCGACCATGGAAGATAGCAACAGCTCGCCTTTCATCTATTAGAGACAATTGGTGATACCTATCTTGTAACCATTGATCTTCATCCAGCTGAGTGTCTATCAACACTTTGAGGGATTCCATTTTCACTTCTATGGGGAGCACTACTTCCATCCCATAGGTTAATGAGTAAGGGGTTGCTCCAGTGGAAGTGTGCATTGATGTTCTGTAGGCTAACAAAGTCAGAGGCAATAAGTCAGGCCATCCTCTGTGATTGGTATACATCTTTTGCATGATCTTCTTGATATTTTTGTTAGCCGCTTCAACAGCACCATTCATCTTTGGACGGTAGATGACGAAGTTAAGATGTTTGATGTGGAATTTACTGCATAACTCCTCCATCATTTTATTTTTGAGGTTCTTAGGATTGTCTGATATAATTACCTCTGGTTGTCCATATCGACAAATGACATTGTTTCTGATGAAAACAATGATAACTTCTTTTATGACCCTGGGGAAAGAGGCTGCTTCTACCCACTTGGTGAAGTAGTCGATCATGGTAAAGATAAATTGATGACCATTACTGGCTTTGGGCTCGATGGGCCCAATCACGTCCATTCCCCACATTGAGAGGGGCCAAGGCGAACTCATATTATTGAGCTCCCTGGGAGAGGCGTGGATAGCTTTCCCATGAATTTTTCATTGATAACATCTCTTGACGTGACCATCACAGTCAGCTTTGAGAGAGAGCCAGTAATGCCCTGTTCTTAGGATCTTCTTGACAAATAGGGGGCTGCTCATGTGTAGGCCACATACTCCACCATGGATTTCATCCATGAGCCACTGAGCTTAGTCCTTGTTCAGACATCTAAGGAGACTTAATCCCGCATCTCTTTTGTAGAGTGCATCTCCGCTCAGGTTGAATTTCATAGCCATTCAATGGATCCGCTTTCTTTCAGCTGGACTCGCCTCAGCGGGTGTAGATCTATCTCGTAAATACTCCTTGATATGTTGATATCAAGGGTGTTGGATGGGAGGTACCTCATCCGATACTTCTCCAATGTAGTTCCTATAGGTTGGAGCCTTTTGCAGGGTAAATGTGATGTTTGGCATGTTTTCCTTATCAGGTATGTTGATCAAGGAGGCCAAGGTTGCTAGCACATTCGCGAATTTATTCCTATTCCGAGGAATGTGGAGGACGGATATTTCTTCAAACTCCGAAGCTATCTGTAGAACCTGCCTATGGTAAGGCGGCAAATGTAGCTCTTTAGTGTGATAGATTCTAGTGGTTTATCTGATTACCAATTCAGAATCTCCAAAGACAGTTAACCATCTGATGCCCATTGATTGAGTAAGTTTTAGCCCCATGATACAAACTTCATACTCAGCTGTGTTGTTGGTGTTGGCAAACTACAATTTGATAGCGACGGGATGTTGCTCCCCCGTAATGGATACTAGAACTTTTCCAGCCCCAGAACCTTCCATGTTTACGGTTCCATCAAAATACATCTTCCATGATTGGTGTGTATCATCCTGATGGCGTTGTTGAACTGTCATTACCCCTTCATCGGGGAAGTATGTTTCCAAGGGTTTGAAATCCCCTAAAGGTGTGGCGGCCAGTTGATATGCAATTCCTTGACCTTTAATAGACTTTTGCGTCGCATAGACGATGTCAAATTGTTATAGGATCAACTGCCATCTGGACAGTCGGTAATTCAACATGGGTTTACTGAACACGTACTTGAGAGGATACACGCGGGATATGAGATGGGTTGTGTGACCATGGAGATAATGATGTAATCTCTTGGAAGCCCATGCTAAAGCACAAAAAGTTTTCTCAATCAGAATGTACTTGTGTTCACTGTTGCTGAATTTTTTACTGAGGTAGTAGATAGCTCGCTCTTGGCCTCTATCATCTTTTTGTCCTAGCATGCAGCCCATGGCATTGTCATTGATGAATATGTACATAAACAGGGGAACATCATCTCTGGGAGGTACCATAACAGGAGCTTTGACCAGCTGCTCCTTGATTGTAAGGAAGGCCTTCTGACACTCATCATTCCATTTCATAGAGGAGTTCTTCCTTAACAACTTGAAGATAGGCTCACAGGTTGTTGTGAGTTATGAGATGAATCTATTGATGAAGTTGATTCTTCCCAAAAATCCCCGTATGTCCTTCTTTGTCTGAGGAATGGGCATTTTTGTGATGGCCTGGATTTTTGTAGGATCCAGCTCAATCCCTTTATGGTTGACTAGGAATCCTAGCAACTTGCCTAATTTCATGCCAATGGCGTACTTGGCTGGATTCAACTTTAAGTTGTACTTACACAACCTGTTGAAAAGCTTTCTGAGATGGTCTAGGTGGTCTTCCTCCCTTCGGGATTTGATAATGATGTCATCCACGTAGATCTTTATATCTTTGTGCATTAGATAGTGAAAAAGAGCCATCATGGCTCGCTAATAGGTAGCTCCGGCATTGATGAGGCCGAATGACAACCGTCTGTAGCAAAAGGTTCCCCAAGGAGTGATGAATGCAGTTTTCTCACGATCCTCTTCAGCAACCATGATTTGATGGTACCCTGCAAAGCAATCAATAAAGGAGTACATGTCATATTGAGTTGTATTGTCAATGAGTATATGGATGAATGGCACGGGAAAGCTATCTTTGAGACAAGCTTTATTCAGATCCCTGTCATCCACGCAAACTAGCACCTTTCCTCCAGGTTTAGGCACGGGGATTATGTTGGATAGCCGCTTAGGATATGTTGACACCATGATGATGTCGGCTTGAAATTGTTTCACAATTTCTTCTTTAACTTTTAAACTCGACTCAGGTTTTAATCGCCTGAGCTTCTACCTGACTGGCTTGAATCCCTCTTTGATGAGGAGGCGATGAATGACAATGTCAGTGGACAAACCGACCATATCTTTGTGAGACCATGCAAACACATCCTTGAATTGGGTCAATAGAGTAACCATGTCATTCCTTTGGCTTGTAGTGAGGTCCGTACCAATCTAGATTTGTTTGGGGTTTTCTGAGGTTCTGAGGTTAAAAGAGGTGGTTTGATCAAGATTTGGCTTGAGTTTGTCTTCGACCCATTCTTTAATCTCCTGAGGTATCTCATAGTTCTCTTGTATTTCCATCAAGTCTGAGTCCAACTTTACATCAAAGTTACAGTCCTCGTGGAGAATAGGCACCTCATCAACAAGTTCAGGCATATCTAACTTTAGAGTCCTGAAACAAAATACTTTCACTTAATATATGAAACTGTTTAATCATACAAAGTGTTAGCATGTAATGACAAAAATAATTGCTAATATTGTACAACAAAAGTAAGCTGTTATTGCTATCTATAGGGCAGAAGGAGTTTCTGCCCTTTTTACCCTCGTCGGCAAATGCAAGGAGTGTTGCACCAATTACCAAGGGTTAAGTCCTGGTGGACGGCTGTGATGAAGAGGTTGTTGTCATCCTCCTTCTCCCGAATGATTACCATGATATCTAGATAATCATCGTCTAGGATATCTCTGTTTGTACTGTCCGTATGGACTATGATGCGCATGTTTGATAAGCACCTTGCAATGTCCTGCTTACGCCTCCGATCCTTTTCCTCCGCCGCAGGATCTAGTATCAAGACCTCTTTTCCTTTGACCAGTATCGGCTTAGGAAATAACATAGTCATCACATGAGCAAGAACCTTTAATGAAGGCCCTACAGGCTCAGTCCCTGTAGGTTAAGGCAAGTGCCGTATGGCTGAAGATGAAGGAACCTGTTTATGTTTATGAGGATTCCTGTGACTATAGCCAGTAGAATAGCTTAGTCTGGCTGTCCCTGCTTGACTGGGAACTTGAATTGGGCGCTTAATGCCCTGATTATCTTTTCCCAACCCTTGTCCATGTTGATAACCCAAGGATATCATTTCTTGACTTGTCGACATTACCTCGGCAGAAACTCTGGGTATCAAAGGTGGCGCCCAGAGAGGATGGTAGTGAGTGTTTCTCACCTCCAGGGTATGGAAGCTGACAGGCTCAACTTCTGAATTAAAACTGATGAGTGAGATGTCACCTTTTATAGGACATCCTGGCTCAACATTAATAGTTACTAAGCTGTTGTTAATGATGTATTTGAGCTACTGATGGAGGGTGGACGGGAAGGCTCCAGCCATATGAATCAACGGTCTTCCCAAGAGTAGATCGTATCCTGTAGCTATTTTGAGCACATGAAAGGATACGCAGAATGTGTGTGGACCAATCTCCACAGGTAGTTCAATCTCTCCGATAGCATTTCGTCAGGATCCATCAAAAGCTTTGATAATTGTATGGCTTCTTCAGATCCTGTTGAGATTAATGTTCATCTTCTCCAAGGTGGCATAAGGGCAGATATTCAAGGATGATCCTCCATCTATTAGAACTCTTGTTACCACGTATCCGGAGGACATAACCGCTATGTTCAACGGTTTGCAATGACTCATCCCTTCAGGAGGTATGTCATCATCAGTGAAGGATATCACATTGTTGTTAAAAATGTGATCAACCAGGTGATGGAACTTTTCAACATCCACTAATTTTGGCAAGTGGGCTTCTTCTAAAACTCACAGTAAGACCTTCATGTGATCCTCTAAGGAGAATACCAAGTCTAGTATGGAAACCAGTTGTGGAGCTTCTTTCAAGCTTAAAACCACCTTGGCTTCATTGTGTCCCATAGTACGGAGGAATTCTTCAATCTTATCCATGGGAACTTTCCCCTTTGACCTGATGGTAGGTTTTATCACCCGTTGGGGAAGATACAACAGATTTTCTTTCAACACTACAGCAGTCATGTTGGATGTATATCCTTCAGCCTCTCCATAATTCCATGGCACTTTTTGTAGCCTAATAATAGGATATTGTGGTCTGAATGGCAATATGATTAGCTTTGGCGCAGCCACTTTTAAAGGATTTTCAACACCTTTGAGTTGAATTGTATGTAATGGGGTAGCTAAATCTGCCTCAGAAGATATAACTGCTACGACTTCCTTCCACTTTGTAGGAAATGTGTCCCCACTCTCCAGTAATACAACGTCATTGTCTGTCATTTGTAGGACACCGCTGTCAATTAGGTTCTGAATAAGATGGCGGAGTGCCCAGCATTATTCAGTGTTGTGGCCGCGAGAGTAGGAGTGGTATTGACATACTCCCTTAAAATCAAATTATCTCAATCACGGGCTGATTGGAGGTAGCAGAGCTATAATTCTTCCTTTATTGATCAGCATCTGCAATATCTCTTCCATCGGTTGGCCAAAATAGGTGAATTCCCTTTTGTTGGCTAAATCCCGACGGGCTTTGGCATTTGCTCTTTTTGTAATTTTATCCTCTAGTGTTTCACTTTCTGGAGTACGTGATGGAGTACTTGGAATAAGAGGCAAGAGGCTAGCATGCTCTTGGCTAAATAATTGACGTGTGATTTGGTGTGGGTGGACCATTAGTTCTGCCAATTGGTTGACTTGCTCGCTCAGAGGCTTTATTTTCCGTTCTATCATAAACTGGAACTGTACAAAATCCCATCTGTCAGCACTATCCTTACTGGATTGGGATGAACCACCCATATAGTTGGAGCTCTATCCACTGCTCTAATTAATCATGTTAACCTCCTCTTCCTTGTGTTAAGGAAGAGGGTTATCTTGAATGTGAGGCTGATCGGGTTTGGTCAGCACAATCTCACCGTTGTCAATTAAGTCCTGGATTTTATGCTTCAGGGCCCAACAATCTTGAGTATCATGGCCTGGAGCTCCAGCATGATAAGCACACTTCCTGTTAGCATTGAAACCCTTTTCCACTCGGGTTGGCTGGTGGAAGAAGATGGGTAATTTTCTTCTGTGTTTTTAGAAGATTCAGAATGTTCTCGAGTGAGTCCCCTAAGGGTGTGAACACTCGATTGCATCTGACTTCTCCACCTTTTAGCAATGGAGGGTTTGAAGACTGTGCTTGAAAAGGGGAGTAGTTTCTCCTCTGAATAGGCATGCTTTGATTGCCTTTTTATCCTTGTAGTATCAAGGAAACATCCTCCTTTTTTTTCTTATGGACCCGCAGGGGGTTGTTTCCATAACTTCCAGACTGGATGTGCTCAGCTACAACTTTTAGAGCGACAAGGTCTTGAATCTTCCGAGATTTCAATCCCTTCTCAGCCATGTCTCTGTGTTTGATCATTTCAGAGAATGGTTTGCCATTGCCAGCTAAAACTCTCTCATAGAAAGGAGCTTCTTGAATTTCTATGAAGGTCATCACCATTTCAGACTCAGTCATAGATGGAATAACTTGAGCAGCCAGACGCCTCTATCTTTGGGCATACTCTTTAAAAGACTCATTGGCTTATTTCTTGACTTTGGTAATTTGGTACCTGTCAGGAGCCATCTGAGTTTGGAAACTGTACTGACTGAGGAAAGCATAAGCTTGCTCCTCCCAGCTATGAATCTTGAAGTTGTCTAATCTAGTGTACCATGATCTGACTTCTCCAGTCAAACTTTTCTAAAGCAACTGCATTCTGAGCTTTTCATCCTCGGCATAAGATCCGAGCTCTCCAATAAATACCTTCAAATGTGCGTAAGGATCTCCCAATCCATCATACTTTTCAAAATTAGGAGTTTTGAACTTTTCTGGATAATGAATCCCAGGGAAGATGCAAAGATCTGAATATGAAACACTTCCGTGTCCTCCAATCCCTTTAATAGACCGAATGGTCTCTTCCATTTGTAGGACTTTCTTCCTGATATCATCGG
The DNA here is from genome assembly GCA_016801055.1 of Panax notoginseng. Classification (NCBI taxonomy): domain Eukaryota; kingdom Viridiplantae; phylum Streptophyta; class Magnoliopsida; order Apiales; family Araliaceae; genus Panax; species Panax notoginseng. The sequence continues at coordinate 162,563,508 of CM029015.1, read as the reverse complement.
TGTCTGGATCTTCTTTGAGATGGGTGTTTTCAGGGGTTTTGTTGGCTTTGTCCTATTGAGATTCAGGTATAGGAATTCCTTTGTCCGGTCCCTGGGTTCCTTCATGTGCAGAGGATTCTGTATGTATGGGTATTTGTGGACCCTGAGTGGACTTTTGTAGTTCTTTGAGCATAACATCCAACTCTGTAATTTGGTTACTTAATCCTTTGAACTCCTCGCAAGAGACGGGAGTAGGATTAGACTAGCCAGATGTAGCCATGCTTGGCTATAGGCTTGTTACCTTTTTGGATTTTGAACGGGTAATAGGGCCAATTGTTTCCCTACAAAAAGACTTATGTAGTTTAGTCTTAGGGAATGTAGAAATGTTACATGTTATGTGATGTGTCCATTTTAGGAGTATTATCCTGCAAAACAGATGTCAGTTGTATGTATGACAAGATAACATGTCAGGTTTTGATATGAAAGGGAATGCATGTACACATATTCCTTTATTCTTTCCATTACATTGAGATTGACATGGAAATGAAATTACAAGAAATTAAAATTACGAGTAATTGAAATGGGAAAGTATGAAGAGACTTCCCTCCGCGTTTGGTTTATCAGAGGCTGACATATCTTAGGCTACTCTCTGGATTTTTTGGCATGAAGGTTCCCAAATCATCACAATTTACTCGACGGGAAGTTAATCCGGTCTTTCAACTAGAACAAATTTGGGTGGTGCCTTTCCTGAGCCTCATTAGAATTAGTCTCCCTACGAGTCCAATAATCAAACACCGACAGGATAGCCTCCTGGTGGAGGGACCACACAACATACATTCACATACAACGTGTCTCACCGTATGGAAATGATGACATGTGCGAAGCACTAATATCACAAGCAGATATGGTGCAAAGCACTAAGTGCAATAAGTAAATGTATTCGTACACATTCATTCAAATGTAAATGCAACATCCATACACATGCAGATAAAGGTTTTGAAAAGTTTGTAAACAGCGGCTTGATGTCCCCAGCAGAGTCGCCACCTGTCGACGTCGGAATTTTTATTTGTCCCTTTTCTGTTCTTGTCTTTTGGTGTTCTCATGTTAGGTGAGATTTGTTTGAAAAAATAAGTTGTGAAAAAGTTCGACATGTATATGTCGACGATTGGACTGCAAGAGTCGCCAGTTTGTATTTTTAAATGGTTACACCAACTCAATCGAAAATAGTTTGCACATTGACCTAGTGATGTGACACTATTTAACTGGACTGTAAAACCGAGATTCGTTAGGGTTTGGGGGCTTGATTATGCGGAGGGGAGGTGTTAGGCACCCCTCGACATCCGTGGTGACACGGTGACCGCCACTTTTCAATTTAAACCTTTATCTGAATGTGCATGTATGTGTGGGGGTCAATGTGCAGTTATCTAGAAGTAGTGATGTGCCTCGTTTGCACCTATATACAAAGGGTTTGAATTTTGTATAAAAGTTCAATTTTAACAAGATATAGCAATGATGTTTTGTAAAAGAGGTTTTTTCAAACCCTTGTGCTTAATAGTAATTGAGGCCTTTGATACTTTCATTTTATTATGTGTTCGGCTTGATTGCTTTTATTTTCGAGATGCGAAGCATCTTCGAGAAAATAAGATAAAAAAATAGTGCCGAATTCCTTGTGGACATGAGAGTCGTCTAAGGAAATTCAAACACCGTGAATAATTTACAGGCTGGTTATAGCTGAAAATGTCCATCACGGGAACCGAATCTAGATTCAGGAGACTGAATCTGTGATCACATGATTCCTAGGCTCATATGATGATGTAGTATGTATGAAAGCTGTAAATAGTTATATATATATAAAAGCTGTAAATATATATATATATATATATATATATATATATATATATATATATATATAAACACTTATATATATTGTTATCATCAAACTCTGTTTGATTGAGCCTGGATTTACATCCGGTGCATATATATATATATATATATATATATATATATATATATATATATATATATATATATATATATATAAAAGCAGTAAACGCTCCGGATATGAATCCTGGCTCAATCAAACAGAGTATGATGATAACAATATATATAAGTATTTATATATATAAAAGCAATAAACGCTCCGAATATTATATTCAAGCTCCATCGAGATAACTCAATAATATATATATATATATATATATATATATATATATATATATAGTATTTATATATATATATAAGCAATAAAAACCACGGACCGACGGTCTGGGCATACACACACAACATCACTCTCAACGTGAATAATTATGTGTGAACAAAAGTGGAGAAAGGCTTTAAGAAATATAAGAAGGCTTACATTGGGCTGCCAAAGAAGACTTCAAATAGCTTTAAATGAATGAACACTTGGTTTCCACGGGTAAAATATAGCAAAAATATAAGCTCACAAGTGTTTGAAATGAGAAAGCACTCAGTTTATAGTGTGTACAAAGCATAATGGACAGGGCTTCCTCACCTTTTTTTCTCTTCTCCAAATGGCCACTCCAAGCCCTCTATTTATAGAGGGGGGAGCCGCAGATGTATCTTTGGCTGCCCGGGGTGCCCCGGGCTCCGTTGGCCCCGCCGTCTCAAAGAACGTGCACCCGTATAACGTGTTGTCCGCTCGAACCTTCATAACTTTCAATCTGGGCATCTGATGGAGGCCTATAATACTTTTTCAAAATGTTGTTGTCGAGAGCTACACAATAATATGGGATAAGAGGTTGTACAAAGTCAGGAAGATGGGTCCATGCCCAGGTCTTCAAGTCTTTAAATTCTATCCGGTGTGTTGTCTTGTGTAGTAGTCACTTGGGATTGGAGCTATGGTTCTTGTAGGATACTACTGTGTAGCATGTAGGTTGAAATATTGTTGAGACGGCGTGAATGTGGGATCGAGGTGGCAAAATGATGATTTTACCCCTCACCGGGGTTATCTCCGACTCTGGGCTAATCTAGCAGTCATTGCTCAGGGTTATCTCTGAGATTGGGCTACTGCAAGTGCTGAATGTTCTCAGGGTTATCTCTGAGGTGTGCCTGACCTCCCGAGGTTATCTCTGGGTTTAGGACTGAGTGCCTCGGGGCTATCACCGAGGTTGAAGCTGATTATTGGGGTTATCTTCGGAACTGTAACTGCATCCCTTGGGGTTGTCTTAGAGGTTTGAACTATATCTCCCAAGGTTACCTCCGGGACTGGAACTGAATATCTCGGGGTTGTCTCCGAGATGGAAACTGACTTCTCTAGTGTTATCTCCGGAACTGGAATTGCATTCCTCGGGGTTGTCTCCGAGGTTGAAACTGAAATTTCCGGGGTTATCTCCGGGACTAAAACTGAATATCTCGGGGTTGTCTCCGAGATGGCGAACTGAATATCCCAGGATTGTCTCCGGGATTGAGTTATCTTAACCTCTAGGGTTATCTCTGGAAGACGATTCTGTCCTCCTGCAAAGTTAGTAACAGGAATGCAAAATTTCGAGTGTCTACAATTAGTCAGCATTATTGGCAATGTCTAGAAAGTTCTGTCGAGAAAATGTGTTAGGTTATCTAATTGCGCGGTAGTAAGGAGAAATCCTTATTGGAAAGACCCCTCTTTTCTGGGAACAATCTGGTTGCCGAAATTGCTCGTCAATAATATTTGTTATATTAATACATTAAGAGAATATTATAAAAAAAATGGATATATAAACAACATGGACTATGATTTAAGCGTTGATATCAGAAAAGACAATGATGTAAGCGATGATGTCATAGGAACGATGAGGTAAGCGATGATGCCATAAATTATGGTGAAAAGACTACTTTACCCAAACTTTGTCAAGCCTATAAATAGAAGCTTATTTATTCCTTCTTTCTCACTAATTCACTAAAAAATAAGAGAAGAAACTCACAAGCGAAAGTTAGAGAGTGAAAATATTAGAGAGGAGATAAAGGAGAAGAAAAGGAATATCCAAGAAGTAAGCATATGCCATCAACACCAAATTCTTCTACTACAACAACATAGTATCTAGTCTCTTATTATGGTAAGGTATATCATTTTCTTTCATACTCCATATTATGCAAGTAATATTATTTCAATTCATATTCCTAAATCTAAACTTACTATGGTAAGTATTGCTTCTATAATTCCTGAAATGATTATATATTTGTTAAGGTTTGCGCTTTATCTAATATCATTTCACTTGAATATTTTATTCACCTGAGCTTTCTTATTAAATTTTAATTTAATCATGCCAGAGTACTATATATTCACTCCGGAGTACTATTCTTGTCGGAGTACTATTCACGACGGAGTTAGCCTTTTTTGTCCAAATTATCTTTAAAATGGAAATTTTAAAAATTATTCTTGAATTTAAATCCATGTTTTGGTCATCATGTTGACAATTTAGACTTTTTTGAACTCTGGATAAATTAAAAATCTCTAATGTTAATTCTTGATCTTATTATTTCTATTCATACTTTATATCATTGTTATTATCCTTAGACTTAAATTATGGTGAAAAGTTATCCTTGGCCCATAGTGCAAAGATGGACTGTTGATTGGTGTGATTATGGCCAAGAATTATGTATTGGTATAATCATAACATTTGGTCTTACAGATAAAGGCTTATGGTGAGAGTTCTCTTTGACCCGTAGTGTAAAGATAGACTGTTATTTGACATGATCATGACCATTGGTGTACAAATGAATATCTTTGGCCTGTAGTGCAAAGATGAACTATTGATTGGTGTTACAAATGAATATATTTGGCCCGTAGTGTAAAGATGAACTCTTGATTGATGTTAAAGGGATAAAATATTGATAGTCTTCTTTACTTTTCTAATGGATTGCTACTTCCACTACAGTTGTTGATCTAAAACATGTTGTCTATTATATTTTATTTGATTTATCATTGTCGCGTGCTAAAGATAATTTATTCTTCATTATTTTAGCCATGATATTCTTTACTGGGCTAGTTGACTTCACCCTTTTTCTAATTATTCCATTCTTCTTCTCAAGAAATAAGAGTGTAGTTGGGACTACTCGGAGAATGGAGTAATGGTCCGAGATAGTTACTATAGAAGTTTTCACTGTGTTGTAAAATAATGTGACAATAATTTTAATGAGGACTTTAATTTGAGTGTGGATATTGTCGTATTGTATACGGTGCACTATTTGTATTGAAACTCACAGTTTATGTGTTGTCGTATTCTGTATGACAGTATAATAGTTGTAAATAGAAAAATTTATATTTAGTAGTATGTATTTCTGGCAACTCAAATTGGCTTGTGTGGAACCTATTTTGGGGACGTCACATCTTTTTTATACTTTTTGTTTTAATCTGTTTAGGGAAAGAAGAGGTGGGTCATGTTAGAAATTACATTATTAGTTGTCTCCATAATCATCTGCATGTAGAGTTCTGTTTTGTGGGTAGATGGGTTGACTTACAAGTTACACATTCATATCATTATATAATTGTTGTCCAAGAGTGGTTCATTTTACATTCATATTATGTATTGTTTATTTCATTTAGCTAAGATATGACATGAATGTTTGATAAATTATAAAATTTGCTATTTAAATTAGTCCGTGCATTGCACGGTTTATTACCTAGTATAATTAAAAGGACAAAATTGGGAATAATAATTTGTATGAATTATATATGTGTCTATATGCTACTTATTTTATTTAATATATTTTATTATATTATATTATTTTTATTTTATATAGTGGTAGAAACAAATAAATGCTACTTAGTTATTATATTATATTAAATTAAATTAAATTTTTTTTAACTTAATTCCAATAAAATTTTGGTCTAGAATTTCGTCGAAAATAGTCATACCACACTTATTTTGCAATAGTGTAACAAAAGAAAGGGAATAGCTAGAGAATTAAAACCAAAGTTTGCTTCCAACAAAAGTCTACAAACATGTACTAAATAAATAAGAACAATTGCTACCTATTAAGGCATTATCAACATATTATAACCAAACTAGCATTCACAAAAATGAAATAAATCAAACATTATGCATAAATTCAAGTGTTGAAAATGAAACACTCAAGCAATTATAGCCAAACTAGAGAATCCTAATAAGGCACCAACATATTATAAGCAACCAACAATCTCATTTTACACAAATCAAATATTATTTTTACATTTGAAATTAAACTTGAAATTAACGATCAAAACCTATATCAAACCCTAATCTCTAATCATATTGTACAAACCCAAACATACTTTATTTCATATTATACAAAGTCCTAAATCAAACCCTAATCAAATTATATAAAACCAAATCAACCCCTAATATAATGTTAAAAATAGAGAGAGAAAGGTGGGAATGTCTGACCTCTACAGTTGAACCCTATGTCGTCGTCGCCGTCGTTGTCGCTTTCAGTCGTCACCAAATTATTATTTTTTATTTATAAAATCCAGGGCATCAATGTATTTGGGATTTGTGTGAGTGAAAAGTTGAGGAATAGAGGCTAAAGGTCGCTGACGAGATGAGGGGATGGAGGGAGGAAATGAGGCGTCGTCGCTAGATTTACTCGATGAAATTGGGGGAAAAAGGAGGAAATGAGAGGTTGAGATACGATTTGTGTGACGCCCCCAAAACAGGTATACATCACCCATTCTTAGTCACCAAATACATTGTATATAAATCAAATACAAACTTCTTTTATACAATTCGACAAAAGCGTAGCTGAGAGTTTTTACACTAATATTGTCTCATAGACAGTATTCAAACTCAAATGAAGTTCTCATTACATTTATTATCACATTATTTTATTGAATAGTGAGGACTACTAAAACTACCATCTGGACAGTCAATCCATTCTCCGACTAGTCCCAACTATATTCTCATTTCCTGAATAGAACAATGAAAGAAAAATGTGAGCTCAACTAGCCCAGTAAGAAATATTATGACTAAAATAATGCAAAATAAATTATCGTTAGCCTTCAACGGTGTTAAACTGATAGAATACAATAAATATCAAGTTTAACTGTAGCGGAACAAGCAATCCATTAGAAGAGTCAAGTAGAGCATGATATCTACTATCTTTTATGATTTAAAAAGTTTTTCATCCACTTTATCGCTAAGACTCAGCTTAATAAATAAACCACATCATCGAATCATCCCTACACTATGGGCCAAGGATATTCATATAATCATCAATGGTCATGATTATATCGAATAATCTCTGGTCATAATCATATCAACAATTGTCCATCAATGTACTACGGGCCAATGAGGACTTTTACCACATCATTTGTAACATTACGGGTCATGATTATACCGAATGATCTCTGGTCATAATCATACCAATCAACAGTCCATCTATGCATGTAAGCCAAAGATGACTTTCATCACAATATAAGCATGAGGATGATGACAATGATATAAGCATTAATCAACGAAATCAAGGATAAATATTAAAGACTTTAAATTTATCAAGAGTTTAAAAACATCCAAATTGTCAACATGATACTGCTTTGTGGAGTAAAATTCAAGAATAATATTCATATATCAAAAATAATTTGGACAGAAAAAAAATATATTTTTCGGGTGAATAGTATCCCGTGAATAGTACTTTGGGAATAGTACTCTATAAATAGTATCCCGTGAATAGTACTTTATGAATAGTATCCCGTAAATAGTACTTTATGAATAGTATCTCATGAATAGTATTTTGTAAATAGTACCTGTGAATAGTACTTCATGAATAGTACTAGTGAATAGTACTTTGTGAATAGTACTCATGAATAGTACCAGTGAATAGTACTTCATGAATAGTGTCGTACGTATAAATAGTGCCATATAAATGAATAGTACCTATGAATAGTACTCCGGCATGAAAAGCTTAAAATTTAACAAGAATGTTTAGAAAAATATCATTATGAAACTTTACTAGATGAAACTCAAATTTCAAGGATATTCTACTAATTTCACGGAGTATAGAAGTAAAACTTCAATAAAATGCTTGTAGAATTAGGGATACAAAATGAAATAATATTACTTACATACTATAGAGTATGGAAGAAAATATTATTTCATATATACGAATATTGAACAAAAATAATATCCCTTTCGAATAAGAAATAAATAACATCTCTTACGAATGCAACAAATAATATCCCTTACGAATACGAAAGAAATAATACTCCTTACCTCAGAAGAAGACTGTATACTGGAATAGTGAAGTAGCAGACTACTCTTCTTCTTTCTCTCTATAAATTCTCTTTCTATAGCTTCTCTATCTATAATTGCTCTTGTGAGTCTTAGTGAATTGGTGAGAATGAAAGAAGAATGAGCTTCTATTTATAGGAAAATATAGTTTCGATAATTGTACGTTTTGGGGCTCGAAATATTACAGTATAATACCTTCATCTTTTCCTTCATTTTTAATTTAGTTCTGCAAGTATTATCAAAACTTACACCACCTCCCCTAATAGTACATCATGAGAATCAATAGTACATTCATGTGAATAAATAGTTCTATACATGTGAAAAAAATAATTACAGTATAGTACCTTCATCTATACCTCTATTTTTAATTTAGTCATGCAAGTTTTATCAATCTTGCACCACCTCCCCTAATAGTACATGCATGCGAATCAATAGTACACACATGTGAACAAATAGTTATAAGCATGTGAATTAATTACAATTAATTGCTCATTTATCCAATTAATTACCCGATTGATCAATATAACCTCTCGACATCAATTATTATCGGAATAGATGTCAATTTCCACTAACACTATTAATCCCAATACAATGAAAATATCAATTTCATCTTTAATCAACACGAACTTATTCATCATTAATATTATAACAATATTTAACAACCAGATCATTCCCAGGAAAAAAGGGCTTTCCGATAAGGATTTCTCCCTATTGGCGCGTAATTTGGTGACCAAAGCTCTCCTCGACAGAACTTTCTAGACATCGTCAAAATTGTAAATAATAAGATGAATAACTTTGTCGTCTCAATAATAATAAATATTATGCAGATGATACTGTGACAATAATTGAATCAATAATATGAGAGATATTATGTAGCAATTACTGTAGCAGTAATTGAGTATAACTGAGTGACTTTTCACGTAAGCATCAATAATTAATACCGTGTGCTACTATGTATCCACGCGTATTACTATACTTCTACCACGAGGTAGTTCAACAGTTTAACGGTAAAACTTTCGCCGTTATTTTTATAAAAAGATAATTCTATTGTTTTCCAACTACGACAATACTTCCGTTGTGGGGTCCACCAATGATTGTGCCGTCGTACGAATATTCCCTGTTAAAACGAATATTCCCCGACATAACGAATATTTTATATCAACTTACTTACTTTGCAAAATTTTTAAATGTCACCCTTAACTTTAACCTTTATCAATTTAACCATTTACTAAATAAAATAATAATTATAAGAAAATTGAATACTTTCATTTCATAAAATTCGGGGTCTTACAATCTGACCTATCAAAATATTATTTTCGATAGATTTTTTCGTCAAAAATAATTCTCTCAGAAGTAATATAGTTTCGACAAAAATTTCGTCAGAAATACATAAGCTTCCATTGAAAATAGTATTCGCGCTGGCGCCAAATGTTCGCGGGTTTAGGGTTCCATAATTTTGACAGAATTTCTTCAAAATTAAATTAATTCTGAGGGAATTATTTCAGAAGGGACTGATTCCGTCAAAATTAAGTCGAGAATAATTCCCTTAGAATTAACTAATTTTTGACGAAATCAATTCCCTCAGAAATAATTTCATCAGAATTAGTCATTTTTCTTGCAGTCCTTCTAGGGGGACCAGACTTTGCCGACCGGTGTAGCGACCGACCAATTTTTACAAAATCATATTATTTAGGTGTCATTTGGGAGTCATAAAAAATAAAAATAAATTTGGCTAGTCGACAGACCGATCGGCAAAGTCCGGTCCCTCCTAGACTTTTTCTTTTTCTTTTTCTTGCAGTGAAATGAGTCTTATTTAAGTACTATTTTTTATGATTGTCTTTTATGACAAGTGAATTTATTGAGGTGTCGTATGGATGCACAAAAGGCCCAAGGCCTGCGGTGTGACGTCCCCAAAATAGGTATACATCACCCATTCTGAGTCGTCAAATACATGGCACAGAAACAACTACAACATCATTACTACAATTATCGTGCAAAATACGACAACACATATACTATGAGTTTAAATACAAATATTGTCTTCTAGACAATATCCACACTCAAATAAGTCCACATTACAATTATTAAAATACTATTTTACAAAATAGTAAGGACAGCTAAAACAACTTACTGGAAATATTACTCCACACCCCGACTAGTTCCCGCTATATTCTTGCCTCCTGAGAAGAAAAATGGAACAAAAAGGAAAAGGGTGAGCTCAACTAGCCCAGTAAAGAATATTATGACTAAGATAATATACAAAAAATTATCATTAGTCTTCAACAGGAAAAATTCTGATAGAATATAATAGACAACATGTTTTAGATCAACAACTGCAGCGGAAACAACAATCTATTAGAAAAGTCAAGTAGAGAATGAATTCTACTATCTTCTAAGATTTAAAAGTCAATCATCAATATTTTATCCCTGTAACATCAATCAATATACATCTTGAATCAAATATTCATCTTGCACTACAGGCCAAAGATATTTATTTGTATCACCAGTTGGTCATGTTCATCTAAACACCTGTTCACCTTTGCACTACGGGCCAAAGATATTCATCAGCTAATCATTCATCTTTGTATTACAGGCTAAAGATATTCAGTAATATCATCATTTAGGACGGAGGATGATGAAAAATATCTTAAAGGAAATGAATCCAATGAGACAAAAGGATAAATATTAAGAATTCGTAATACTGTTTATCCAAGTTCAAAAATACTCTATAATAATCAATTGTGGAGCAGAATTAAAAACTAAAGATCAAAACATGGTTATAATCAAAGATAGTAACCATACTAGATATCTTGGACAAAGAAGAGAAAATTTTATTTTTTTTGTGAATAGTGTCGTATTCGTGAATAGTGCCGTATACGTGAATAGTAACCCCGACACAAAAAGGTAGAAATTCTACAATAAAATTCATATCAATATTTTAGCATAATGATATTGAAGGAAATAATATCATTTACGAAGAAAATAATATCCCTTACCTCAAAAGAACAGTACTTCCGGCTAAAATATCAGGTATAAGGCAGAATGAAACTTGTACTGAATATCAACTCTCAAAGTATCTAAATACTCACAAAAATACGCTCGATAATATATATATATATATATATATATATATATATATATATATATATAGAGAGAGAGAGAGAGGGGAGAGAGAGAAAAAAAAAAAGAGAAAACTTGTTTCTGGTGTGATTTTCAATTCTAACTAAGCACCCTATTTATAGGAAAATGCTTAGAACGTCTAAGCAGACTAACCTGCTACCTGATGGCTTTACCTGCTACTATTCACGCTCACCACTTTTGAAATAAAATTTCAGCACATTTCTTACCAACCAAAAGTGGGGCCCACCCATTCTAGAAAATTTCCAAAATATTTTAAATAATCAGCAACTTCAATAATTCATAATAAATAACCATTTTATCAGAAAAATTCGAATCTCATGTCTATTTCATAGAAAATTTAATTCTCTACAACTTTGTAGAAGAAAGTTTTTCCAAATTTCAAACAGAAAATGTTCAAAATCTACATACGGATGATTTTTAATACCTCCATTCTGACAAAATACTGATAAAATACCTCAGCATTAATTCTTTTATTTATATCCACATAAAATAAATATTTTCTTATCATATAAATTATTAATTAATTATTCACAAATAATATTACAGAATCACAATTATGACAATCAGGTCGTTCCCAAGAAAGAGGGGGCTTTCCGATAAGAATTTCTCCTTACTGGCGCGCAATTAGGTGACCAAACCTCTCCTTAGACAGAACTTCTTTAGACATTGCCAATAATGCTATCTAATAATATTATTCAAATAATATGAATTATTGATCTGATAATAGAAAATACTGTGCAGTGACAATTATTGAAATAACAATAATATAAAATATCAACGTAGCAATTATTGAATCAATAAAATAAAATATTGAACAGTAATTACTATAATAATTATTTAGTAGTGTCTTCTTACGTAAGAATTAATAATTTAAAAATACTGTGCAATACCGTGTGCAACCACGCGTATTACTATATTTTAACCATCGGGCATTTTAACAGTGTTAACGGTAACAATTACGTCGTTATTTATAAAAACTCAAACTTGTCATTTTCTTCACATTTTCTTCATCCGACCATTTTTCGTTATGGGACCCACAAATGGTTGCGCCATCGTACGAATATTTCCCGACAACAAGAATATTCCACGACTAAACGAATATTCCCCGACAACAATGAATATTTTATAACCACTTGCTTATTTTGCAAAATTTGCACATTTCACCTATAACCAAAGTATTATATCAAATTAGCACTTTATTATTCAAAATAATAATTAGAGGAAATTCAATTTTCTGGCACAGTCAGGCCTGACCTAGAAGGCTTGAAAAGGCCGCTATTTTTAGAAAAAAATTTGGCCTAGCTTGGCTTGCAAAAAGGTCTGGTCTGGCCTGGCCTGGCCTAGCTGAGCCTGGTCTGGCCTAAGGTTTTACATGATTGTTTATCCAATTATTTATAATTTTTAAACTTTGAATTTATAATTATTCATCAATAAAGTATAAAATTTTACTTATTCATTATTTTAATTTATAAATTATAATACATTAATTTTAATTAATACATCAATAAAGTTTAAAATTTTAATTATTCATTCTTGATTTCTTGTAGATACATTTAATTAACATACATCTTCAATGAATATAACTAGTTAGTATATATTTAATATTAATAATAAGTTAGTTACTTAGTTGATTAAATATTAATAATAAGTTATTTTATTATAATTACTAATATTTAACAATAAAATTTTATTAATATTCCTTGTTACTTTAATGTTAAATATTAACATTAATTAATACATTAATAAACTAACTTTTAGTATTAAATATTAACAATAAGTTAGTTTCTTGTAAATACTCAAGTTTTTCATTAATTTGGATATGCTAAATTCTTAGGGTGATTTATGTTTTTGGTTATTTTTCAGGTATTCTATTGTCCCAATTTAAATAAAAATTTCATAAAACAATTAGAAAACTAATTGGAAATAATACTCGAGATATAACTATGTAAGTGTTTATAATGACCATAAATGAAAAGATATATGTGTATTTAAACTTTACAAAGTATATGTCCAACCAATCCTAGTACTATAAGAAAATAAAATAGAAACTAACTATATATTCAAAAAATAAAAGTGTAATCTATAATATTTTTCACGAAGTGCATAGTAGACAATTAGACATATATTTAGGAAATCAATTTACTTTATATTTTAGTTACAACTAAATTACATTTTTCTTTAATTTAAGAGGAATATATTTATTTTTGTTCTAATCATTCAACTTATATTGGTATGTAGTAGAATGTTAAAATAAAATAAATCGTAAAAATCTTGCATCATTTTTATAAAATTTTATTAATTTATATTTTAATATTTAATATGTAACATTAAAAAAAAGGACCAGACCAGCCAAGGCCTTGGGCATGGCCTGCAAGCCTAGTCAGACCACAACCCAACGTCTAAAGCTTAGCCTGCCTTGGCCTGACTTGAAGGTTAAAAGTCAACGGCCTGACCTGACTTAGTCAAAACTCAAGGCCTGACAGGCCCAAACCAGGTCAAACCAAGCCGACTTATTATGCATGACTAAGGTGTCGTTTAGTCGTGTCTGACATCAAGGGAAAAGGATAGCTCATGGTTTAGCTAATTTAGCTCAATCTAATGTTCTTTCTTTTCCAGCATGTTGGTTAGGAGATATTCACTCTGGTATTTCTTTTATGGTTGTACAATACATAATTTTGAATAAAATTAAGTCCTTTTGGGACTTTCTCAACAATAAAAAATAAAAATTTATAAAGTAAATAAAAAGGCACAACATCTATAAATTTGGGTTTAAATGCCCTGGAAAAAAATATATAATGTTAGTTTTTCATATATGTTTATATAAAATTGTACTTTCATTATTCCAAAATATAATATTATTATTGTCCTTTTGAAATCAACTTAAAATATTATCAAACTCAAAATTGACATAAATTCTTTTAATTTCAATCAATATAATAATAAATATTGTAAATTATCTAAAAAATATTATCAATATAATTAATATTTATTATTTCGTAATTTTAAATGGATGACTTTTGTTTTGAACTTAAAAATATATTAAATTAACTTTCAAAATTCTTATAATTAGGAAGGAAGAGAGTATCAAATATTTAGAATCATGGGTTATAATCCATAAAGCATAAGTACAGCTTTAACAATTTTCTAAGCACCCATATACGTTAAAACTTTTCTTGATCACCATTATTGATGAGAGCAAAAGAAAATCAGGAAAATAAAAGCTAAGTAAGATCCTATTTTTTCTTGTTTGCTCCAATTTAATTAAAATTAACAAGAAAAGCAAGATATTACCTCAAACCTAACGGAGCATTTGATGATTCTAAAAGATGACAAATCTTTGCTTAGTTCTATGGATAAAACAAAGTACACGTTCGTAATTATGCTAGTGTGCTAATAATGAATTGATTTTAGGGATCTATTATTAGCATGTTTACCTTAATTACTTGCCCTCAATTTATGAGAAAATTTCCATGGGATATACACACACACACACACACACACACACACACACACACAAACACACACCAACAAATCAAGGAATATGCCATATTTACGGATCCGATTATCATAAAGTTAACTTCATAGTAAGTTGGTCAATTGACCAATACAGTACTGACACGCAGATGAAGAGATCACCTCCCGCCTGCATATCGACACTGTATTGATCAATTGACCATAATTAACTTCATACTAACCACTTCCTATATTTACCATTCAATTACGATGGATCAACGCTAAAAAAATAAGAGTAAGATACACTGACACGTCCTATAGATAATCATAATAACACTCACCACCCCTCTAGTTTTTTAAATAACAGTCAGTACCCTCTAGTCTACAATATGTAGCATTCACTACCCCTCGTGCAGTTGACCAACTAATATACAAAAATATTTTTAATATAATGTCTAATATACCTTCAAATTATAATATTTAATCTATCCACTAAATATAAACTTGTATATTATAATTTTTACTTAACTTGATCTAATTAATTAAAGTATGAACTTGCGCAATAAATAACATAAATGTCAAAAAATAATAAATATTCATTTTATCAGGAAAATAAAGTCATACACATTTTGCTAATTAAATTTCTCAAGGATTAAAAGTTACGTAATATACATTCAAATATATTTTTTTGTAAATAAAAGGAAAAATTTTAATACCCATAAAAATTATAAATTAATGCAAAAAAGTTACAATTATTTTTTCTAAATATTAAAATTTACGTAAAACAAACTTATTATTGTAGAACAAATCTTATTATTCATATAAAAACATTAAAAATTATATTAATCATTTTTCTCAAATATTAAACTAAACATAAGTCACACTTAGGCATAATTATTTACAGTAAAAATGACAAATATTGTTACCCAAAAAAAGAAAGAATGTATTAAAAGGAAAATCATTTTATAAGATAGAGGTAGCAATAAATATTATTACATTTTTTTTATTTAACATTGCACAACAAACAATTGTATACTAAAAAATATAATCAAAATCATAAACATCCCAAATTTTGACATATACTGTAAAACCCCAACTTTTTATGAATAAAGATTTAATTTTTTCTAAATATCATTTTGAATAATAAAGTGTGATTTGATATAATATTATAGTTATGGGTGATATGTGCAAATTTTACAAAATAAACAAGTTGTCATTATAGAAATAATGACAAAACTTTTACCGTTAACTGTTGAAATACCGGTGATAAAAGAGAAGTAATACGCGTGGTTGCACAGTAGCACACGGTATTGTACAGTATCTCTAATTATTGATGCTTACGTAAGAAGTCACTCAGTTCATTTAATAATTACCACAGTAGTTGCTGCATAGTATTTCATATTATTGATTCAATTATTGTCACAATATCTTCTACACAATATTTTATATTATTAAAACAATAATTAAGACAACAATTTTATTTATATTATTATTTGCATTATTGACAATGTCTAGAAAGTTCTGTCGAGGAAAGGGATTAGATTATTTAATTGCGCGCCAATAAGGAGAAATCCTTATCGAAAAGCTCCCTCTTTTCTGGGAATGATCTGGTTGTCAATATTGTGAGTTATAATATTAATGATGAATAATTGTTAAAAGATAAAAAATGTGTTTATTAAAGATAAGTGATTTTTGGTAAACATTTATTCAATTTTTTTGATATAAATAGAGGGGTTTTTCATGAGGCGTTTGTTGTAAGTTTGACTTATTATTCCATGGGGAGATGTATAAATTTTTTGAACCGTCGGTTGTGGTTTTAATAGTAAATCAATATGGACCGTCGGCTGTGGTTTTAATAGAAAATCAATATGGACCGTCGGTTGTGATTTTAATAGTAAATCAATCTGGACCGTCCGTGAATCAGTTACTATTTAGTCCATTCTCCTATAAATATAAGCTTATTTCTTCTTTCATTCTCACCAATTCACTAAGACTCACAAGAGAAACTATAGAGAGAGAAACTATAGAGAGAAAGAAGAAGAGTATCCTGCTATTTCATTATTGCAGTATCCAATCTTCTACTAAGGTAAAAGATATTATTTTTTGTATTCATTCTTTAATCTGTGGGAATAACCTATCTATGCGGATTACCGCATGCATGGTGAATAACCTTTCGTACTCATTCTTTATTTATGGAAAAGATCTGTCTATGCGAATTACCGCATGACGAGTGAAAATCCATTTGCAGATTCGTATATTATTTCTTTTTATATTCGTAAATTTAAACTTACTATGGTAAGTATTGCTTCTATAATATCTGAAATTAGTAGAATATCCTTGAGTTTTGCGCTTCATCTAATATAGTTTCATTGGAATATTGGTCTGAACTTTCTTATTAAATTTTAATATTTTCATTCGGGGTACTATTCAAGGGGTACTATTCACTTGGGGTACTATTTATTCGAGATACTTTGTATGACGGGATAATATTCATTTGGTACTATTCATTCAGGTACTATTCACGACAAAAGTGATTTCTTTTCTGTCTAAATTATTTTTGATACATGAATATCATTTTTGAATTTTACTCCATAATTGGTTATCATGTTGACAATTTGGATACTTTTGAACTCTGGATAAATTGAATTATAAATCTCTAATATTTATCATTGATCTCACTTGATTAATTTCTTATATCATTGTCATCTTCCTCATGCTTATGTTGTGGTAAAAGTCATCTTTGGCTCGTAGTGCATAGATAGACTATTGATTGGTATGATTATGACTAGGAATTTTGTATTGGTATAATCATGACCTGTAATGTTACAGACAAATGATGTGGTGAAAGTCCTCTTTGGCCCGTAGTGCATAGATAGACAGTTGTTTGGCATGATAATGACCACTGGTGATACTAACGAATATGCTTGGCCCGTAATGAATGGATAATTCTTTGATGTGAAATATTTATTGATTGTTGTTACAGGGATAAAATATTGATGATGGACTTTTAAATCAAATAAGATAGTAGACATCATGCTCTACTTGACTCTTCTAATGAATTGCTATTTTCACTACAGTTGTTGATCTAAAACTTGTTGTCTATTGTATTTTATCAGATTTTTCCCTATTGAGAACTAATGATAATTTATTTTACATTATCTTAGTCATAATATTTTTTACTGGGCTAGTTGAGCTCACTCTTTTCCTTTTGGTTCCATTGTTCTTCTCTGGAGGCGAGAATATAGTTGGGACTAGTCGGGGAATGGAGTAATGATTTTTATAGCAGTCTTCACTATTTGTAAAATAGTGTAACAATAATTGTAATGAGGACTTTATTTGAATTTAGATATTGTCTACAAGACAATATTTGTTTTGAAACTCAGCTATTGTGTTGTTGTATTTTGCATGACAGTTGTATAAATGAAGTTTGTATTTAAATTCTATACCATGTATTTGGCGACTCAGAATGGGTTGTATGGACCTATTCTGGGTGCATCACAGTTGGTATTAGAGCTTAGGGATATGATCTCTGAGAGATGAGTAAAACATTCGTTAATGTGTCCTACCTAATCTTATTTGTTATGTAATTGATCGGTCAGAATATAGGGATAATATGTGGTATGTCAGTTTCTTTAATTAACCCTTATTTTGTGGCAAAATTTGAGAATGACAGCTGAAAATTTTGAGATAAGCAATGGAGTACATGCTGTTGGGTAAAATCTATATACGCACAACACGCAAGTATACGTGATCAACAAGTAATAAATTAATGAGTAGAGTATCGTTCCCACAGAGATCAACTAGCAATAATCTTAACTTACAATTATCAATTTTCTATTAATCCTAAGTTTATTAAACTAATCAACTCAATGTTTATAATTAAAGATTCTAAATTAAAGAATAACAAACTACCACAAAACAATCACAAATATCAAAATCTAGAATTTCAAATAATTAATGGAGAATTAGACTTATGATTTCACCCTAAGCTTCACTCTGATTTTAACACCTTTATTCCAATTTAATTCACTATCCCAATTTATTAATCAAGAACACGAATGTAGTATTAACCACTTCTCAATGCACTAATACCGTATTAACTTAAATCTATAATTAAGATAGAAACAAGTTAAACACCTTAATTAACTAACTCACTATATCTCTATATGAATTACAATTAAAGAAGGGTTAAGAATAAGTTCTCTATCCAATTACATGCGATGTTAAGCATATCTCTACCTTAACATTCATCAAGATTCTGCTATTCACAAAATTCATGAACACATGCTATATCAACAAGGTCTAGATTTGAATATCCTCTCTCGATTCCATACAAATCCACAATGAATTGTTGATCAAGCAATTCATAAATTCAAGCTCAAATTAATATAGATAAACTGGAAATAGATTATTGAAATGGAAATCAAAGTTATAAAATCATCGATTCACTCAAAGATCCATCATAAGCCTAAAAAGTGAATTAGTTCATCATAAACGAAATAAACACTGAATAAATCATAGAGAACATTCTTTCAATTACAAATAATAGCCTAAGACGAAGAATATTGATAAAAACCCTTCTCGTAGCCTATATTGCAATCGTCTTGAAAATCTCCTCGAAATACTCCTCCCAAACTTGCTAAGAAAAACTGAGATTAATCTTCGTAATGTGTCTTGTGTGTTGTATAATTTTGTTGTTAATAGAGTAATATCCCTCCAACCCACAAGTCACAGTCGAATTCTCTGCTAAAAAGAGTCCATAAGCTATTCAAATGCTAGAAACCAACTCCCATCAAAGTTCAGCAAGCAGCAGGAGTCTTCTCTAACCGAGACCCCCCGCCCCGGCAGGGGTGCATGCCTTATATATGCCCGCCCCGGCGGGCACCCTTTCTGTCAAGTCCTGATGGAGACCCCCCACCCCGGCGGGGGTATATAGTACAAACAAGCCTGCCCCGCCGGGCATGTAATCTGTTAGATAATTTGCTGAACTTCAGGTCTTCTTCCCAATTCGCATCATTTGACTCCAAATCATCCCAATTGACTCCAAATATCCGTTAAAAGCCACAACAACCATCCTACACATGAAATAACATAATACAAGTAAAAACGAACATGAACACAAGAAATTAGCAACAAATAAGCATGAGATGGACATTGATTCGCGTATATAAAATCCACTTATCAAAATCCCCCAAACTTAAACCGTGCTAGTCCTCGAGCACAAAATAACTACATGTTATGCAATGCAATGAGATGAAATGAATATGATCTAACTTATATGCTTTCGAATCCATCAATATCGCATAATCAAAATTATCTTAACGGCCTCAGCGAAAACAAGCAACTATACAATATAAAACACCAAAACCAATCTACAATTCCGTTTAATCCTCAAATCTTAAACCATCATCACTGATATAGTGTGCGTGTGTGATCAACATCCATGATAACTGCTACGGACTCAAATTCAATGCATAATCAATCTCTTAGAAGGAATCACACAGTGCAAACTTAAAAATTTCAAACATAGACAGCTCCAACTAAAACTACACAATTACCAATCTCAGAGGTTCATACAGGGTATTTATACCTTATTAATATATATTTTTTTCTTTTTTTTCCTACGGGGACTTTTTGCTCTTTTTCTGTTTTATTCATATTCATTCATTCTTTTATATATATATATATATAGACATGACTGTGCAATGTCTCATCCCATTAGGCTGACAGTGCTACCCCTTAGCGAGCTTTCAACCAACGACTCCCAGACCATAAAAGACCTTAGGGCGCTAGGTGTAAAGACAATCCCCTCGGGCGTACTTGCTTAAGTAGCAAAGGCCCCAAAACAAGACTAGTCACGATATATACACTCTTTTTTTTTAGATAAAGCTTATATACCCCACATATAAATCTCCCAAACTTAGGTTGTTGCTTAATTTTTGCCTTTACTGTCTATCCTTGTCATTTTCTCATTTACTCTAGCATTATCCTTTAGAGACTATTTATGTATCAATTTGAACTGACCAGTCAACAAAGATGTTATTAATCGTACTAACCTTTTCTATACAAGCTTCAAACGAGCTCAAGATTTGACTCAAAACAGAAATTATATCACAGTTCTAGTAATCAACACTGTATTGGTTATTATCAATCTCATCATTGGCCCACAAATAATATGAACTACAACATTGGTGGACTTATGCAAACACAATATTTCACTAACTAATTTTTTTAAAACAAAATGCACTATTTACAAAACTAATTACTATGCAATGACAATAATAACCTAAACTACTATGTATGCACCTAAGCTATCATGCAATACCGAACTTAATATGCAATACCGAACTTCCCTGCTATCGCTTAAGTCTGAGGAGGTGGTTGTTGCTCTTCTTCATCAGAATCACTTGGTGGAAATCTCAGCATTGGTTCGGGTTGCTGATATAGAAATTGAGCTACCGGGTTGAAGCTTTGAAGGGTTGTGTTGAGTAAGGCAAAAGATGCGTTCATAGCATCAAATATGTGATCTTGCCTCATTGCCAATCGTCGTATTTCCCGACGTGCTGCTTTGTTGTGCGCAGTCATTTGATTTTGGAACTCAAGGAACTGAGAACTGGATATTGCCTCGGTCTGTGGTACCTGCTCAGCCCCTTAATCGCCTCTATAGCATCAACTTCGTCTTCCGAAGCCGACGAAAAAATAAAGCCCAGACCTCGTGGATGTGACTCGCCGCCTGCCCATACAGAATACCGCGCTTTCATTCTAGAATCAAGCAATGCAAGCGGCATTTGTATAGGCTCATTGTTAGACCATCTCACCCCTGCATTGCAACACAACCCACATATGAGTGATGGGTGTGGCAAGCCACTCGAAAAATTTCCATGTAAACACCGACGAATGGAGAAACAGATAATGGCCCCGACGTCGATAATAAAATCTTGTACAATTGCGTACAATAGCAACACCTTCTCTTTGGTGACGTCCGATGTGTGTTGGGACGGAAGCAATTTAGCGCATAAGAATGCGTACCATATTTTTCCATACCGGCTAAGGTCCTTGCCATGGAACACTGTGCCTCCCTTCCGACCTTTCATCCAAGATGTTCTCGACTTTGTCATCTCCGTGATAATTTCATCATAGTCCGAATCAGAGTTTTGTAGGTGAGCATAATGGCAGTGGCGAGGTACCCGCAGTTGATAGTAGGTGTTGATTGCATCGGCACTGAACGGAACCAACCGACCTCGCACAAACGCGTGGAATGGTTCTTTGTCCTCGGTGTTGGCATAGAATTCTTTGACAATGTTGACCACAGCGGGTTCCGGCTCTTCTGTGAATTTCGTCCACCCCTTTTGATAAATTGGAGGCATTATCTCCCCATCGTTAGGATCCGGTGCCAACCCCCGCTCTGGTGTAAGGGCTTTGGTGAGCATGTAATTATACCGGTCGGCGGCGGCGGCGGCACTCGCAAATTTTCGGCGATCAAAAGTTCGGGATGGTTGAGATGGCCTTGAACTCTCTCCCCTTTGGCATTTTGATGTTGAATGCGAAGCCATGGTCTCTCTATATTGTTTAACTTGCCTTAGTTCTCCCCCAAACTTGGTTGAAACACAGTGACGAACACTTGGTGTGCACAAATGGTTATCCCCCATACTTATGAAATTGGCTCTCTAATATGGTGAATGAAGCTTGATAACTTGAGAATAGTGATATGCTTGCCTCTCAAATGGTTACAACTATCCTCTATGAAGGCCCTAATTCAAAATTTGATGAGTGTAATTGAAGAGTGGTGTGAGGAATATAGGTTGAGATGTGGTAATATATAGAGGTGGTGTGAGGGTGTTTATTGGTGGATTGAAGAGGTGGGGAGAGGTAGTGGAGCATTGGAATTCGTGGGGGTAGTGGATGGTGGGTGGTGGTTATGAGGAGTCTTAATTGAGGGAGAAGTTATAGGAGTTGTGGAGTCTAACATATGTAACTACCGAAAAATTCAGTTGAAATCCCGGACCCCCGCCCCGGCGGGAGTGTTAAGCTTGATAAGCCCGCCCCGGCGGGCATGGCTACTGCTATCTGACTTTGGGGATCCCCACCCTGGCGGGGGTTGTAGTGCTTTTGAGACCCACCCCGGTGGGCATGGTTACTGCCAAGCTCTCATGTTTTCTCACTTTGATTCATTATAACTCACTTAATGATCCATTATCCATCCTGCAAGATATAACACATGAGAATTAGTGAGTTATTGATAACATGATGTATTATGGAGGGATTAACTAGACTTTTATTGTATGTTACTACCTAATAATTGAATAAAAACTATATTTTAACAAATATGAATGACAAATACGAGAAATAAACTAAAGATTGGGTTGCCTCCCAATTAACGCTTAATTTTAAGTCGTTCAGCCTGACTATTTCCTGTTTAGTTTGTGTCGGCCAATGTGATGGCGATCACATCGGTGTTAGCTTCTCCACCCCAATAATGCTTTTGACGATGTCCGTTGACTTTGAACGTATCTAATGGATTGCGACTATAGAGTTCAACTGCGCCATGAGAGAATACCCGCTTGACAGTGAATGGTCCCGACCATCTTGACTTAAGCTTTCCTGGGAACAATCGCAGTCGTGAGTTGAACAAAAGGACTGATTGCCCTGGCTCGAATGTTCGACGCATAATTTTCTGGTCGTGCCATCTTTTAACTTTTTCTTTGTATAATTTGAAGTTCTCATAGGCATGAAGGCGAAATTCATCGAGCTCATTTAGTTGAAGTAGTCTCTTTTCCCCTACAGCTGCTTGATCGAAATTGAGTTTTTGAACCACCCAATAAGCCTTATGTTGTAACTAGACCGGTAAGTGACATGCCTTCCCGTACAGTAGTTGATATGGTGACATCCCGATTGGTGTCTTGTATGCAGTCCGGTATGCCCATAATGCATCATCCAACCGAAGTGACCAATCTTTCCGACTCGAATTTACTACTTTCTCCAATATCTTCTTAACTTCTCTGTTTAATACCTCAGCCTGTCCACTTGTTTGAGGGTGATACGATGTAGCCACCTTATAGTTAACCCCATACTTTGCCAAAAGAGCTGTAAAAGACTTATTGCAAAAGTGACTACCTTCGTCACTGATTATTGCTCTTGGCGTGCCAAACCTCGTGAAAATATTTTTTTTGTAGGAATTTGAGGACCACCTTGGCATCGTTGGATGGTAGTGCTGCAGCTTCAACCCACTTCGATATGTAATCCACTACGAGTAGAATATACTGATTGTTCAAAGATGATGGGAATGGCCCCATGAAATCGATACCCCATACATCAAAGATTTCCACTTCAAGAATCATTTGTAAAGGCATCTCATTCCGTTTCAAAATATTGCCTACCCTTTGACACCTATCGCATTGTTTAACAAAATAGTGGGCATCCTTAAATAATGTGGGCCAATAAAACCCAGATTGCAACACCTTCGCTGCTGTCCTCTCACTCCCATAATGTCTGTCATACGCAGATGAGTGACACTCATGCAGAATGTTCTTCACTTCACTGTAGGGGACGCACTGTCTAATCATTTTGTCGGTGCACTGCTTGGACAAATATAGTTCATCCCACATGTACCATTTCATGTCATGTAGAAACTTCCTTTTTTGTTGTCTTGTGAGGTCAGGTGGTAGAATGTTGCTCACAAGAAAATTTGCATAATCCCCATACCACGGAATCTCTGTAGTAATCCTAAATAGTTGCTCATCTGGGAATGATTCGGTAATTTCACATTTGTCTTCTTTTGCTTTCCCTTGGTTTTCCAGCCTAGACAAGTGATTGGCTACTTAGTTCTCCGTCCCCTTTCTATCCTTTATTTCTAAGTCAAACTCTTGAAGTAGGAGAATCCATCGGATAAGGCGTGGCTTAGCATCCTTTTTCGCTATTAAGTACCGAATCGCCAAATGGTCTGTGTAAACTATCACCTTAGTCCCGATCAAGTATGCCCAGAATTTGTCAAACGTATACACCACTGCAAGCAATTCCTTTTCTGTGGTTGTGTAATTGATTTGAGTCTCTGTGAGTGTTTTGCTTGCATAGTATATGCCGTGAAACACCTTGTCTCTTCGTTGGCCCAAAATAACCCCAACTGCGTAGTCACTTGCATCACACATTAGCTCGAATGGCATGTTCCAATCCGGTGCGATGATCACGGGTGCTGTAGTCAATTTCTTTTTCAATAATTCAAACGTTGACTTGCATTCTTCATCAAAACTGAAAGTAGCGTCCTTCTCTAAAAGACTACACAACGGTTTTGCAATTTTAGAGAAGTCCTTTATGAATCTCCTGTAGAACCCAACGTGTCCCAGAAAACTTCTAATACCCTTAACTGAGCTCGGGGGGGGGGGCAGTTTCTCGATTGTTTCCATCTTTGCTTTGTCAACCTCCAATCCTTGAGTTGATACCTTATGGCCCAAAATTATGCCCTCTTCAACCATGAAGTGGCATTTTTCCCAATTGAGTACAAGATTCATATCCTTACATTGTTGCAACACCATGACCAGATTCCCTAGGCAAGTATCAAAGTTGTCCCTATAGACTGAAAAGTCATCCATGAAGACTTCAACATTCTTCTCCACCATATCTAAAAAAATGGCCATCATACACCGTTGGAAGGTTGCAAGTGCATTGCATAACTCGAATGATATCCTCCTGAATGAAAATGTGCCGCAAGGGCAAGTGAATGTCATCTTTTCTTGATCCTTCAGAGCGATGACTATCTGGTTATAGCCCGAGTACCCATCTAACAAACAGTAATATTCATGTCCCGCCAATGTATCCAACATTTGATTAATAAAGGGCAGCATGAAATGGTCTTTTTGGGTTGCCTTATTCAATTTTCTATAATCCATGCAAACCCTCCAACCTGTCACTGTTCTAGTCAGTATTAACTCGTTGTCCTCATTCTACACCACAGTCATTCCTCCCTTTTTCGGTACGCACTGGACCGAACTAACCCACTTACTATCGAAAATCAGGTAGATGATACCGATATCTAACCACTTCAAAATTTCCTTCTTCATAACTTCCTTCATAATAGGGTTAAGTCGCCGTTGTTGCTCCACTATTGGTTTTGCCTCATCTTCCATCAAAATCTTGTGCATGCAAAATGAAGGGCTAATTCCCTTTATGTCCGCGATCGTCCACCCAATAGTTGATTTGTGTTCCCTAAATACCCTCAGCAACTTTTCTTCCTGCAATTCGTTAACTGCAGCTGAAATAATAACAGGTAAGGAATTTAAATTGCCTAAATACGCATACTTGAGGTGTTTAGGGAGTGGCTTAAGTTCCAACTTTGATGGCTCTTCCAATAACGATTTTAGTTTTTCTGCGGCTATCTCCTCCGTGTGCAATGGTTCAAACGATGTTCTGAATCTGCTAACCCATGGCAATGAGTCTACCATTTGTAAGTAATCCACCAATTTCAGGTCGTCGACCTCTTCATCCCCCAATAAAGTTGTTTCTAACGGATCGTTGACCAAACTCTTGCTCATATCTTCACTGATGATTTGCTCAACTAAATCCATCCAAAAACATTCTTCCTCATCCGTAGGGAATTTCATGGCCTTGAACACATTAAACTTTATTTCTTGATCTTGGACCCTCATAGTAAGTTCTCCTTTTTGTATGTCTATGAGTGTCCTACCCATGGCCAAGAAAGGTCTCCCCAGGATAATTGGGATGTTCTTGTCCTCCTCAAAATCCAGAATGATAAAGTCCGCGGGGAATATAAACTTATCCACCTTAACCAGTATGTCCTCTACTATGCCTCTCGGATATGTGACTAACCTATCCGCCAACTGCAATGAAATATTCGTAGGCCTTGGCGCGGGAAAACTCAATTCTGTGTATACTGACAATGGCATAAGATTTACACTCGCCCCCAAATCACATAAACACTTGCTAAAATGTATATTCCCGATTGTGCATGGGATAGTGAAACTCCCTGGGTCCTTAAGTTTTGGTGGCAATTTTTGTTGTAATACTGCACTACACTCCTCTGTTAGTGCAACTGTATCAAAATCTTCCCATTTCTTCTTCCTTGACAGAATCCCTTTCATAAATTTCGCGTAGCTCGGCATTTGCTCTAGGGCTTCTGCAAATGGTATGTTAATCTGGAGTTTCTTGAACACTTCCAAAAACTTTGCGAATTACTTGTCTAATTTCTGTTTTTGGACCCTCTGCTGAAACGGTGGTGGTGTATAAACAATTGGATTATTGTTTAACTTGGAATCCTCACTTTGCTTATCCTCACCCTTGTTTCCTTTGCCCACGTTACTGTCATCAACTTTGTCGTCCGGTGTTGTTGAATTTTCTATATTATCACCCACAAGATCTTTTCCACTCCTAAATGTAATTGCCTGATACTGTTCATGGTTACCCTTCGGATTTCTCTCTGTATTGCTTGGTAGGGTCCCTTGTGGCCTGTTATTTAGTGCTAAAGCAATTTGCCCCATCTGATTCTCCAAGTTCTTGATTGCTATTGCTTGATTTTTCATCGTCGCCTCATTACTGGTTATGTACTTTGACATCGATTCCTCGAAATCTGCTTTTTTTTTCCTGATGCTGAGCTGGTTGTTGCTGATTCTGAAAACTTGGGGGATATGATGCTTGTGGAGCTTGATGTTGCTGATTATTGCTCTATGAGAAATTCGGATGAATCCTATTCCCTTGATTATACGTATTCTGATATGTATTCTGTGGAATTCTGTTATAGTTGCCCACAAACTGTACAGATGCTGGATTAATCGCGCATTGATCCGTTGGGTGCTCTCCTGAACACAATTCGCATACTACCGCAACCTGCTGTACTTGAGCCCCAGTCGTGGCATCTAACTTTTTAGACAGCGCCGAAATCTGTGCTTGTATAGCTGTAACCCCATCTACTTCCAAAATCCCGCCTTTGCCTGTGTCATTCTTGCTGTGGGCCACTGGTAGTTGTTGGCCGCCATGGTTTCAATCAAATTATAAGCTTCCTCATAACTCTTAGCCATGAATGCTCCGCCCGACGCTGCATCAATACTCGTTCTGAGATTCCCATCCAGTCCGTTGTAAAAGGTGTTCATTTACAGCCACTTAGGCAATCCATGATGTAGGCATTTTCTGAGCAATTCTTTGTATCTCTCCCCTGCCTAATACAATGATTCCCCGTGTTGTTGCTCAAACATCGTTATCTCGTTCCTCATTTTTGCAGTTTTCGCCGGTGGGACGAATTTGGCGAGGAATTTCTGAGCTAAGTCCTCCCATGTAGTTATCGAACCTGGCGGTAGAGAATGCAACCAACTCTTCGCCTTGTCTCGTAAAGTGAATGGGAACAAGCGAAGTCTCACTGCATCATCTGACACCCCATTGTACCTAAAAGTGTCATAAATTTCCAGAAAGCTGACTAGATGTTCATTCGGATCGTCATTAGCCAATCCCCCAAACTGAAGTGAATTTTGAATCATTTGGATCGTCCCTGGCTTGATTTCAAATATATTAGCGGCTATTGCGGGCCTGGTAATGCTTGACTGCAGTTCAGTCACCTTGGGTGTGGCGAAGTCCCTTAATGCTTTCTGATCTTCGGCTGCCATTTCCTCTTCTTTCTCAAATGTTTCAAATTCTTTCCTCGTTTCCTTGATCCACTTACTTACCCTCTGGAACCTTTTCTCAATGTCGTCCACAAAAGGTAGCAAGTCTGGATTTTTGGACCGAGTTTGCATAAACTGCTTCAAACACCTGAAATTCGAGGGAAAAAAAATTGTTTAAGTAAAACTGGATTAATTAAAATGACATTGTAAAAATATTAAGATCTATACTAAATTGTTCCCCGGCAACGGCGCCAAAAACTTGTTGGGTAAAATCTATATACGCACAACACACAAGTATACGTGGTCAACAAGTAATAAAGTGATGAGTAGAGTATCGTTCCCACAGAGATCAACTAGCAATAATCTTAACTTACAATTACCAATTTTCTATTAATCCTAAGTTTATTAAACTATTCAACTCAATGTTTATAATTAAAGATACTAAATTAAAGAATAACAAACAACCACAAAACAATCACAAATATCAAAATCTGGAATTTCAAATAATTAATGGAGAATTAGACTTATAATTTCACCCTAAGCTTCACTCTGATTTTAACACCTTTATTCCAATTCAATTCACTATCCCAGTTTATTAATCAAGACCACGAATGTAGTATTAACCACCTCTCGATGCACTAATACCGTATTAACTTAAATCCACAATTAAGATAGAAACAAGTTAAACACCTTAATTAACTAACTCACTATATCTTTATGTGAATTACAATTAAAGAAGGGTTAAGAATAAGTTCTCTATCCAATTACGTGCGATGTCAAGCATATCTCTACCTTAACATTCATCAAGATTCTGCTATTCACAAAATTCATGAACACATGTTATATCAACTATGTCTAGATTTGAATATCCTATCTCGATTCCATACAAATCCACAAAGAATTATTGATCAGACAATTCATAAATTCAAGCTCAAATTAATATAGATAAACTAGAAATAGATTTTTGAAATGGAAATCAAAGTTATAAAATCATCGATTCACTCAAAGATCCATCATAAGCCTAAAAAGTGAATTAGTTCATCATAAACGAAATAAACACTGAATAAATCATAGAGAACATTCTTTTAATTACAAATAATAGCCTAAGACGAAGAATATTGAAAAACACCCTTCTCGTAGCCAAAATTGCAATCGTCTTGAAAATCTCCTCGGAATACTCCTCCCAAACTTGCTAAGAAAAAATGAGATTAATCTTCGTAATGTGTCTTGTGTGTTGTATAATTTTGTTGTTAATAGAGTAATATCCCTCCAACCCACAAGTCCCAGTCGAATTCTCTGCTAAATAGAGTCCATAAGCTATTCAAATGCCAAAAACCAACTCCCATCAAAGTTCAGCAAGCAACAGGAGTCTTCTCCAACCGAGACCCCCCGCTCCGGCGGGGGTGCACGCCTTATATAAGCCCGCCCCGCGCGGGCACCCTTCCTGTCAAGTCCTGATAGAGACCCCCCACCCCGGCGGGGGTATATAGTACAAACAAGCCCACCCCGGCGGGCATGTAATCTGTTAGATAATTTGCTGCACTTCAGGTCTTCTTCCCAATTCGCATCATTTGACTCCAAATCATCCCAATTGACTCCAAATATGCGTTAAACGTCACAACAACCATCCTACACATGAAATAGCATAATACAAGTAAAAACGAACATGAACACAAGAAATTAGCAACAAATAAGTATGAAATGGACATTGATTCGCGTATATAAAATGCACTTATCACATGCGACCATTGAGACACCGCCAACCAATAACTAGGATAATGTGCATCAAGAAGGTAATAATCCTCCTGTAAACAACACTGACTAAATGATGAACGATGGGATATTTAGGAGTATTCTACAATTCATGCAACACTAAACGAGAGAGACTCATGTTCAAAATGCAGATGAAAACAATGGTAACTCACGGTTGGTCACTGCTAAGCAATTTAATGAGTTGGAACCACTGAAGTTTTTGGGAAAGCCAGAGCCACTTAAGACAGAGGCATGGATTAAGCAGATTACCAATATATATAATGTCTTGGGATGCACTGAAGATAAAGAGGTTCCCTTCACCACCTTTATATTGCACGGAGAGGTAAATTACTGGTGGGAATTTGTAAAACGTACTCATCTGTCTACACTTAAGATGTCTTGGGAGAATTTTCAAGAATTTGTCAATGACAAGTACTTTCCAAAAAGTATTCGTCACATGAAGGAGGTGGAATTTATCAAGCTGGAATAGAACAATATATCTGTATCGCAATACGAGAAAAAGTTTACAGAGTTATCCTGATTTGCATCCCATTTGGTAGATAATTAGGAGCGTATGACGCGAATGTTTCTACGAGGTTTGAAGCCCAAAATTTGTCAATACCTCATTTCTCACAAACTTTGTTTATATTCAGATGTTGTAAATAGGGCTCAATTATTGGAGCGTGATAATGAGTCAACCCAACCAAAAGATAGAAGTCGACAAAACTATAGTGGTCATACCAGTGGCAATAGTCATCGAAGCGGTGATAACAAATATGGAGGAAATCATTATGCCAGAAATGGTAACCACTTCAGTGGTAATCCTGTCCAAGATAATAAAAGAAATGAGTTAAGTGAAGATTTTTAAAAGAGAAGGTTCAACAATGATGGAAAGACAGCAGCACCAACACCTATTTTTAAGAAAGGAGAACAACCACCGGTCGTATGCTACAAATGTGGACAGGAGGGACACATCAGTCCAAACTGTACGCAGCAACCCAAGGTATGTTTCAATTACGGAAAGGAAGATCATTTAACTCGATTTTATCATGCAGTGAAGTTGATAAGTGGGTTTTATACCTACTTATTGGATATAAATTCACGTGAACTATGCCTATCTCAAGTACATTTTAGTGTATTTTTAGTTGCATTTCGTAATATTTTGCATTACATGTATTGAGAACTCCTTTGGTATGAAAGTGCAGGTTATGGCATAACTTGGCGATGGTAGAGGGCATGTGATCAATGAAGGCACAACATGAGGATCGAGTAGAGCGAAGAAACCAAGCATTGGTGGATAAAAGAATGAGTAGTAGGACAAGAGTGAGCAGCAAGACAAAGTAGTAGCAGTAGCAGAATACAGAATCAAAACTGCAGAAGCCGCGCGGCTGCGCTGCTATATAGGCACAAACTCGCGCGCCCGCACGATCACCCGGATTTGACAGATTTTGAAGACGCGCACCCGCGCAATGATTATAAAGGGGAAGCGCGCCCCCGCGCGCAACATCTGAGGCTGCTGATCTGTTTTATTTTAATTTTCAAATTAAAAGAGTTGTAGTGGGTTAAAACAATTCTGGTTGGTACCAGACGTACTATTCAGTAGTTATTACGGGTTTTTCATATTGGAACTAGGGTTTTACACTTTGGGAGAGTTCCAACGTAGAACTAAGCCAAAACTTCATATTTTCTACTTCTTCTTTGGATTTTTAATCATTGTGGAAGACTACTGTTTCTTTGCTGGATTTTAATGCGGAATTGAACTTTACTATTGGATTGTAATCAGAAATTAGGTTTGATCGATTCAATCCTTTCTCTTTCAATTGTTTGTTTATTCTCCATGTTTTGCTTTGATCCCATGATGGCTTTTGGTTCAGTCATGAACAAAACTCCATTGTGGGATTCTAACAGATTTTAATATGTAGTTTAAATGCATGCTTGACTGCTGGACTGTTTTGCATATCATAAGGAATTTTTATCATGGTTGGTTTTCATGCATGAATAATTGATCACCATTCGTTTTAGTTACTTGTATGGAATTGAAAAATAACATGCGAGTATGGATTGTAATCATGATAGCATGTGTATATGGGGTTGTTTTGCTTAGCTTTGTTTTTCGTGAATCAGATAGACATATACTGTTTCACCGCATGAGTTAAATAGGGGTTTATGCTTAAATTCAATATTATTGCAATTTCACATAGACATATAGTGATTTTGGTTTTTTTGACGATTACATGGTGTCTATTGCATGTAGATGTTATGTAAGTGGGTCATAATACATTAAAAAATAGTTATGTCTACATTAGTACCCTTGGCTACTTTCCGTTGCTATGTGAACAATCTTGCATGATGATGGTAATTAGATGAATTATTAAATGAAGTTAGGATCCCATTATTTTCAGATTTGATTTATTCCATTATTATTCTTAGTCTAGTTGTTATTTGATTTTAAATTAATTTTCAATCATAATCATAATTATTAGTTTAAGCACAAGAAAATAGTGATAGAATTGATGCATAATAATTTGATTTAGCAACTTTTTCCGTGGATCGATACTCGACTTACTCTGTATTGCTTGTTGACACATGTATGCTTGCATGAGTTAGAGCTCTTTTGTTAAAACTAAAAAAGAGGCAACAAGTTTTTGGCGCCGCTGTCAG
The DNA here is from genome assembly GCA_016801055.1 of Panax notoginseng. Classification (NCBI taxonomy): domain Eukaryota; kingdom Viridiplantae; phylum Streptophyta; class Magnoliopsida; order Apiales; family Araliaceae; genus Panax; species Panax notoginseng. The sequence continues at coordinate 162,530,720 of CM029015.1, read as the reverse complement.
GGATTAGGCGTTTAAATTTTAATTATTATCATGAATTTTAAGTTATATTGTATGACTTAGACAAATCTAATCTTATCTCATTCCTATTTTTGTTTTTATTTTTGTTTCAGGAACTTGTATAAATTTTTATGCGCATGCGGTCATCCAATCCCAACTTAACACCTGCTCAGGACAACATAAACGGGAGAGGTTGGAAAGCGAGTGTTTGTAGAAATTTACAAGCACAGTTAGTGAATACTACATCTAATATGGTAGCCGAGGAACAAAGAGTAGAGCAAAGAGAAGAACACCGGGCTCTAAGAGATTATTTCATGCCGAACATTAATGGACTACAGTCAAGCATAGTCAGACCGGCAATAGCAGCAAATACTTTCGAGATTAAACTAGGCACAATTTAGATGGTGCAATATTCGGTACAGTTTGGGGGTGCTGCTACGGATGATCCGAATGAACACCTGTTGAGCTTTATTGAGATTTGTGATACATTCAGATACAAGGGGGTGACGGAGGATGTTATCAGACTGAGGTTGTTTCCATTCTCTCTGAGGGATAAAGCAAGGAGTTGACTTCATTCTTTGCCTTCTGGATCAATTACTACATAGGAGGACTTAGCACAGAAGTTCTTAGCCAAAATTTTCCCAATGGCTAAGACTGCGAAACTGAGGACAACTATCTCTCAGTTTGAGCAACAACAGGGTGAATCCCTATATGAGGCTTGGGAGAGATACAAAGAGATGCTACGGAAGTGTCTGCACCATGGTATGCTAGACTGGATAGTTATCAACACGTTTTATAATGGATTGGGATGACAGTCTAGGCTGACTGTAGATGCAGCTGCAGGAGGAGCATTATGGGCAAAGAGTTATGAGGAGGCCTATAACCTCATCGAAACAATGGTAGCAAATGATTTTCAGAACCCTACATCTCAGATGCCACAGTCCAAGGTTGTAGGTTTGTTGGAAGTGGATGCTATTACTCAGTTGTCGGCACAGATGGCAGCTATGGCGAAGAAAATAGATTCAATAGCCGAGAGCAAAGTGAAAACAGTTTCCTTTGTATGTGAGATCTGTGTAGGATCACACTCTACGGATCAATGTGCTATCAGTTCGGAGTCGGTACAGTATGTGAGAAATTACAGGAAAGACCAAGGACAGTTTCAGAACACATACAACCGTAATTATCCAAACTTTAGTTGGTCGAATAATCAAGGAAATCAGCAGAATCAGTTCTAGCCGAATAATCAGTTTCAGTCACAGCCAGCGTAGCCACAGTTTACACCAAGACCACCTTTTCCACCGGGATTTTCTCAACAACAACAACATCACACTCCAGCTGCACCTCAGCAAGAAAAGAAACCAAAAATGGAGGAGATGATGTTGAAGTACATGGCAAACACGGAGGTCATGATCAAAAGCCAAGCAGTGACTATTAAAAATCTAGAAACTCAGATGGGGCAAATGGCGAGCATGCTTAACAACAGGCCCCAGGGTTCATTGTCAAGTAATACGGAAGCAAATTCACGAAGAGACTAGAAGGAACAATGTCAAGCGATTACATTAAGGTCTGGGAAAAATATTGCAGGAACTGAGCATCGCGCGCCTGCTCCTGAATTACAAGTGGATGCCGCGCGGCCTCGCGAGTAGAAAACTGTGACTGCTGAGAAAGAAAATCTGGAAAATTCTGAAGTATAACATGAAGAGAAAGATAAAGCAGGTTCAGTTGAGAAGCCTAGGAGTTCAGTACCAATAGTTCACCCTCCGGTTCCGTATCCGTAGAGATTGAATAAGTAGAGGGAAGATAAACAGTTCGACAAATTGTTGGAGGTCTTTAAGAAGCTGCAAATCAACATACCTTTTGCTGAGGCATTGGAACAGATGCCAAGTTATTCAAAGTTCATGAAGGGTATATTGTCAAGGAAGAGGAGATTAGACGAGTTTGAGACAGTAGCCTTGACAGAGGAATGCAGTGCAGTACTTCAGCGTAAACTACCTCCAAAGCTGAAGGATCCGGGCAGTTTCATAATTCCATGCACGATCGAAAAGATGAACTTCGATAAATGTCTATGTGATCTTGGGGCAAGTATCAATTTGATGCCCTTGTCAGTGTTTAATCAGTTGGGATTGCCAGATCCAAGGCCGACAAATATTTCTTTGCAGCTAGCTGATAGATCCGTAATGTATCCATGGGGAATAGTTGAGGATGTACTGGTGAAAGTGGACAAATTTATCTTTTCGGCTGACTTCATCATTCTGGATTACGAGGAAGATAAAAGTATACCAATCATACTGAGAAGACCATTCTTAGCCACAGGAAGGACTTTGATAGATGTGCAGAAAGGGGAACTCACGATGCATGTACATGATCAGGAGGTCACTTTTAATGTCTTCAAAGCAATGAAGTTCCTAACAGATGAAGAAGAATGTTTCAGAGTTGATTTGGTGGACCGTGTATTAAATGATGAAGTTGAGGGTCTGGTGGAGTATGAACCATTGAGAAGTGTTATTGCTGAAAATTCAAAATTGGAGGATGAGGAATTCACCGAACTTGTGCAATACCTGGATACCACTCCACAATTCAGAAAATTCAGAACACCTGTCGAGCCATTGACAAAAGCTGGAGAGACATCGGTAAAATTAAAGCCATCTCTTGAGACACCTCCAGAACTTGAATTAAAACCACTTCCAGATCAACTCAGGTACGCATTTTTAAATAAAGATTCAAAGCTACCTGTGATTATTTCTGCTGCACTAACATCTTTTCAGGAAGAAAAATTGCTAAGAGTGCTTAGAGAGTTCAAATCGGCTATTGGATGGACCATAGCAGATATCAAAGGGATCAACCATTTGTTTTGCATGCATAAGATCCTGTTAGAAGATGATAGTAAGCCGTCGGTGGAACAACAAAGAAGGCTTAATCCGATAATGAAAGAAGTGGTTAAGAATGAGGTACTGAAATGGCTGGATGCAGGCATAATCTATTCGATTTCAGACAGCTCATGGGTGAGTCCAGTGCAGTGTGTACCGAAGAAGGGTGGTATGACCGTTGTTACTAATGAGAATAATGAATTAATTCCAACACGAACAGTGACAGGATTGAGAGTCTACATGGATTACCGCAGGCTCAACAAAGCTACAAGGAAAGGCCATTTTCCACTACCATTCATTGATCAGATGTTGGACAGATTAGCAGGGCATGAGTATTATTGCCTTCTGGATGGTTATTCAGGCTATAATAAGATTATGATAGCTCCAGAAGACCAGGAAAAGACTACCTTCACATGTCCATACAACACTTTTGCTTTCAGGAGGATGTCTTTCGGGTTGTGTAACGCTCCAGCCACCTTTCAAAGATGCATGATGGCTATATTTTTAGACATGGTGGAACAGAACGTGGAGGTATTTATGGATGATTTCTCAGTCTTCGGGGACTCGTTTGATTTATGCCTTGAAAATTTGGTAATGGTTTTGACGAGGTGCGTTGAGACGAATTTAGTGCTGAACTGGGAGAAGTGTCACTTCATGGTACAAGAAGGAATCATACTGGGACACAAGGTTTCGAAGAAGGAACTCGAGGTGGATAGGGCTAAGCTGGAAACTATTGAGAAGTTACCACCACTTACTCCAGTAAAAAGTGTTTGCAGTTTTCTGGGACATGCAGGTTTCTACCGCAGATTCATCAAGGACTTCTCCAAGATAACTAAACCACTATACAGTTTATTGGAGAAGGATGCATAGTTTAACTTTAATGAGGCTTGCGTGTCGACATTTGAACACTTAAAGTGGAAACTAACTTCAACACCAGTGATTACTGCACCGGATTGGGATTTGCCATTTGAGCTGATGTGTGATGCCAGTGATTACGCCGTAGGGGCTGTTTTGGGGCAGAGGAAAGAGAAGATGTTTCATGTGATATATTATGCCAGCAAGACCCTTACAGACGCACAATTGAACTACACCACCACAGAGAAAGAGTTATTGGCAGTGGTGTATGCCTTTGATAAATTTTGAGCATATCTAATTGGCACAAAGGTGATAGTATATGCGGATCATGCGATAATTCGTCATTTAGTGGCAAAGAAGGATGTAAAGCCCCGGTTGATCAGATGGATTTTATTACTGCGGGAATTTGATTTGGAGATCAAGGACAAAAAGGGCACTAAAAACCAAGTGGCGGACCACTTATCTCGACTTGAGAATCCGAAAAGGGAGGCAGACGATAAGGTTTTAATCAATGAATCCTTTCCAGATGAGCAATTGTTTGTGGTGAAAGGGGAAGTGTCATGGTTCGCAGATTTTGCGAATTATTTGATGAGTAAGATGGTACCTTCTGACTTGGTGGGTTATTAAAAGAAGAAATTTCTACATGATGTCAAATGGTATATATAGGATGAGCCTTATTTATTTAAACAGTGTTCTGATCAAATGATAAGAAGGTGTATTCCGTATAGCGAGACCGAGGGGATTTTGCAGAATTGTCATTCTACTGTGTATGGAGGTCACTATAGAGGAGAAAGAACAGCGGCTAGAGTACTACAAGCAAGATTCTACTGGCCGACAATTTTCAAGGATGCCTACAGTTTCGTCCAGAGGTGCGATAGATGTCAGAGAGTGGGGAACATCTCAAAAAGAAATTAAATGTCGTTAAATACGATCCTCAAAGTAGAAATTTTCGATGTGTGGGGGATTGATTTTATGGGACCTTTTGTTTCTTCCTGTGAAAATCTCTACATCTTGCTCGCAGTGGATTATGTCTCGAAATGGGTAAAAGTGGAAGCTCTTCCGACAAATGATGCCAAGGTAGTCCTCAGGTTTTTACACAGAAGAATCTTCACTAGGTTTGGGACTCCAAGGGCCATCATCAGTGACGAAGGCAGTCATTTCTGCAACGGGCAGTTTACAGCTTTGTTGGCTAAGTATGGGGTGAACCATCATATTGCTATAACTTATCACCCCCAAACGAATGGCCAAGCTGAAGTGTCGAATCGAGAAGTAAAAAGAATCCTTGAAAAGGTTGTGAATCCCACGAGGAAGGATTGGTCGTTAAAGTTAGATGATGCAGTATGGGCCTATAGGATTGCATACAAAACTACGTTGGGCGTGTCACCTTTTCAGCTTGTGTACGGAAAAGCCTGTCACCTTCCTATGGAGCTAGAGTATAAGGCATATTGGGCGATTCGGAAGCTCAATTTTGATTTGAAAGCTGCAGGGGAGAAACGCCTACTCCAACTCAATGAGTTGGATGAATTCAGATTATAGGCATGTGACAATTCAAAGCTGTACAAGGAGAAGGTGAAGAAATGGCATGACCGAAAGATTATTGATAGAACATTCGAACCAGGACAAAGGGTTTTGCTTTATAACTCCAGACTTGAACTTTTTCCCAAAAAGCCAAAATTGAGATGGTCAGGGCCATTTACAGTGAAGACTGTATTTCCCCATGGTGCAATTGAAGTATTTGACAAGTTTTCGGATAAGCCTTTTAAGGTGAATGGGCAGCGATTGAAGCATTATTTTGGTGGCGAGGTGGACAGACAGAAAGTCACCTCAATTCTTTTTTCAACATGAGATTCAGAGATAGTCAAGCTAATTGACTATAACTTAGCGCTTGATGGGAGGCAACCCATTACTCTATCTCTACTTTTTATTTATTCAATTTAAGTTGTTTTAGTTAGCTCATTTTCATTCTTAGTTAGGATAGTGTGATTATCGTTGCATAATTATCATAGTTCTGAAACTGAACAGGAATATGTTTGTGCATTACATTGAAATGAGGGTGACAAAATAGACACTCGTGTTGATTTAGTAAATCATGTTTTGACAGTGTCTATTGATGGCATTGCAGGTGTTTTTGAATGCATACATTACTGTCTTGCAGTACAAGAGATGAAAACTGGAAGTGCAGGATGCAGGGTCGCGCGCCCGTGCCATGTTGCAGCGCGCTCGCTCTACACGTGTATCAGATTGAAAACTGCACTCGCCCGAGCCCAAAACCCGTTGAAAGTCCGCGCGGCTGAGCGCGACACCAGACAGAAAAAATTTTTATGATTAAAAATGTGGTGGGGCTCATTTGGTCTCTAATTTGAAATCATATAGAGGCGTCTTCTCTTGCTCTCCTTAACACACACGTCTCTTCACCTATCGGCTGTTACAAATTGAGCCCTAACTATCCTCTCCATTACGTGATTGTCGCTGCAGTATTTACACCCATGATTACACCCATGCTTTATAAGTGCAGTATAAATCTAGGGTTTCTGATTGGGTTATGCATAAATGAGTTTGGAGGTATTCTCATCATCAGCTCTTATTCATTATCGAGCAAATCATCTGCATTCTCTCTATCTTCTGCAAATGGGTCCAAAACGAGCACGTTCTATCTCTTCTTCCTCCTCTTCGTCCTCCAGTAACCAAGAAGAGGATGACGTGGACCACACAAAATTTATCAGTTTGGAGGCACAAATAGTTATCGAATAGTGGCCAAATTATTTATGAAGGAACGAGGATTTAAGCCTAAAAAGCAAGATGGCCAACTATGTAATATGATACGCGAAAGAGGCTGGGTTGGCTTGGCTATAACTCCTATGCCTATTCCCATGGGAGTTGTTCGAGAGTTCTACGTGAATGCTAAGGACATAACGGGAGGAATAATGCTGGTTTGAGGAGTGCAAGTGGATTTTTGACCTCCAGCGATCCGAGCAGTTTTCAGAATACATGACACACCACCGACTGGGTCTGCTAATTGGGTCGAAGGTGCGCATCTAGAAATGGATTTGGAATTAGTAATTGCTGAATTGTGCATTCCAGGAACAAAATGGAACTATAAGGCATGAACGAATGAGCCTAAAACTTTTCCAGCAGCCGCCTTGAATCGATATGCAAAAGCATATAATCTGTTTATCTGTGCCAAGTTAGTTCCGTCATCTCACCAGCATGAAATAACCACTGAGCGGGCTATCATTTTGTGGGGCATCATCAAAGGCAAGTACATTGATGTAGGCCACCTAATTCATCAAAACATGTTGCGTTATTTATGGGGGAGCACTACGGGGGGTATTCCATATGCGTCTGTGGTAGCCATGCTTTGTGTCCAACAAGGAGTCCAGTGGGATAACAAGCAGATGCAGAACCCGAGCCAAAACATCACACATGCAACTATTGCCAATTTTAAGGATTGGACGGGTGGTGAACCACATCCGAGGGGATTAGATTTTATCATTCAGCCCACATTTCTAGAGTCCCCACTGCGACCCTCTCATACTGATGAAGCAGGACCATCCACTCAAGCACTGGCTGCTAATGGAGATCAACAGCTCCGAAGGTTGGAGCGTAAGGTTGATGCCATGTACGATAACTTTGCAGCGTTTGCTACGGGTCTCACGAGGTCATTGGCGGAGGCTTTTGCACTGCCGGTACAACGCTTGAGTGGCCTCAGTTCGGGACAGCTGTGCCATATCCACCACCAGATTCACCACCCGAAGAGGGTGGTGCGGCTGAGCGTTAGGGGAGTTTTCTTTAACCCTTTACCTTCATTCACTGGGACATTGAATATTATAAGTTTGGGGGTATTGGGGTGGTAGTATAGTTGCATTTAGTATTTGCATATTTAGTGTACATTTTGCATGTTTATGTTGCATATAGTAGTTTGCTTGTCAAAAATTTTTTGTTTATTATGTGTGTATGTTTAGTTTGCATGTCTCGCAAAGTCTAACTTTATGGAAATTGTGTCTAGCCGATGATGATAGTGAATTGTGAAGGATTATTGAGTACTTTGGATAACATGAACCTAGTTATAATGTTTTACACGATGAAATTCATGTTGCTATTTAGATGCTTTTGGTTTGCACGGACGTGTTCACAATCACTTGTAGGTATAAGAATTATGTGTCGCATTGCTCGATAGAAAACGTAGTTTTAAAAAGGGAAATATGTGGAAAGTGAACATAGACTGTTTAAAACATTGATATTCAAACTTTGAGAAAACATGGGTATGCTATGTTCACAAATATATATATATATATATATATATATATATATATATATAGCAAAAAGCAATAACCTGGATAGTCTTATTTCGGGGCCCTGGCTACTTGAGTAAGTACGCCCGTAGGGGTGTCTTAACACCTAGCACCCTAAGGTCTTTCATGGTTTGGGAGTCGTTGGTTGAAATCTCGCTAAGGGGTAGCAGTGTTTGCCTAATGGAATAGGGCATTGCACAGTTATGTGAAAAAAAAGAGAAAATGAAAAAAAGAAAAGAAAAAAAATAGCAATAAACACCGCGGGAAAGAGCGAAAATCGCCCTCGTGAGTAGCAATAAAGCAGTTAAGCCCATTGTTGCACCTTAGTTTGTTTTGATATGTTGGAACAGTTTTTGTTGCATAAGTACACATAAGTCTTGATTTAGACTGTAATTTTCTGTTTTGAGCAGTTTAGCATGTGTATTCTTTGCTTAAATTAAGTTTTGGTGAACACAACACACACACACAACATCTCTATAGCATATATGAATTATCTGAGTGTACGATATTATGCCTATAGTTTAGTTTGAATTGGTATTCTTGAATCTGGATAATTCGCTAAGGCATTTTGGACTGAAATTCTGTTAGAGCTGGAACAATGTGAGACTAGTTTGCAGCATGAATGTAGTTGCATAGGATGCAGTTGCATTTTCATTATTTATTAGTATGCATTGCTTGAGGGCAAGCACCAGTTCAAGTTTGAGGGTATTTGAGAAGTGGGTTTTATACCTACTTATTGGATATAAATTCATGTAAACTATGCCTATCTCAAGTACATTTTAATGTGTTTTTAGTTGCATTTCGTAATATTTTGCATTACATGTATTGAGAACTCCTTTGGTGTGAAAGTGCAGGTTATGGTATAACTTGGCGATGGTAGAGGGCATGTGATCAATGAAGGCACAACATGAGGATCGAGTGGAGCGAAGAAACCAAGCATTGGTGGATAAAAGAATGAGTAGCAGGAAAAGAATGAGTAGCAGGACAAGAATGAGCAGCAGGACAAAGCAGTAGCAGCAGCAGAATACATAATCAAAACTGCAGAAGCCGCGCGGCCGCGCGGCTATATAGGCACAAACTCACGCACCCGCGCGATCACCCGAATTTGACAGATTTTGAAGACGCGCACCCGCGCGATGATTACAAAGGGGAAGCGCGCGCCCGCTCGCGACATTTGAGGCTGCTGATCTGTTTTATTTTAATTTTCAAATTAAAAGAGTTGTAGTGGGTTAAAACAATTCTGGTTGGTACCAGACGTATTATTCAGTAGTTTTTACGGGTTTTTTATATTGGAACCAGGGTTTTACACTTTGGGAGAGTTCCAACGTAGAACTAAGCCAAAACTTCATATTTTCTACTTCTTCTTTGGATTTTCAATCATTATGGAATACTACTGTTTCTTTCCTAGATTTTAATGCAGAATTGAACTTTACTATTGGATTGTAATCAGAAATTGGGTTTGATCGATTCAATCCTTTCTCTTTCAATTGTTTATTTATTCTCCATATTTTGCTTTGATCCCATGATGGCTTTTGGTTCAGTCATGAACTAAACTTCATTATGGGATTCTAACGGATTTTAATATGTAATTTAAGTGCATGCTTAACTGCTGGACTGTTTTACATATCATAAGGAATTTCTATCATGGTTGGTTTGCATGCATGAATGATTGATCACCATTCGTTTTAGTTACTTGTATGGAATTGAAAAATAACATGCGAGTATGGATTGTAATCATGATAGCATGTGTATATGGGGCTGTTTTACTTAGCTTTGTAATTCGTGAATCAGATAGACATGTACTATTTCACCGCATGAGTTAAATAGGAGTTTATGCTTAAATTCAATATTATTGCAATTTCACATAGACATATAGTGATTTTGGTTTTATTGACGATTACATGGTGTTTATTGCATGTAGATGTTATGTAAGTAGGTCATAATACATTAAAAAATGGGTATGTCTACATTAGTACCCTTGGCTACTTTCCGTTGATATGTGAACAATCTTGCATGATGGTGGTAATTAGATGAATTATTAAATGAAGTTAGGATTCCATTATTTCCAGATTTGATTTATTCCATTATTATTCTTAGTCTAGTTGTTATTTGATTTTAAATTAATTTTCAATCATAATCATAATTATTAGTTTAAGCATAAAAAATAGTGATAGAATTGATGCATAATAATTTGATTTAGCAACTTTTTCCGTGGATCGATACTCGACTTACTCTGTATTGCTTGTTGACACATGTATGCTTGGATAAGTTAGAGCTCTTTTGTTAGAACTAAAAAAGAGGCAACAAAAGTCAAGTCCAGCTGGGACGGTGACACCAAAGGATGTCCCGGACAAGTCAAAATCGGTAGTTAAAGGGAAAGTGTTTGTTGTGACCACCCAAAGAGCGAGGAACCCGAACGAAGTTATCACAGGTAAGCTAATCATAAACTCTTTCAAAGTTTATACCTTATTAGATATCGTTTCTACCCATTCTTTTATTTCAACTGCTTGTGCTCAACGTTTAAATTTGACTCTAGAGAAATTAGACTTTGACTTATCTATTGAAACTCCGTTGGGAAAAACCTTCGTTACATCCACCATTTGTAAATCGTGTTTAATTCAAATCGATATTTTTACATTACCTGTTGATCTCATCTCTTTGAAAATACTTCCATTTGATGTGATTTTAGGGATTGATTGGTTAACTACTCATCATGCTAAAATTGATTATTTTTGTAAGGTTGTTAGTTTTCATATTCCTAACCAACCTATTATGTGAATTCAAGCAATCATATCACTAAAGTCAATTACTGTCATATCAAGCCACAAAATCATTCGTTTATTAAAAAACGAATGTCAAGCTTTCTTAGCCCATGTCACAGATTTAAACAAAAATATGTCAGATTTGAATGATATTTCTATTGTTAATAAATTTCCTGACGTATTTCCCAAAGAACTTCCTGGCCTACCCCCAGAGCGTGAAATCGAATTTTTTATTGACCTTGAACCCGGTACAATCCAAAACTCCATATCGAATAGCTCCTATTGAACTTCAAGAGTTAAAAACCCAACTGCAGGAACTGTTAGACATTGGTTTCATTCGTCCTAGTGCATCTCCTTGGGGTGCTCCTATTCTATTCGTAAAGAAGAAAGATGGTAGTATTCGATTTTGCATTGACTATCGAGAGTTGAATCATATCATCATCAAAAATAGGTATTCGCTATCTCGCATTGATGACCTGTTTGACTAGTTACAAGGTGGTAAATTCTTTTCGAAAATTGATTTTCGTTCCGGATATCATCAATTAAAGATTAAAACCGATGACATTCCAAAGACTACTTTCAGAACGCGATACATGTATTACGAATTTCTAGTCATGTCTTTTGGATTGACTAATGCTCCTAATGCCTTCATGGATATGATGAACCGAATATTTAAAGAATATTTGGATTATTTTGTGGTTGTCTTTATTGATGACATCCTCATCTACTCCAAAAGCCATTAAGATCATGAGCAACATTTGAGGCTGATACTCCAAAAGCTTCGTGAAAACAAGTTATATGTCAAGTTGAAGAAATACGAGTTCTGGCTTGAGGAAATAGCATTCCTTGGGCACGTGATATCGAAACATGGAATATCAGTTGACCCGACGAAGATTGAAGCAATACAAAGTTGGGAGCAACCTAAGTCAGTAACCGAAATACGTAACTTTCTGGGCTTAGCTTGTTATTATCAGAGATTCGTGGAAGGATTTTCTTGAATCGCTACTCTATTAACTCAGCTGACTCGAAAAAATAAAAATTCGAATGGAGTGAAAAATGTGAGAAGAGTTTCTAAAAACTCAAGAGGAGACTCATTCACTAGTACAAAACCATAAAAAGACAACACTTAAAACATAACGTTTTTATAAAAAATATTGTGGTATTTTTTTTACAACGTTTTTTAACAAAACGTTGTAGATACATATGAAAAAATGTTATATATTTATAAGGATAATTTTTAATTTTAAATAGATAACGTTTTTATAAAAAATACGGAGCAAAATCATATTTTCAAAAATCCTCAAACCCTCCTTTAAAAAACATGGAGGCCCGGGAGTCGATTAAGAAAAAAAAATTGGCGTTCCTTTGTTCCCTTCCTCTTTTCAAAATCCTCGAACCCTAACTCAACCATTTTACTCGTTCGCTTGAGAGCCTTAAGCTTAAAGACTAATGGCGACTTACAGAATATCTCATCAGTCTACGGCGGGTTGGGGAGAAGGAGATGACTGGGAGCTCATCAACGGTGGTCCTCATCGCTCTTCACACTCCATCACCACCACTACCAGCTCCCGCTTCACCGCCGCCACCGTCGTCGCATCCCTGCTTCCATCTAGCTTCAAATTACTGATTTCATTAGCGATTTTGTACGGCCTCATGTCCTTTGTTGTTTACTCTGTCATCCACATGAAGTTTATCAAACCCCTCGGCATCGACGCTCCTCTGGATGCCAGAATAAGCTCGAAATCGATGACGACCAAAAATTATGAGTTTTGTTATGAACTATGTTTACTTTAATTTCTGCTCTAACGCTCTCGTTACACTTTATTTTTGTTCTTTAAGCTCCCTGATACTTATTTCTCCACGCTTTTTCTGATTTAGGGTTTCTTTAGTTCATTTATTTGTTTGTTATCTCTCCGACTAAGCTTGTTTACTGTTCGGCCTGATTTGTGTATTGAATTTGGTTTATAATATTGGAGCATTGTCCATTGGTCATTGCAATTTGGTATGTAAGCTTGCCAAGCAACAAACACTGATTGAATTGCAAAAGAGTACTCGTTTTTGTTGCATTTGATGAACGCATGAAGTTATTATGAATACATCTGCACTATTTTAAAATTTAACTTGCACTCCTTTTGTTATAGTTTGATTTTCTACTAGATGTTGTTATACTCTATTCATTTTAGCTGATACTGGCAAAAATGTATACAGAAAATTTGTGGTTATTATTCTAGATATTGAACTTTTTTTAATGTAGGATTATTATCATGGATTTTTTTTTGTTTTAGATTCTAATTGAGCATTTTGGTTTCAGATTTATATGCTTACTTTCTGATGGCGGTATGTAAAGGCACTGACATTTCAAGTTCCATATATTCTATTTGTTTTCATATTAGCTTGTGTACTGACTTGGTGTGTGTCTTAGGTTGAAAGACTTTTTAAAGATAAAGCAACTGAAGAAAAGTGTGATCGAGCTAGGATGGTGAGTCCTGCTTTCTCAGACTTTCTAATGGACACATATCTGTAGGGGTGCTCATCGGTAAAAAAACGAACCGGTACCGAAAAAACCGAACCGGTATCGAGCCGAAAAAACCGAAAAATCAAGAACCGAAACCGGCACCGAATTACCGGTTTCGGTACCGGTTCGGTACAAAAGCGGTACCGGTTTTTTCGGTTCGGTTTTCGGTTATACCGCATGCATAATAATTAATTTTTTTTAATATATTAACAATTTTTTTTAAAACTAAGAAATCATCTACAATTATATATCAATTGAAGTTGTTTATGAGTTATGGTCTTATGGTCTTATGGCCTTATGAGTTTAAGCTACTGTGTGCACGCCAGAGTCCAAACTGCAGGTGTTTATGAGTCAAGCTATTGTATTTGTGTACAATTGAAGACTTGAATAGTTGAAGTCATGCAAAAAACTGACATATATCAAGAAGTATGTACAATTGAAGTCATACTCATTTTGCATCACACAAGTCTCCATCTAATTACACTTGATGTATTTTGAAGTCATACTCATTGAAGTCAAGCTATTTTGATGTAGAATTCACACTTGATGACACTCATTCTCCACAGATGCAAATCAGTTTACATTCCCTGTGAGATATGAATACTTCATAACATTCTAAAGTAACAGTAACACCTTTTATATTACTGTTACATAGTCAATTATATAATTAGTAAAAAGGATTCTAATTAGTCCAAATAAATAATCTCAATAAATAAGAAAGAGACTAAGAGAGTACATCTGTACATGAGTGATGAGTTAAACTATTAAAGTACTTAAAAATTAAAATATTAAAGAGAGTAAAGTTAATAAATTTCGGTTTTTTTCGGTACTTCGGTTCTTACCGAATTCTAAAAATCAAGTACCGCTACCGAAACCGAAAAATCAAAAAAACCGAAGAACCGGTACCGAAAAAACCGAAACCGAAAAAAACCGGTACCGCCGGTACCGGTTCCAACCGGTTCGGTAAAAAAACCGAAAAACCGAATTTTTTGAGCACCCTTGCATATCTGCTTTATTCAAATAAAAATAATCAATTTATGGCATTCATATATAGTTGTATGATATTTATTGTATAGTGATAGCTTTATTCAAATTTTAGCTCTTCTGCTGGACCTTCTGTGAGGGATTGTATCTTGCTTGCAGCTTGTGAAGCACATGAGACACTTCCTCAAAGTGTAGAGTTTCCAGCTGATGTATTTACGTCTTGCCTCACTACTCCCATCAAGATGGCATTGAGATGGTGACCATTCTCTGTAGTCACTGTTTATTTAATCATAACATCTGCTTCTAACATGTATGCCAACTCTTGGCAACTTTTCCCAACATATTCCTTTTTATGTGACTGCATTTCTGGAACAGTCAACTCTACAAAGGACCATATAAAATTACTGGATAACTCGTCATCATTGATAATTTGTATGTTGTAACTTATCATAAAAAGAAGATAATTTATAGGTTCTTTGGTAGATTTAAAAAAGGACACGTGGCTGAATTTTACTTTTATTGTTTTATTGTGCTTAATATTCTTATGTCTGAAAATGTTGATTGGTGTATAAATCTGTTTCATTAGATGGTTAGCTGCTATCCTAATTTTTTTTGTTTTTGCATGCATTTTTTATTATTTAAAATTTATGTATTTATTTGCATAATTAAATGTCACTTGATTTTTGAATATGGGTTTGATGAGTTAGTAATTATAATGCTTTGTGAGTCTTTATACATACATATGGTCGTGCTTTCCTAATCTTCTGATTATCCTTCTCGGCTTCCAGGTTTTGCACTTGATCTTTGCTTCATGAGTCTCTTGACTATTCACTTATTGATAGAATACCAAGCAAACAAACAGACCGAAAAACACTGCTTGGGGAGCTGAATTGGATTTTTACAGCAGTGACGGACACGATTGCCTGGAATGTTCTCCCACACGGTAATGAGGAAGTGATAGTGATTTTTATTTGTGAATTTGTTTGTTAACTTCTCTATGGCTGGGAGATTGTATCCATTACTAATTTTTGCTTTACGCAGATTTATTCCAGAGATTGTTCAGACAAGATCTGTTGGTTGCCAGTCTCTTCTGAAATTTCTTGCTTGTAGAGAGGATTATGCTCTCTACAAATTGTTCTCCAATTTCGTATCCTATGTTACCCCCTACCCATCAGCATCATATGTGGTAGGTGGAGCTGCGTGTCACAGTTTTCTAGAAGCATTTGTTCATTTATTTGTTTTTAATCCATCACGTTTTGCAATGCAGGGACGCATGGGACATGGCTGCTAAAATATGCCTTGCTCAGCTTCCAGCATTGGTTGAGGATCCAAATGCGGAGTTCCAGGTGTTATTTGTTATTTTTTTCTGATATTTATAACAAGTATGCTATAACTGCTTGCTACTCGTTGATGCTTGTTGTAATTGGATCTTTAAGCTTAGTCTGCTGCTGCCTGCTGCTGCTTTGGGCCTTTTGCTCTTTGTCATGGGTGGCTATTGGTAAGAGGTTTCAGCTTGCCTGCATCTTAACTGTTATGGGCGAAATGTTTGCACTAGTTTCTTGGGTTTTTATGATGGCTGTTCGTCTTAACTGATTTTGTTTTGTGCTTGGGTGTCTGAGTTGCTTGTGGTTGTTGGGGTTGTTTATGCATTGGGTCCTACCCCTCGTGAGTTTTGGTGTTGCTTTTGCTTTGCTGTGTTGCTGATTCTGATCTATTATGTTGTGATGAGCTGCCTCTGTTATGTTGTTGTTACTGATGGGCGTGATGTCGTCTGCTGTTGCTGCTGTTGCTTGCTGCTACTGATTGGCTGCTACTTCTGCTACTGTTGTTGCTTGCTACTGTTTGCTGGGTGAGTTGCTTTTGTTTTTGTAGTTCAATGTGGTTTTATAAGATATAATCTCTCTTCAGTTGGACTAAGTGGATTTTATTTTCCTTTTAGACTGCAGAAATGCCAGATTTATATGTAGATGGTGAGTATGGCCTTAGCGGTTTTGCGGTTGACAGTGTAAAAAAGTATTCAGTTATCAATGGGAAAAATATTGTGGTCGGAGATGTCCTCATTGGCCTACCTTCCAGTGGACTTCATTCGATCTAATAGGAAGATGCCCCATTCATTTCGGTTGGACTGCAAAATCTATTAGGGTACCATTGATTACATTAAGAATAGGAGTTGTACAATTTACTTGAGGTGTGTTGCTTTTATGCTAAAACACATAATTTTCTTCACTAGTAATGGTACACTGTTAAATAAATAGTGCATGCACGCGCACACTCACACACTCACACACTCACACACTCACACACTCACACACTCACACACTCACACACATACACACACACATATATATATATATATATATATATAGCCATCGTGATTTTCTTAACCATTGCCTCATTTATCTGACTCGGAAGCTGCATTTACTTAGAATTACTCATTTACTTGAGTGTGTCTCTTTTCCTTGCATTATAGTAGCATCAAATGTTTCTGAGATGGATCTTAAGTACAAACCATAATGGATGCTACCAAAGTTATGTGCGACTCACTTATGTATCATAGTGTTATATAGATCAGCCATAGGATCGTGGTATCTGTTTCTTTTATATACTCATTCTAAAAGTCAGTTGTTATTTTCGTGACAGTTTTTTGACAGCTTCCTTTCGCAGCCATGCTCATATTAAAAAATTATTTGATTTTGGTGATAGAGGCAATATTGGATCTGAGCAGTTAGTAATCAACTATGATGGTTGAACCAACTAGGGTTTGCCTGTGGATGATCACAGTTCCAACAGTCCTAACTCTGCAGGTGAGTTCCCTTCAGTATAGAAAATTAGACTTCGAAGAATTTTGTGCCGCAGCAATAAGTGTACATCAGCTGGAAGGAATGAACAGCTGGGAGTAATATGCACGCCGTGCCTACGAACTGTTTGAGAAAGATGGAAATAGACCTATTATGATAGAGTAACTTGCCTCTGTATGATCTCTCTTTTAAGATTTCACTGTTAAGCATTTGATTATATAGTTATGATAGAGGAACTTGCCTCTATGACCTTTTATGTAATATTTTGTGGATGTAGTAATTTGAAAATGTAAACATATGGTATTATTGAGATGTATTTTGAATGGTTGATACATTTTGGCTTGAAATGGTAATTTAAAGTTTTTTTAACTATATATCATGGCATTAGCAGTCTTACAAACATTGCAGGTGTACCATTGTGTATGTAATTTCAAATATAGGTAAACTAAAAACAGTTGTTATATGCATGAATTATAACATTTTCAAGTCTTTATATAACGTTTTAAAAACATTGTATAAATGAGTGTAAACGTTGTCTGATGTACTAAACCACAACATTTTAAGTCAGAAAACGTTGTGGAATTATATCATCTACAACGTTTTTAAGCATTCAAGAATTTATGGAAAATAAATATACGTTTTTTAAGAAAAAAACGTTGTGTAATGTGTCAAACTATAACGTTTTAAAAATGTTGTATACAAGTGTCAAATAGATGACCCTTAATCACGACGTTTCTGTAAGACTTTCTACAACGTTTTTTTACGCGTTATCTATTTAATGTTTTGTAGTAGTGATTTTAGCACCTGTTCTGAAAATACCATCAGGTTCGGAGGGATTTGTCATCTACAACGATGCTTCAAGCAGAGGTTTAGGATGTGTTCTCATGTAACATAGGAAAGTCATAGCCTATGCCTCGCGACAACTCAAATAATATGAGAGGAATTATCCTAATCATGATTTAGAGTTGGCAGCAGTCGTTTTCGCGCTAAAGATTTGGAGATATTACTTGTATAGGGAGGAAGTGGAGATCTATACAGATCATAAGAGCCTCAAATATTTTTTCACCAAAAAGGAACTCAACATGCGGCAATGACGTTGGCTTGAGCTGTTGAAAGATTACGACCATACCATTCAATACCATCCTAAAAAAGCGAACGTGGTAGCTGACGCGTTAAGTAGAAGATCATATGCGGGTACAATTGCAATATTGTCAGCACAAAGACCCATTTTGTATGACTTAAAAAGGATGAAGACAGAGTTAAAGACTCCAAGTACCCACGTGATGATGTCAAATATGCGAGTAGAACTGACTTTAATTGATAAAGTTAAAGCTACTCAAGCTACAGACCCGGAGCTGTAACAATCTAGAATTTTATTTGTAATTTTAAATATTTATTGAATTAAATAAATATTTTTAATTGATGTGTTTGTTATTTAGTAGATATTTGTTGGATTAATTATTAGTAAGTAAATAATTCATGAGGTAGATAATTCATGAGTTATGGAAATTAACTTAATTAAGATAAATGAGTGATGAATTAAATTTATGAGATAATACTCTAATTTAATTTAATAACTAAATTAGAGAGTTGTTAAGGATTATATAGTTTGCTAGAATGTTGTTTTAATTTAATTTAGTAATTAAAGTGATATGTTAAGTTATTAAGTAAAATTATAATTTTGTGGTAATTAGTTTTGTTTATTTAATTAAGGTTGGATATGAAAATCCAAGTAAACAATGTGAGACAATAAACTATGATATAAATAATTTATTGAAGTAAATTAAAGTAATTTAAATGGATTTACCAAACAAGGCTTAAAAATATTAAGTCTTTATTGTAAAAGTGTTTTTGCCAAACGAAGCCTTATGACTTTTGAATTTTGAATTTCCAATATAATAAATAATAAAAAATAAAATAAAAATATAAATAAAATATATTAAGTTTTATAACCGATATATCATTATTGTATTTAATAAAACGTCGATTTTTAGACGTTTAGCTTTATGCGTTGGTTTTAGTTGGTTTTACGTGAAAAGGGTTTGACCAAAGAGAGAAGGGAGAGTTTACAAAATACAGAGGAATAGAGGCTTAGAGAAGGTTGGAGAGTTCTGTGAAAGGGAAGATGAGAAATTCTGAGAATCAAAGGAAAAAGAAGAAGGTTGATCAATTAGTTGACCATCTAATTAAACTAAGAAGGAATCAAAGGTACTAACCTAACCCTAAAACTCTTGTTTTTAGTTTCTTTAGCTTTCTCTGTAAATGATTTTGATGAAGGTGAAGAATATATTTGTTTATAGGTGTGTATAATCTGTGTTATATCATCTATAAATGAGTTTAGAGTTATCAAATTCATGTGAATATGTTTTTAGAATAAGGAATTTTGTGTATGGCTTAATATATGTATTTTGGTCTATTTTAAGGCTTAAATTGATGGTTAGATCATGTATATAATTTGAAATTGGTTATAGATGTTAGTATGATGAAAAATGAAAACAACACAAGTTGAACGAGTCAAAACAGATGTAAAACGAATTCGTAGCTAATGAATTCGCTAAATATGTTAAAACATGAAAGTATAGCATGATCAGGGAATTAGAACCCTTAAATTGATTTGTTAAAGTTTTTGAAATGTTAAAATTGTTCTGTAGATGGGTAGTTCAGTGTTTTCACGAGTTCAACGAATCAAAAAATAACTAATTCGGACTTAAAATGAGAAAGTTATGTCAAAAACTGTAATCTATGCGAAGCCACGCGTGGGCGCGCATCCCATGCTCGAGGGCGCATAGCCCGAGCTCATGGACGTGTAGCGGGGGCTGGGAAATGGCGCGAGTGCACTGGAATGGTGAGAGCAAGGGGTGCGGCCGCGCCCAATGTGTGCTAGCTGTGACTGTTTTGACCTGTTTTGGTAAACCAGTCATAACGTTTTCATACTGACTCCGATTGAGGCAATTCAAGATGATCCGGAACGAGGACAAATAAATATACAACTTTTGTTCTTTAAGGTTTTCAATTTGAGGTCGTTAGGAAGGGTCAAAATTGTCATCTTTAGGACTGTTGTGTTTTCGGAGGCAATCGGAGGGCGTCCGGCATGCACGTATGCAAGTGTAGTGCTTTTGACGATAAAAGATGTTATTCTAAGTTATAACACATGAATGTTCGTAAATATAATGTTGTTTAATATTAATAAATGATATATGAGATAAGTTGTATAAGAATACTAAGCACACACAAGAGAGACGAATCGGGCGTGTGACGAATGAACGTCGAAACGCCGTGCCAAGTGTTACTGAACTTAAAAAGTATTTCAATTCAAATGAAATGAATATTATAAGATATGAAATGGGTTTAATATAAAACCAATAATGATTCTTAGCAAGACTTAAGCACTTAAATGAACTTCGAGTATGAAATATAGTGAGATATAAGTTAAAAGTTAACACAATCAAATTGAACATTGTGTATTGATAATAGGAAGGATTATGAGATGTAGAGTAAAATTTACATTACAACAACTATGCGTGGCTATGTGACTAATAGTTGATGTGCATGATTATATAATTGTGTAGGACACGCGAAGTGCAGATAGCTGTAAGCTGTTAAACTGTTGTTGGTAAATAACGATCAAGGCAAGTCTTTCAGTTCCTATATGCTATGTGAACTTGATGATTAACTATTTTAAATATTTATTGCAAAGAACATGATGTGTTATGTGACGCCCCCAAAATAGGTATACAACATCCTTTCTGAGTCGTCAAAATACATAGTACAGAAACAACTACATCTTTACTGTTACAACATAAGAACTGTGAGTTTAAATACAAATATTGTTATCTAGATAATATCCACACTCAAATAAGTCCTCATTATAATTATTGATACATTATTTCACAAAAATGATGAGGACTACTAAAATAACTTCTAGAACCATCATTCCATATCCCGACTAGTACTCGCTACATTCTCGCCTCCTGAGAAAAATGGAACAAAAAAGAAAAGGGTGAGCTCAACTAGCCCAGTAAAGAACAGTATGACTAAGATAATACAGAACAAATTATCTTTAGTCTTCAACAGGGAAAAAATCTAATAGAATACAATAGACAACAAGTTTTAAATCAATAACTGCAGCGAAAACAGCAAACCATTAGAAGAGTCAAGTAGAGAATGAGTTCTACTATCCTCTAAGATTTAAAAGTCCATCATCAATATTTTATCCCTGTAACAACAATCAATAACCATCTTTAATCAAATATTCATCTTTTCACTACAGGCCAAAGATATTCATTTGTATCACCAGTCGGTCATGTTCATCTCAACACCTGTTCATCTTTGCACTACGGGCCAAAGATATTCATCAGTTAATCATTCATCTTTGCACTACAGGCCAAAGATATTCAGTAATATCATCATTTAGGACTGAGGATGATAAAAAATATCTTAAAGAAAACGAATCCAGTGAAACAAAATAACAAATATTAAGGATTCGTATTTCGATTTATCCATGTCAAAAAATACCTTATAATTATTCATAGTGAAGTAAAATTCAAGAATGATCAAAACATGGATACAATCAAAGCTAGTACCTAGAATAGATATTTTGGACGAAAAGAAAAAAATTTCATTTTTCGATGAATAGTAACTTGTGAATAGTAACTCGTGAATAGTAACCCCGACGTGAAAAGTTCCAAATTTGATAAAAATTTCTAACCAATATTTTGACATAATTATATTGAAGAAATAATATCATTTTCGAATAAAATAACATCCCTTACCTCGTAAAGACAGTACTTCTGGTCGGAATACCGGTATAAGGCTGAAAGAAACTTGCTCTGATGAATAGAAACTCTCAAAGTATCTAAATACTCACAAAATACACTCAATAATCTAGAGAGAGAAAGAGAGAAAACTTGTTTCTAGTGTGATTTTCAATTCTAACTTAGCCCTCTATTTATAGGAAAATGTTAGCACGCCGAATTAGACTTAACCTGCAACCTGATAGCTTTACCTGCTACTATTCAAGCCTACCACATTTTGAATAAAAATCTCAGCACATTTCTTCACCAACCAAGAGTGGGGCCCACCAATTCTAGAATTTTCTACCAAAATGATAAACTCCGAAAATTCAACAATTCCTGAACCAGTCATCTCGTAAAATTCATAATAAATCATACGTTCATTTTTAACGGTTCAAAATTTGTGGACATATACTCAACTTATATATGTATAACATATCCAAAAATTACCACGATCCAACGGTCGGATTAAAAATTATAACCCCCGCAAAATATCTCAAAAATCCTGATTTTTAATACCTCCATTCTGACAAAAATACTGATAAAAATCTAAACATTAACTCCTTCATTTTTAACCACAAAAATATATCCCTCATTTATATCCATATAAAATAAATATTTCCTTATCATATGAATCAATAATTAATTATTCACAAATAATATTACAGAATTACATTTATGACAACCAAGCCGTTCCCAGGAAAGAGGGGGCTTTCCAATAAAAATTTCTCCTTACTGGCGCGCAATTAGATGACCAAATCTCTCCTTAGACAGAACTTTCTAGACATTGCCAATAATGTTATCTAATAATATTATTCAAATAATATGAATTATTGATCTGATAATGGAAAATACTGTGTAGTGACAATTATTGAAACAACAGTAATATAAAATATCAACGCAGTAATTATTGAATCAATAAAATAAAATACTGAACAGTAATTACTGTAACCATTATTGAGTAGTGCCTTCTTACGTAAGAATCAATAATTGGTGCAATACAGTGTGCTACTATGCAACAACGCGTATTTTTGTTTTAACCACCGGGTATTCCAACAGTATTAACGGTAACAACTACGCCGTTATTTATAAACAACTTATACTTGTCGTTTTCTTCATTCAATCGCTTTCCGTTATGGGCCCCACAAAAGACTGCGCCGTCGTACGAATATTCCCCGATAGGAAGAATATTCCACGACCAAACGAATATTCCCCGACAACAATGAATATTTTATAACCACCTGCTTATTTGAAATATTTGCGCATTTTACCCATAACTAACCTCATTAATCAATTTAACCCTTACTATTTCAAAATAATAAATAGAGGGAATTTAAATTTCATTTATTAATAATTTGGGCTCTTACAACCTCCCCTCCTTATGAAATTTCGTCCTCGAAATTGACGTACGTACCTGGTGTTTCGAAATGATGTGGATACCTCGCTTTCATTTTCGTTTCCAACTCCCAGGTCATTTCCTTAATAGCATGGTTTCTCCACAAAACTTTAACTTGTGGTATGACCTTTGTGCGTAGGACATGCTCCTTTCTATCCAAGATCTTGATAGGTACCTCTTCGTACGTTAAGTCTTCAGCTATCTCGTCCGGTTCTAACTCAATAACGTGGTCTGGGTCTTTCACATATTTACGTAATACAGATATATGAAAACCATTATGAACACGAGACATACTTGGAGGTAACGCGAGTCTATAGGCCACATTTCCTACTCGGTCAAGAATCTGAAATGGACCAATAAATCATGGATTGAGCTTTCCTCTCTTCTCAAATCTTGTAACTCCTTTTCATGGAGCCACACGCAACAATACATGATCCCCAATATCAAATTCCACGTCCTTTCGATGAAGATCCGCATAACTCTTTTGTCGATCCTGTGCCGTTTGTATACGTTGTCGAATCGTTTGGATCTTCTCTGTAGTCATTCGTACCAACTCTGGTCCTAGTAACGTTGCTTCTCCCACTTCATCCCAACATACTGGAGAGCGACACTTTCGTCCATATAATACTTCAAATGGGGCCACACCTATACTTGCCTGATAACTGTTATTGTAGGAGAATTCCACCAATGGTAGGTACTTATCCCAACTCCCTTTGAAATCTAGGACACAAAGTCTTAATAGATCTTCAAGAGTTTGAATAGTCCTCTCTGATTGTCCGTCCGTTAGAGGATGGTATGCCGAACTAAATCGTAAATCTGTGCCCATAGTTTTTTGCAAGCTAACCCAAAATCTTGAAGTGAATCTTGGGTCACGATCCGAAACTATGGATACTGGCATGCCATGCAGTCTCACAATCTCATCTACGTATATACGAGCAAGACGTTCGAGGGAATAAGTCTCCCGTATCGGCAAGAAATGAGCAGACTTGGTTAATCTATCAACAATAACCCAAATAGCATTTATGCCTTGAGAAACCGTGGGAAGACCCGTAACGAAATCCATGGTAATGTGTTCCCACTTCCATTTCGGAATCTCAAGTGGTTGCAATGGACCCTTTGGCACTTGATGTTCTGCCTTTACACGTTGACAAGTTAAACACATCGAGATAAACTTTGCAATCTCTCTCTTCATATTATTCCACCAAAATGTATGTCGAAGATCACAATACATTTTGGTACTTCCAGGATGGATTGCAAATGGTGTATTGTGTGCTTCCATCATGATCTTGTACTTCAAATCAGAATCGTTAGGAACACAAAGTCTGAAGTGGACTCGAATTATTCCTTCTTAATCGATTCTTGCTTCTGGAATAACCCCTTCTTGCACTTTCTTATTCATACGCATCAGCTCCGGGTCTGTGGTTTGAGAAACTTTAACTTTATCAATTAAAGTTGGTTCTATGCGTATACTTGACATCATCGCACTCGTTCCTGCATATGATCTTCTACTCAACGCGTCAGCTACCACGTTTGCTTTTCCAGGATGGTATTGAATAGTGTGGTCGTAATCTTTCAACAGCTCGAGCCAACGTCGTTGCCGCATGTTGAGTTCTTTTTGAGTGAAGAAATATTTGAGGCTTTTATGGTTTGAATAAATCTCCACTTTCTCCCCATATAGATAGTGCCTCCAGATCTTTAGCGCGAAAACGACTGCTGCCAACTCTAGATCATGAGTAGGATAATTTCTCTCATATTCCTTAAGTTGTCGCGAGGCATAGGCTATAACTTTCCCACGTTACATGAGAACACATCCTAGCCCTTTGCCTGAAGCATCGCTGTAGATAACAAATCCATCCGAACCAGATGATATGGTCAAAACAGGTGCTGAAATGAGTCTTCTCTTAAGCTCTTGAAAACTCTTCTCGCATTCCTCGCTCCATACGAATTTGATATCTTTCCGAGCCAACTGAGTTAACGGGGTAGCGATTTGAGAAAACCCTTCCACGAATCTCCGATAATAACCAGTTAAGCCCAGAAAGCTACGTACTTCGGTCACCGTCTTTGGTTGCTCCCAACTTTGTATTGCTTCAATCTTCGCCGGGTCAACAGATACTCCATGTTTTGACACCACGTGCCCTAGGAATGCTACTTCCTCAAGCCAGAACTCGTATTTCTTTAACTTAGCATATAACTTGTTTTCACGCAGCCTTTGGAGTTCCAGCTTCAAATGATGCTCATGATCTTCACGGCTTTTGGAATATATGAGGATGTCATCAATAAAGACAACAACGAACTGATCTAAATAATCCTTGAATACTCGGTTCATCATATCCATGAAAGTCGCAGGAGCATTAGTCAATCCAAAAGACATGACTAGGAATTCATAATGCCCGTACCTAGTTCTGAAGGCAGTCTTTGGAATATCCTCAGTTTTAACCTTCAGCTGATGATATCCAGAATGAAGATCGATCTTTGAAAAGAATTGTGCTCCTTGTAACTGGTCAAACATGTCATCAATATGAGGTAGCGGATACCAATTCTTAATAGTGACATGGTTTAATTCCCGATAATCAATACAAAGTCGCATACTCCCGTCTTTCTTCTTTACAAATAAAACAGGAGCACTCCAAGGAGATGTACTAGGACGAATGAAACCGATGTCCAACAACTCTTGTAGTTGGACCTTTAACTCCTGAAGTTCAATAGGAGCCATTCGATATGGGGTTTTAGAAATGGGCTTTGTACCAGGTTCAAGATCAATAAAGAATTTAATTTCACGTTCCGGAGGTAGACCGAGAAGTTCTTCAGGAAATACGTCAGGAAAGTCAATAACAACAGGAATATTATTCAAATTTGACGTGTCTTTATTCAAATCCATAACATGGGCTAAGAAAGCTTGACATCCGTTTTTTAATAAACGAATGGCTTTATGACTTGATAAAACAGTGATTGATTTTAATGGCTTAGTTGCTTGAATTCGTACAACAGGTTGGTTAGGAATATGAAAACTAACAACCTTACGAAAATAATCAATTTTGGCATGATGAGTAGTTAACCAATCAATCCCTAAAATCACATCAAAAGCAAGTATCTTTAAAGATATAAGGTCAACAGGTAATGTGATGGTGACAACTTGGATCAAACAAGATTTATAAACAGTGGATATGATAAAAATTTCTCCTAACGGAGTCCCCACAGATAAATCAAAGTCTAACTTCTCCGGAGTCAAGTTTAAACGTTGAGCACAAGCAGGAGAGATAAAAGAATGGGTAGAACCGGTATCTAATAAGGTATAAACTTCGCATGAATTTATGATTATCTTACCCGTGATCACCTCGTTTGGGTTCCTCGCATGTTGACCAGTCACGACAAACGCTCTTCCAGGAACCGTTGACTTTATCTTTTCTGGGACAGCTTTTTGAGTCACCATCCCCGCTGGACTTGGTTTTGCTACAGTGCAATCTCGAGCGATATGTCCTTCCTTTCCACAATTATAACATACCTTAAACTGTTGTGGCAGTTTAGGCTGGTATGTCCTTCTTTTCCGCACTTATAGCATATAACCGGTGGTCGTTCTCCTCCCTTGGAACCAGTTGCTGCTGGTGCTGACGTCTTCGTATTGTTATTGTTGAATCTCCTCTTTTTAAAATCTCCTCCCGACTCGCTTCTTATATTTTCATAGCCACGATTACCACCAGAGTGGTTGCCATTCTTGTCTGTATTTTTCTTTCTCCGCTGGTTATCATTGTTCTGATGACTGCTGTCACCGATATGATTCTGGTTGTGGTCCCTCAGTTGACCGTACTCGTTATCTCGCTCTAATAATTGAGCCCTGTTGACAACATCTGAATAGAGAGAAAATTTATGAGAAATGAGATATTGACGTATGCCGGGTTTCAAACCTCTCAGAAACATCCTCGTCATACGTTCCTCATTCTCCACCAAATGAGGTGCAAACCTGGACAACTCTGCAAACTTCGCCTCGTACTGAGACACCGTCATGTTATTCTGCTCCAGTATAATAAACTCTACCTCCTTCATATGACGAATACTTTCAGGAAAGTACTTGTCATTGAACAGTTTCTGAAATGTCTCCCAAGACATGCTGAGTGCGGCTGGATGGGTACGCTTCACAGACTCCCACCAGTAGTCTGCCTCGCCACGGAACATAAAGGTGGCGAATGGAACCTTTTGTTCCTCCGTGCATCCCAAGACATCGAATATCTTGGTAATTTGCTTGACCCACGTTTTCGCCATGATCGGATCCGGCTTTCCCTTAAATTCTGGTGGTCCCAATTCTTTGAACTATTTGGCTGTGAAAAACCGTGAATTGCTATCATTTTCTCCTGTATTTTGAACACGAGTCTCCCTCGTCTGGTTTTGCATGAATTGCAGAAAAACTTCTAAACATTCCATCGTTCATCATCTGCTCATTGGTGTTGTTCACAGGAGGAACATTGCCAGCTTGTTGCACGTTCTCCTCGTTGGTAAGCACCGGTGTCTCCGCAGTCTCATTTACTCCACTATTAACATTCTCAGTCGACATTCTCAAATACTACCATAAAACAAGGGTTAATTAAATAAATTAACAAATCACATAATACCCCTATATTATGACTGACCAATAAATAAGCTTAGGTAGGACACACTAGCGAAGGATTTATTCGTCTCTCCCCTCCTAGTTCTATTCTCCGATCTCCGCCAGAGATCATATCCCTAAGCTCTGATACCAACTGTGATGCCCCCAAAATAGGTATACAACACCCATTCTGAGTCGCCAAAATACATGGTACAGAAATAACTACATTTTTACTGTTACAACATAAGAACTGTGAGTTTAAATACAAATATTGTCATCTAGACAATATCCACACTCAAATAAGTCCTCATTATAATTATTGATACATTATTTCACAAAAATGGTGAGGACTACTAAAATAACTTCTAGAACCATCATTTCATACCCTGACTAGTACTCGCTACATTCTCGCCTCCTGAGAAAAATGAAACAAAAAGAAAAAGTGTGAGCTCAACTAGCCCAGTAAAGAATATTATGACTAAGATAATATAAAACAAATTATCGTTAGTCTTCAACAGGGAAAAAATCTAATAGAATACAATAGACAACAAGTTTTAAATCAATAACTGTAGCGAAAATAATAAACCATTAGAAGAGTCAAGTAGAGAATGAGTTCTACTATCTTCTAAGATTTAAAAGTCCATCATCAATATTTTATCCCTGTAACAACAATCAATAACCATCTTTAATCAAATATTCATCTTTGCACTACAGGCCAAAGATATTCATTTGTATCACCAGTCGGTCATGTTCATCTCAATACCTGTTCATCTTTGCACTACGGGCCAAAGATATTCATCAGTTAATCATTCATCTTTATACTACAGGCCAAAGATATTCAGTAATATCATCATTTAGGATTGAGGATGATGAAAAATATCTTAAAGAAAACGAATCCAGTGAAACAAAATAACAAATATTAAGGATTCGTATTTCGATTTATCCATGCCAAAAAATACCTTATAATTATTCATAGTGAAGTAAAATTCAAGAATGATCAAAACATGGATACAATCAAAGCTAGTACCCAGAATAGATATTTTGGACGAAATGAAAAAAATTTAATTTTTTGGTGAATAGTAACTTGTGAATAGTAACTCATGAATAGTAACCCCGACGTGAAAAGTTCCAAATTTGATAAAAATTTCCAATCAATATTTCAGAATAATGATATTGAAGAAATAATATCATTTTCGAATAAAATAACATCCCTTACCTCGTAAAGATAGTACTTCTGGTCGGAATACCGGTATAAGGCTGAAAGAAACTTGCTCTGATGAATACAAACTCTCAAAGTATCTAAATACTCATAAAATACACTCAATAATCTAGAGAGAGAAAGAGAGAAAACTTGTTTCTGGTATGATTTTCAATTCTAACTTAGCCCTCTATTTATAGGAAAATGTTAGCACGCTGAAGTAAACTTAACCTACAACATGATGGCTTTACCTGCTACTATTCAAGCCTACCACATTTGAATAAAAATCTCAGCACATTTTTTCACCAACCAAGAGTGGGGCCCACCAATTCTACAATTTTCTACCAAAATGATTAACTCCGAAAATTTAACAATTCCTAAACCAATCATCTTGTAAAATTCATAATAAATCATACGTTCATTTTTAACGGTTCAAAATTTGTGGACATATACTCAACTTATATATGTATAACATATCCAAAAATTACCACGATCCAACGGTCGGATTAAAAATTATAACCCCCGCAAAATATCTCAAAACCCTGATTTTTAATACCTCAATTCCGACAAAAATACTGATAAAAATCTCAACATTAACTCCTTCATTTTTAACCACAAAAATATATCCCTCATTTATATCCACATAAAATAAATATTTCCTTATCATATGAATCAATAATTAATTATTCACAAATAATATTACAGAATCACATTTATGACAACCAGGCCGTTCCCAAGAAAGTGGGGGCTTTCCAATAAAGATTTTTTCTTACTGACGCGTAATTAGATGACCAAACCTCTCCTTAGACAGAACTTTCTAGACATTACCAATAATGTTATCTAATAATATTATTCAAATAATATGAATTATTGATCTGATAATGGGGAATACTGTGTAGTGACAATTATTGAAACAACAGTAATATAAAATATCAACGCAGTAATTATTGAATCAATAAAATAAAATACTGAACAGTAATTACTGTAACCATTATTGAGTAGTGTCTTCTTACGTAAGAATCAATAATTTGTGCAATAAAGTGTGCTACTATGCAACAACGCGTATTACTGTGTTTTAACCACCGGGTATTCCAACAGTATTAACGGTAACAACTACGCCGTTATTTATAAATAACTTATACTTGTCGTTTTTTTCATCCAATCGCTTTTCGTTATGGGCCCCACAAAAGACTGCGCCGTCGTACGAATATTCCTCGACAGGAAGAATATTCCACGACCAAACGAATATTCCCCGACAACAATAAATATTTTATAACCACCTGCTTATTTGAAATAGTTGCGCATTTTACCCATAACTAACCTCATTAATCAATTTAACCCTTACTATTTCAAAATAATAAATAGAGGGAGTTTAAATTTTATTTATTAATAATTTGGGGTCTTACATGTTATATATATGTTGAAAGTACGAAATGTTAAAGTCAACTTATGACTACATTGATTGAGTAAAGCATGCTGATTGAGTAAGGAACTCAATCTTTATACTTGTTATATGAACTGTAGCATGTATGTTATGTTAGTCCAATGTTCATGAGATATATGTTGAGCATGTTATTATATGCTACGTGATGCATGAAAACTGTTAGATTTTCCTGGGCTGTCGAGCTCAACCTTACAAATAACCATTTTTGCAGGTCAAGATTTCAAGGTAAGGATATGTACTAAGTGAATTATAGAGATCCATATTCGCGAAGATTACTTATGTTTTATGAGAAATGTATTTAATATTTTGAATGTAACATATTGTTGAATTGTAAGTTGAACTATCCGGTGTATATGAATATCTATTTATGATGTAAGACTTTGTATAGTCATTTTGTTGTAACGATTCATGATATAAATTTGAATCGAATAGATGAAATGTAAAGGTTGCGATTTAGGGAAATACAGAAGGGAATGTATAAAAGTTTTAACTATTCCGCATTTTATTAAGTTTAACATTGAATAATGATGTAAAATCAGAAGTTAGACGTATTATTAACGATCGAAGTCGATAATTAAATTATATGAATTTTGGGGTCGTTACAGTTGGTATCAAAGCTGTAGGTTATAAACCTTAGGTAGGAGTACCTTAGGTTATAACCTTAGAGAAGGAAGGTGAAGATAGTGAAATAATAAGCTCAAATAAAGTTTGAACAATACGAAGTAATTTAAGAAATTTATAAAGAAGAGATTAGAACATGCGTGAGAGGATTCAAAGAAGAATCTCGCAGAGTTATAAGGAATATGAATGTGGGGTTACCCAACTCTAATAATAAGAATATAAGGTGATAATAAATAGACAATGTCTATAAGAAGAAGATGGTGAAGTTAAGAATAAAAAGTTATAGTTAAGTATGGTACAGTTGTACTCCTTAATAATTGATGTATGGTATCTGGGCTAAACGATTTATTCATAGAGCGGAGGTATATACGAACTAGCAACTCGAAATCTAATTTGTTGGTCATTTATGAGAAACCACTCAGCGTACCATATTGAAACTATTAGAGACTCGATGTGTACCAAGCATTGAAAATGGATACGTATGATGAAAATGTGGAACTCGAATGAAATGTTGAGCAAATATAAATGAAATTAGAAATTCTTAAAGAAGAATTATTATATAAACAAGAAAATTCAAAGAAGAATCTTGAAGAGATATAAAGATAAGAAATGGGAATTATCTAACTCCAATAGCCAAGATAACGAATAATGTCGTAAATGATGAAAAAGGAAAGAAAGGGGATCGTAAAACAAAACGATCACGAGTTAAGAAAAGAATTTAAAGGGAGATGATTATAAAATAAGATCACGACGTGATCTATTTAAGTTATAAAAGAAAGATTGTCTGTAATGTTTGAATAATTATAGCTTAATGCTATGAAGATAATTTACTATGATATAGTACGAGACAAACTCATGAGGAGTTATGGATAATGTGATACGAGGAATTCGAATCGAGCAAAGAGCAAGTTATAAGCAAGATAGAGTTAGGTGGGATTTCAATTGAGGACTTATGTGGTGGCTGAGTTGTACAAACTTTTGTATGGGCGATGGTTTTGTGCTTGCACTCAGTTTATCACATTGATAATCATTGGAATGTTGGTGTCGCACTATCAATGTATATGTGGCAAAAAGGTGATTTTTTCTCATGTGTATATTTGATAGTTAGAAACTGTTAAGATTAGTTAGATATTATTAGGGTTAGGTGCGAGTTCTTAAAACTAATGCATATGGTAAGTTCGTGACTCATAATAATATGGTATGTTTTGAACCCCTCAGCAAATGGATGGCTATGGTCTGACTAGGATATGTTCTTAAACTCATATTATTGTGACAAGTTCCTAAACTTCCAATGTGTAGTAAGTTTGATGAATTATATTGGGTAGAAAACAGTTATAGTATAGAAAGCATTGATGAAGTTGAAGATTGTTAGAATGGTTAAGTAATGGAGTAAAGATTGAAGTTGATGGATACTTGGATGTTCTAAATCTACTAGCTATGCTAGACTTTCGAGATTTATTGACTTCATACCGATGGTTGTACTTTTTATTTTTGAAAAATATTGGATTACACTAGTGAACCAAAGAATTTTTAAAATAGTGCTATTATTCGCGTATCTATGCTGTTTGTTTCGGCTAAATAGAAAAATAATTTTTTTTAAATTTTCAAAATATATTTTAATTATGTGTATTGGGTGATATGATAAATGATGAAGTCGTCAATGCAATGGAACCTGGTGTTGGATGTGATCATATGATCGTCAGCCTACTATGGTGAGATGTAGTATGACAACGTCATAATCATGACGCCATAAAAAGATTTTTTGAGATTTCTTTAAGATATGATATATATATATATATATATATATATATATATATATATATTTTAATTGATGTCCGAATTGTTGTAGAAGTCTATGCTATTTGATTCAGCTAGACGAATATTAAAAAATGTTCATGAAATTCAAGCGTTTCTTGAGAAGTTATGCCAAACTAAATTATTTTGGTGCGGATTCAGATGTTAAAAAGCTGAGATGAACAACCCTATTATAGGGGAGTTATTTTACGCATATCGTTTAGATGTTTATGCACAATACATGGTACGAAGGGCTGATCACCCTAAGTACGGGAGTCCCTACAGTCTAATGACTGTTAAGGTTTAAGTTGAAAGAGTACTTATAACCGTGGACAGAGTGCACAATATATCGTACAAAGGGCTTAACACCCTAAGTACGGGAGTCCCTATAGTCTAATGACTGTTAAGGTTTAAGTTGAAAGAGTACTTATAACTGTGGACGTAGTTCAAGATTTTATGACCCCTCAGCATGATTTGGAATCTTTTAAATTCCTGAGTTATTCATACTGCTTTCCAATTATTGAGCAATTATGAAAGATTCTTGCTATTCTAAAAGGCGAATGTGGTAAGGATGATATTCCTTAGAAAGAAGTAAGTCGTAGAATGCGACACTGAATGATGAATATATTGAATAAGTGAGAAAGTAAATTTTAAAGTGAGAAGGAGATGAGTTATCAAAGAATAATGTAAAACTTTTAATAGAAAAGTTAATATTTGTAGAAAGATCTTTGCGGAAAGAAAGTGGTTATAGAACCCAATGAATGAAAAAAGTATTAACGTAAAATCTATTTTGATAGATTGAATGAATGAAGATTAATAAACAAAATTTCGAGGACAAAATTCTTAGAAGAATGAGTGAATGTAATATCCTGAATGTTTATAAGTTAAGTATATAATAACCATCCTTAGAAAAGGAAATGAATGGGTTAATGAATATATAATACTCAAATATAATTGAGTCTAAGTAAAGGTTATGAAATATAAAACCTATATTAAGGTAATGTGTTAAAGTTATTTAACGAAGAGATTTGATAAAAACCTGAGTGAGGTAGGGTTTCGGTAATTTCGAGGACGAAATCCTGATAAGAAGGGAAGAATATGATGAATGGATTGTTTGAGTTGTAATTTTGGAGACATAATCCTTGTAAGGAGGGAATGATGTAACAATCCAGAATTTTATTTATAATTTTAAATATTTATTGAATTAAATAAATATTTTTAATTGATGTGTTTGTTATTTAGTAGATATTTGTTGGATTAATTATTAGTAAGTAAATAATTCATGAGGTAGATAATTCATGAGTTATGGAAATTAACTTAAATAAGATAAATGAGTGATGAATTAAATTTATGAGATAATACTCTAATTTGACTTAATAACAAAATTAGAGAGTTGTTAAGGTTTATATAGTTTGCTAGAATGTTGTTTTAATTTAATTTAGTAATTAAAGTGATATGTTAAGTTATTAAGTAAAATTATAATGAAAATTATAATTTTGTGGTAATTAGTTTTATTTATTTAATTAAGGTTGGATATGGAAATCCAAGTAAACAATGTGTGATAATAAACTATGATATACATAATTTATTGAAGTAAATTAAAGTAGTTTAAATGGATTTACCAAACAAGGCTTAAAAATATTAAGTCTTTATTTTAAAAGTATTTTTGCCAAATGAAGCCTTATTGCTTTTGAATTTGAATTTCTAATTTAATAAAAAATAAAAAATAAAATGAAAATATAAATAAAATATATTAAGTTTTATAACTGATATATCATTATTATATTTAATAAAACGTCGGTTTTTAGATGTTTAGATTTATGCGTTGGTTTTAGTTGGTTTTACGTGAAAAGTGTTTGGCCAAAGAGAGAAGGGAAAGTTTACAAAATACAGAGGAATAGAGGCTTAGAGATGGTTGGAGAGTTCTGTGAAAGGGAAGAGGAGAAATTCTGAGAATCAAAGGAAAAATAAAAAGTTGATCAATTAGCTGATCATCTAATTAAACTAAGTAGGAATCAAAGGTACTAACCTAACCCTAAAACTCTTGTTTTTAGTTTCTTTAGCTTTCTCTGTAAATGATTTTGATGAAGGTGAAGAATATATTTGTTTATAGGTGTGTATAATCTGTGTTATGTCATCTATAAATGAGTTTAGAGTTATCAAATTCATGTGAATATGTTTTTAGAATAAAGAATTTTGTGTATGGCTTAATATATGTATTTTGGTCTATTTTAAGGCTTAAATTGATGGTTAGATCATGTATATAATTTGAAATTGGTTATAGATGTTGTTAGTATGATGAAAAACGAAAACAACACAAGTTGAACGAGTCAAAACGGATGTAAACCGAATTCGTAGTGAATGAATTCGCTAAATATGTTAAAACATAAAAGTATAGCTTGAACAGGAAATTGGAACCCTTAAATTGATTTGTTAAAGTTTTTGAAATGTTAAAATTATTCTGTAGATAGGTAGTTCAATGTTTCACGAGTTCAACGAATCGAAAACCAACTAATTCGGACTTAAAATGAGAAAGTTATGTCAAAAACTGCAATCTGTGCGAAGCCACACGCGGGCGCTTAGCTGGGGCTGGAAAATGGCGCGGGCACACTGGAAATGGCGCTGGCGCACTGGAATGGTGAGAGCAAGGGGCACGGCCACGCCCAATGTGTGCTAACTGTGACTGCTTTGACCTATTTTGGTAAAACGACCATAACATTTTCATACGATATCCGATTGAAGCGATTCAAGATGATCTGGAACGAAGATGGATAGACCTACAACGTTTGTTCTTTAAGGTTTTCAATTTGAGGTCGTTTGGAAGGGTCAAAATAGTCATCTTAAGGACTATTGTGTTTTCAGAGGCAATCAGAGGGCGTCGGCCATGAACGTATGCAAGTGTAGTGCTTCTGACGATAAAAGATGTTGTTCTAAGTTATAAAACATGAATGTTAGTAAATATAATATTTCTTAACATTAATAAATGATATATGAGATAAGTTGTATAAGCATACTAAGCACACACAAGAGAGACGAATCGGGCGTGTGACGAATGAACGTTTGTAACGACCCCAAAATCTATACAATTTAAATCCCGACTTCGGTCGTTAACCATACATTCAACCTCTAAATAATACATCATTATTCGATGTTAAACTTAATAAAATTGCGGAATATTTAAAACTTTTATACATTTCCTTCTTTCTTGCCCTGAATCGCAACCATTACATTACATCTCTTTGATTCAATCTTATGTCATGAATCGTTACAACAAAATAACTATACAAAGTCTTACATCATAACTAAATATCCATATACATTAGATAGCTCAACTTACATTTCAACAACATGTTACGTTCAAAATATGAAATACATTTCTCATAAAACATAAGTAATCTTCGTGAATATAGATCTCTATAACTCACATAGCACGTATCTTTACCTTAAAATCTTGACCAGCAAAAGTGGTTATTTGCAAGAGTGAGCTCGACAGCCCAGCAAAGTCTAATAGTTTTCATGCATCACATAACACATAATAACATGCTCGATATACATCTCATTAAAGTAACATGACATACATGCTTTTAATTCACATAGCAAATATAAAGATTGAGTTCCTTACTCAATCATCATTACTTAGCCAAAACAATGCAGTCATATATTGACTTTAACATTTCATGATTCAACATGCATAACATATCATACAATTTAAAATAGTTCATCAAGTCCACGTAGAAAATAGGAACCGAAAGACTTGCCTTGATCGTTGTTTACCAATAATTATTTAACAGCTTACAGCTATCTGCACTTCACGTGCCCTACGCAATTATATAATCATACACATCAAATATTAGTCACATAACAACACATAATAATTGTAATGTAAACTCTACTCTACGTCTCATAACCCTTCCTATCATAAATACACAATGTTCAACGTAATTGTGTTAACTTTCAACTTATATCTCCCTATATTTCATTTTTGCAGTTCATTCAAGTGCTTAAGTCTTGCTAGGACTACTTATTGGTTTTATATTAAACCCATTCCATATCTTATAATATCCATTTCAATGGAATTGAAACACTTTTTAAGTTCATTAACACTTGGCACGGCGTTTCGACGTTCATTCGTCACACGCCAGATTTGTCTCTCTTGTGTATGCTTACTATGCTTCTATAACTCATGTAATACATCATATATTAATGTTAAACATCATTATATTTACTATTATTCATGTTTTGTAACTTAGGACAACATCTTTTATGGTCTGGAGCAC
This sequence comes from Panax notoginseng, assembly GCA_016801055.1. Lineage (NCBI taxonomy): Eukaryota > Viridiplantae > Streptophyta > Magnoliopsida > Apiales > Araliaceae > Panax > Panax notoginseng. Next base: position 162,493,548 of record CM029015.1, on the reverse strand, counting down.
GACACATGCATATGTGCATGTCCGACACCCTCCGATTGCCTCCGAAAACACAACAGTCCTAAAGATAACTATTTTAACCCATCCTAATGAGCTCCAATTGAAAAACTTAAAGAATAAAAGTTGTAGGTCTACTCGTCCTCGTTTCGGATCATCTTGAATCACCTCAATCAGAGTTCGTATGAGGAAGTTATGGGCCATTTTACTACAGGAGGTCAAAACTATCCAACCCAGACCACTTTTCCTGCGCCGGGGCACGGAACAGTGGCACTGGGGTGTGAGCTACAGAGCTGGGGCACAAGACACAGTGCTGGGGAGCGAGCTACTGGCCCGTTTTGGCGCTGGGGTGCAAACCTTGGCGCCAGGGCGCGAAATTTGGCGCTGGGGCGTTAATTTTGACGCTGGGGCGCCGAAACTCGCAGAACCCAACCACGAAGAACAGAACAACTAATTTTTTTGTCTATTACTTCAATTCTAACACTAATTAACATCCATAACTTCATCGCAAACTACACATAAACGTTTAACAATCATCCATATAACAATTACCAACAATTAAACAACTACTTTAGAAAACTTCATTATTTGAAAACACTGTTTTTAAGAAAAACGCCATTGTTAACGTTGTTTAACACTGTAATATCAATAATAACCCAAACTTGATTACTTTAAAGTACGATTTTCTGAAATTCATACCCAATTAACATACATAAGCTTCAATTTCACAATTAGCATACGATAAAATACTAATTTTGTTATACTCCAAAACATGTTCATGTTCATCCTCATGTCCACTGTAAAACTAATTTCTTCTTTCTCTTTGAACGTACTTTAGCATACACCATATATATACATTTATGCTAATATAACCATTAAAATTATAAATACACATAATTTCCTAACCAATTATAAAATCATGGTTTTACAGAAAGTTTGTAAAGAATTTTATGTTACCGTCAAATTCAAAAACACAGAGACTTAGAGATTATAACGTAAAACATATATGTTAAGGTTATATAACATACCTTTTTGTTGCTTAAGAAATCCTTGTTAAACACTGAGAATTTGTTTTGGTGGCTTTGGAATCACAGACTTGTCTTCCTCTTAAACTCTCTCAAACTTTATGAAACTTTTCTTTCTTCTTCCCTTTTCTCTCTTAGGCTTTAGCCAAATAGATTAGATTTAACTAAAATAAACTAACGTATCTTTTCAAAAGTTTTAAAACTGACGCCACTAATGGCATTATTAAAACAGCGGTTACCACAAATTATTATACATTATTTATATTTTCTTTATTTACTTTATATTATTAATAAATCAAATTTAAAAATTCAAAAGCCATAAGGCTCCGTTTGACAAAACGCTATAAAATTAAAGACTTAATATATATTTAAGGCTTGTTTGGCAAAATAAATTAAAACTACATTAATTTATTTTAATAACCACTTATAATAAAGTTATTTGTCACACTTCTAATTAATTAAGTTTTCATACTTAATTTAATTAATTCTAATAAAAATTCATAATATTATAACTTTCTAACTTAATTATTAAATTAGAATACTATCTCAGAATTTCCTTAACTCATTAATTATTTATTAAATAATTAATTAATCAACTCAAATAAAAAAAACAAACATTTATGCACGATAAATACATCCATTAAATATTTATATAATTCAATAAATATTTAAATATTATAATTAAAAATCTGGATTGTTACAACGTCGAAACGCCGTGCCAAGTGTTAATAAACTTAAAAAGTGTTAATGAACTTAAAAAGTGTTTCAATTCAAATGAAATGAATATTATAAGATATGAAATGGGTTTAATATAAAACCAATAATGATTCCTAGCAAGACTTAAGCACTTGAATAAACTTCGAGTATGAAATATAGTGAGATATAAGTTAAAAGTTAACACTTGAACATTGTGTATTGATAATAGGAAGGATTATGAGATGTAGAGTAAAGTTTGCATTACAACTACTATGCATGGCTATGTGACTAATAGTTGATGTGCATGATTATATAATTGTGTAGGGCACATGAAGTGCAGATAGCTGTAAGCTGTTAAACTATTATTGGTAAACAACGATCAAGGCAAGTCTTTCAGTTCCTATTTGCTATGTGAACTTGATGATTAACTATTTTAAATCTTTATTGCAAAGAGCATGATGTGTTATATATATGTTGAAAGTACGAAATGTTAAAGTCAACTTATGACTACGTTGATTGAGTAAAGCATGCTGATTGAGTAAGGAACTCAATCTTTATACTTGTTATATGAACTGTAGCATGTACGTTATGTTAGTCCAATATTCATGAGATATATGTTGAGCATGTTATTATATGCTACGTGATGCATGAAAACTGTTAGATTTTGCTGGGCTGTCGAGCTCAACCTTGCAAATAACCATTTTTACAGGTTAAGATTTCAAGGTAAGGATATGTGCTAAGTGAATTATAGAGATCCATATTCGCGAAGATTACTTATGTTTGATGATAAATGTATTTAATATTTTGAATGTAACATGTTGTTGAATTGTAAGTTGAACTATCCGGTGTATTTGGATATCTATTTATGATGTAAGACTTTGTATAGTCATTTTGTTGTAACGATTCATGATATAAATTTGAATCGAAGAGATGTAATGTAAAGGTTGCTATTTAGGGTAATACAGAAGGGAATGTATAAAAGTTTTAATTATTCCACATTTTATTAAGTTTAACATTGAATAATGATGTAAAATTAGAAGTTAGACGTATTATTAACTACCGAAGTTGATAATTAAATTGTATGAATTTTGGGGTCGTTACAGGAGCTGATGCATATGAAGAAAAAAGTACAAGAAGGTGCTATTCCAAAAGCAATAATCGATGAAGAATGAATACTTCGAGTCAACTCCAGACTCTGTGTTCTTAATGACTTTGATTTAAAGTATAAAATTATGATGGAGGCACATAACACACTGTTTGCAATCCATCCTGAAAGTACCAAAATATATCGTGATCTTCGACATACATTTTGGTGGAGCAATATGAAGAGAGAGATCACATAGTTTATCTCAAGGTGTTTAACTTGTCAACGTGTCAACGCAGAGCATCAAGTGCCAAAAGGTCCATTGCAGTAATTTGAAATTCTAGAATGGAAGTTAGAGCACATTAATATGGATTTCGTTACTGGTCTTCCCAAGGTTTCTCAAGGCATAGATGCAATTTGGGTCATTGTCGATAGATTAACCAAGTCTGCTCATATCTTACCTATACGAGAAATATATTCACTTGAATGTCTTTCTCGTATATGCATAGATGAGATTGTGAGATTGCATAGTATGCCAGTATCCATAGTTTCTGATCGAGACCTAAGATTCACTTCACGATTTTGGGTCAGCTTGCAGAAAGCTATGGGCACTGATTTATGATTTAGTTTTGAATATCTATTAGGACTATTCAAACTCTTAAAGATCTATTAAGACTCCGTGTCCTAGACTTCAAAGGAAGTTGGGACAAGTACTTACCATTGGTGGAATTTTCCTACAACAACAGTTATCAAGCAAGTATAGGCATGACTCCATTCGAGGCGTTGTATGGACGAAAGTGTCATTCTCCAGTATGTTGGGACAAGGTGGGTGAAACAACATTGTTGGGACCAGAATTGGTACGCATGAATACGGAAAAGATTCAAATGAACCGACAACGTATACAAACCTCACAAGATCGACAAAAGAGTTATGTTGATCTTCATCGGTGGGACGTGGAATTCAATGTTGGAGATCATGTATTGTTACATGTTGCTCCATGGAAAGGAGTTAAGAGATTTAGAAAGAGAGGAAAGCTCAACCCTCGATTTATTGACCCATTTAAAATCCTCGATCGAGTAGGAACTGTTGCCTATAGACTCGCTTTACCGCCAAGTATGTCTCGTGTTCATAACGTTTTTCACATATCTATGTTACGTAAATATGTATAAGACCCGAACTACATTATTGAATTAGAACCAAACGAGATAGCGAAAGATTTAACGTATGAAGATGTACTTGTTAAAATCTTAGATAAGAAGGAACATATTCTACGCTCAAAGGTTATACCTCAAGTCAAAGTTTTATGGAGAAACCACGATATTGAAGAAATGACCTGGGAGTTAGTCCATACTTAGTTTTCATACATGGAGTCCATTTCAGATTTCATTGCTTCTTGCCACTTCTCCGAGTCATTACTACTCATAGCATGTTCGTAATTCAATGGATCATCATCATCTATGATGCGTACCTCATTGTCATCTTCTATGACAAATCCATACCTATTAGGTATCTTCGGTACTCTTCTAGAATTACAAATAGGGTGTTGTGCAAAAGGTATCTCTAATTGGACATGTTCATCCATTTGATCTGTAGTGATTTGTGGTTCTTGAATTTCTTCAAGATCTATTTTTCTCCCACTGGCCCCTTCAAGGATAAACTCATTTTCTAAGAAGGCAGCATGTTGGCAACAAACACCTTTTGTTCAGTAGGATTGTAGAAATAATATCCTAAACTTTCTTTAGGATATCCCACAAAAGTACACTAATCAGATCTTGTCCCAAGCTTATCATTCTGAAACCTTTTCATATAAGCTGGACATCCCCAAATCTTAATATGCTTAAGACTAGGTTTCCTCCCTGTCCACATCTCATATAGAGTCTTAGGGATGAATTTTGAGGGAATCTTATTTAGTAGATATGTAGCCGCATCTAGGGTATATCCCCAGAATGACACCGGAAGATCGGTAAAACTCATTATGGAACGAACCATGTCCAACAGTGTTCGATTTCTCCTTTTAGATACACCATTCAGTTGTGGCATTCCTGGTAGAGTCAAGTCGGAGAATATACCATTTTCTTTGAGACAATTGAGAAACTCACTGCTTAAGTATTCACCTCCTCGATCTGATTGAAAAATCTTAATACTCTTACCAGTTCGCTTCTCTACTTCACTTCTGAACTCTTTGAACTTTTCAAATGATTCAGATTTGTATTTCATTAAATACACATATCTAAATCTTGAGTGATCATCAGTGAATGTAATAAAATATGAATACCCTCCTCGTGCATTCGTTGTCATAGGTCCACATACATCTGTGTGAACCAACGCTAACAACTCTACAACTCTTTCTCCTTTTCCACTAAAAGGAGATTTAGTCACTTTGCCCATGAGACAAGATTTACAAGTTGGATATGATTCATAATCAGATAGCTCTAAGAGCCCATCTTTATGTAACTTGGATAATCTTGTTTCATTAATATGACCGAGTCTACAATGCCGCATGAATGTATAATTTACATTATCTCTTTTCCTTTTCTTAGTTTGTTCAATTTGAAGTATATTTTCATGCAAGTCAAGAATGTAAAGTCTATTTCGTAAATTACCAACACCATATAAAACATTATTATTATTATAAATAGAACAACTATTATTCTTTATTATAATGTCAAAACCATCCATATCCAATACAGATATTGAAATAATGTTTCTAATAAGTGACGGAACAAAATAACAATTATTTAAACTAATAGACTTGCCCGTAGGCAGTGCTAAACAATAAGTCCCTACAGCTAATGCAACAACCTTTGCTCCATTGGACGACCTCATACTTGCTTAGCTTTCTACTTCTGACCAGTCCCTGCATATTATTACATATGTGAGACCCACAGCCGGTATCCAATACCCAAGTAGAAGATTGACTTTCAGAAAAATTAATTTCAATCATAAACAAACCTTGATTAGGATTCGAAACTTCTCCAAGCTTCTTCTGCTTTTTCTCCGCAAGATAATCCTTGCAGTTCCTCTTCCAGTGACCCGACTTATTGCAATGGAAGAAAATTCCTTTGCTAGTTGGATCAGGTTTCTTTTGATCCTTCACTTTTGCCTTACCTTTAGCCTTCTTGGATTTTTTCTTTTGAGAAGATACCTTGGGGCTCTTCCTTTTCTTGGAAGAATCATCCACCAGTAAGACATAATTCTTCTTGGATGGGAAGTGACCTTCAACCGTTTTCAACATGTTAAGTAACTCAGGCAAGCTGACCTCAAACTTATTCATGCGAAAATTCACAACAAATTATGAGAAGGTGTCCGGGAGTGACTGCAAGACTTCTTGACTCAACTCTCTATCCATGACGAAAACCAAGCTGTCCAAGACATTCAATCAGATTGATCATCTTTAAGACATGAGTCTCAACGGTAGTACCCTCGGTCATCCGAGATCGGAAGAGCTCCTTAGATATTTCATATCTTGCAGTCCTACTTTGCTCACCATACAGCTCTTGCAGGTGCAACAACATAGTAGGAGCATTCATGGTTTCATGCTAACGTTGAAGCTTGTTACTCATGGATGTGAGCAAGATGCATTGAGCCACAAATGCATCATCTTGCCATTGTTTAAAAGTAGTAATCTCTTCCTCAGAGGCTGTCTCTACAACTTTTATAGGTACGGACGAATTTAGGACATATGAAATCTTTTTAGCAGTGAAAACAATTCTCAGATTCCTTAACCAGTCCGTGTAATTCGGTCTGGTCAGTTTTTTAGCAGCAAGTATGCTACGCAGTGAAATTAGTGAATGTGACATTTTTAAATCCTGTCTGTAAAAAGATAATATTTTAGCAAACATTCATTTAATTAATTACCAAAATAAATTAGGTCTTATTTTATATTGGTATCTCCCACAATTTTTTTCAAACTATATTACTCTCATCAATATAGTTCGGTAATATCTAATTAAAGATTTGCTAGTGAGAATAAGGATCACATTTCAAATGTATATAGCATTGTGTGTGCATAACAAACTATATATAAATAAATAGGTAGACAACTCTTATCAATTACATCATCATGTAACTCCTTATATTTTACCTCTTAAATCATAATGGTCAAGTGTGTGTACATTCGAACTAAGATGATTTAAGTTAAGTCATACCCAATATTTCTATATAAGTGAAGAGAAAAATACAGCCCTTGCGTGTGCACAACAAAGCGGTAATGTTCAATTCTTTATAAACATCATATGTAATAAAAATAACATCTCAAATATTTAATACTCGCCTTGTGTGTGCACAACAAACTCATATTAAATATTCAATGCTCTATTATTTTTATCATGCTAGAAGGCGACGCTTGATATTCTAAATATCTTTGAACGTTACAACTTAATATTATTTCATTGAGGGGCTCGTTATTAATTGTCTCATCTTGTTTAGCGCGTATGTACATACATATCTAAAATACGCGTCATATTATTAAACATGCGAAGCATGTTTGTATAATATATATATATATATATATATATATATATATATATATATATAAAATACTAGCATACATACACAGAATACTATATTCTATATGGATTGATTTTAAACTTTTATTCTAGTTTGGTTCACTAGAGCCACCAAGTGAACCAAAAGGTCAAACCCTATGGGGTACAAGAATTAACATTTAAATATAACTATTATATTTAAACCCGAACTCCATTACAAACGAGTCTTCAAACGCTCCTTGATATCCAGTTCTTCGAAAAAATTCTAACTAATCCTCCTACAATTAAACTATTTAATTTAAATATATAAAAACCTTAATCAGCAGTCAAGGAGAAGTACATAGGAGAGAGATAAAATTTACATCAAGAAGAAAACCAAAAAAGACGATGTACGCAAATCCCATTTAATAAAACTCATTCATTCAAACATCCAACCAAAATAAATCCAATCACATTGGTCAATAGTCCATAGAATCAATCACATTTATTATCATACATATCACTATATGCATCAATAGAGTTTATTTTAATCTTGAAATTGGATTTCATGCAATTTAAAATTGTCCATTAAATGATATTCACACACATACACACACACACACACACACATATATATACAAGAATTCGCGTTATATACAGGAATCATTAACAGTTTTTTAGGTTTCGCGATTTTTTTTTATAAATAAATTTTATACAACAAATTATGTCCCATAAATTATTCTAAATACATACTCATACATATATGGAATCATAATAATTAATCATTTGTATAAAGTTTGGCTCTGATACCACTGTAATATTTTGTGAAAATTAAAGTAGCAATCAAATTACAAAAATAGCGGAAGCAAAGTAAAATAAGAATTTAAATTTTTTCACAAACAAATTACTCGTATCATCCTTTATGTATATTATTAATTAAAATGAAAAACAAGAAGTTATGGAATCATACCCTTGCAGATACGAGCTTCCATAGGTACGAGTTCAACTCTTATTTCTTTGCGATCTCCTTGAATCTCCGGGTAGATTCCTTCCTTTGATCAATGTTAGCCACCCAAGTGTATGACCTCTAGAGGTGATCCACCAAGGAAGAAGAATTTTCAAGAAGAAGGGTGTATTGGCTCAAACCCTAGTTTTTCCTATCTCTATAGAAAAAGGGGGCGTATTCTCCAACTATTGGAATCACGTATATTTGATATCTGATATAAGACTCATCTTATAAAGATATCAGGTAACCTTATTTAATATAATAAGGTATTATTTATTTAATTAAATAGGCTCCCTAATCTAATCAGAGATAATTAATTAAACTCTTTTAATTAATTTACCTCATAATCTTATTAGAAATAGATGAGAGTACTTATATTAAATTAATTCCTAAACTCTTTTAGAAATTAAAATTAATAATAATATTAATAAGTCACCTCTTATTAATTTATATTTAATATTTCTAAAATAATAAATAATAAATATTAAGCTATTTAATTTATTCTATCACCATAGATTAAATTAAATATACTTAACATATTATTACGATTATGCCATTAACTTCTTAAATAATTATTTTTTTTATGGTGCGACCCTTTAGGTTCTCCATATTAAACCGGTTGTGAATAAATCAATTAGAACAATTATAATCTTATTTAAATAAATAAATTAAACTATTAATTTATTTAAATAAATAATATTTATTCTACAATAGGGATAAGCCTCCCTAACGATTAACGATTTTTCAGATAATATATATTTCAACATTAATCATAAAAGAATCTTTGAGTTAATAGTTATCATACAATTCAATCCTTCCATCATATAATGTCCCAATTAAATATAAGACATGGAATTACTGTCAAGTCTTATTTTATTTAATTATATGTATTTCGATTCCCAAATGCACAACTCCGAATAAATATAAATTAGAAACTAGTTTCTAATTTCATTTCACCTTGGCCAAGGATTCATGGGTTATTATTTATCGAATCACATAGGACATTTCTCTTCTTTTACTAGAAGTGATAGATTCTTTATTGATAATTCATTATCTCCATATATAACTTATTACACCCAAGCATACCCTTTGATATACTCTAAGAGTCTTTAGGAATAAGTCAATGTGTAATTCATTATATATAAGATACTATGATATTGATCTCAAGCCTAAGGATTATTTGTACTACTATCACTACAGGAATTTTTATTGACAAGCAAGTAAAACTCCATTAGGTATTCCTTAGCGAGTCACATTCAGTGAACTTATTCTCCAATAAACACCTACATACTTGCTTTAGTGTCTCCACACAAATGATTATGAGATCAATCATTCTCATCCAATGAGCAAGCAACGTATGTACCAATCTATCCGGATTCACTAATCCATTGATTGAGAACATTTTACTTTTAAACTATCTAAGAATTTATATCTCATTAGCATGATCTCATTATGATTCTAAAAGTATTACTAAAAATTATGAGTTTATCACATATCATTAAAATAACACAATGTAGATAATTAAATGCCTTTAATAAATAATTCTTTTATTAATAAATAAATAAGATTGATTATAAAGTATTTACTTTATCATCATACACGATTGGCTTGTATGCATACTACTTTCATATTATTCATTTGCTACAATTCGTTCGAGTACTATTCACGGGATACTATTCACGACAAAAGTGATTTTTTTTGTCCAAATTATTTTTGATACATAAATATCATTCTTGAATTTTACTCCACATTTTGTTATCATGTTGACAATTTGGATATTTTTGAACTCTGGATAAATTGAATTATAAATCTCTAATATTTATTCTTGATCTCACTTGATTAATTTCCTATATCATTGTCATCATTCTCAAGCTTATGTTGTGATAAAAGTCATCTTTGGCCCGTAGTGCATAGATAGACTGTTGATTGGTATGATTATAACCAAGAATTTTATATTGGTATAAGCATGACCTGTAATGCTACAGACAAATGATGTGGTAAAAGTTATTTTTGGCCCGTAGTGCATAGATGGACTATTGATTGGTATGATTATGACCAAGAATTATGTATTGATATAATCATGATATGTAATGTTGCAGACAAATGATATGGTAAAAGTCTTCTTTGGCCCGTAGTGCATAGATGGACTGTTGATTGGTATGATTATGACTAGAAATTATGTATTGGTATGATCATGACCTATAATGTTACAGGTAAATGATGTGTTAACAGTCATATTTGGCTCGTGGGTGCATAGATGGACTGTTGATAGGTATGATTATGACCAGGAATTGTGTATTGGTATAACCATGACCTGTAATGTTACAGATAAATGATATGGTAAAAGTCCTCTTTGGCCCATAGTGCAAAGATGGACTGTTGATTATTGGTTTTATAGTTGAACATCTTTGACCCGTAGTGCAAAGATGGACTGTTGATTATGGGTTTTACAATTGTATGTCTTTGGCCCGTAGTGCAAAGATGGACGGTTGATTATTGGTTTTACAGTTGTATGTCTTTGGCCCGTAGTGCAAAGATGGACTGTTGATTTACATGATTATAAATTTGAATTATGAATTTAACTATAATCTTTGGTGGTTCAGGTGAAGACAGGTGATGAAAGTTCTCTTTATCTTGGGTACAACAAAGAACTATTGATGGGTATTATAGGGATGAAATATTAATGATAAACTTTTAATTTGGTGGAGATAGTAGACATTATGTTCTACTTGACTCTTCTAATGGATTGCTGGTTCTGCTGCAGTTGTTGATCTAAAACTTGTTGTCTATTGTATTCTATCAGATTTTTCCCTGTTGAGAACTAAGGATAATTTATTCTACATTATCTTAGTCATAATATTCTTTATTGGGCTAGTTGAGCTCACTCTTTTCCTTCATAATTCCTTTCAAGTAATAAGAGTGTAGTTGGGTCGAGCGGGGATAACAGGAGAATAGTGTGATGGTCCGAGACTGTGGAAGTTTCTCAATACATTATAAAATAATATGACAATATATAATTGTATTGAGGACTTAAGATATGTTTGTCATATTTTATACGTCACTTAATAATTGATTTTGGTGAACAACAATAGGGTAATGAGAACCCGACTTTAAAAGCGTCAAAAATACACCCTATTAGAATGAGGAGGACAAATATTTTCTCGTGTTCCTTTGGGGACTTGAAATATTTCTACTATATTTTATATGGCATTTATCGACGTCAGAATTTTTAATTATCCCTTTTCTCTTCTTTCCTTTTGGTGTTCTCATGTTAGGTGAGATTTGTTTGAAAAAATAAGTTATGAAAAGGTCCGACATGTATATGTCGACGATTGGACTGTAAGAGTTGCCAGTTTGTATTTTTAAATGGTTGCACCAACTCAATCGAGAAAAGGTTTGCACATAGACCTAGTGATGCGACACTGCTTAACTGGTTTGTGAAGCCGAGATTCGTTAGGGTCCAGGGGCTTGATTATGTGGGGGGAAGGTGTTAGGCACCCCCCGACATCCGTGGTAACACGGTGATCGCAACTTTTCATTTTAAATATTTATCTGAATGTGTGTGTTTGTAGGTCTATGTGCAGTTGTCTGAAAGTAGTGCTATGCCTCATTTGCACCTATATACAAAGGGTTTGAATTATGTATAAAAGTTCAATTTTAACGAGATATGGCAGTGATATTTTGTAAAATAGGTTTTTCAAACCCTTGTACTCAATAGTAATTGAGGCCTTTGATACTTTCATTTTATTATGTGTTCAGCGTGTTTGCTTTTATTTTATAGATGCGAAGCATCTTCGAGAAAATAAGATATATAGCAGTGCCGAACTCCTCGTGGGCATGAGAGTCGTCTAAGGAAATTCAAACACCGTGAATAATCTATAAGCTGATTACAACTGAAAATGTCCATCACAGGAACCGAATCTAGATTTAATAACTGAATATGTGATCACATGATTCCTAGGCTCACATGATAATGCAATATGTATGAAAGCTGTAAACAGTTATATATATATATATATATATATATATATATATATATATATATATATATATATATATATATATATATATAAACGATCAACTGCTACGAAGTAAACTCCAGGCAGGTCTAAAATGTAAATATATGTATATGTGCAATCAACTGCCACGAAGTAAACTCCAGGCAGGACTGGAATGCATATATATATATATATATATATATATATATAGATATATAAGCAATAAACGCCATGGATAGACGATCCGGGCATGCGCACATAACACGACTCTCAACGTGAATAATTGTGTCTGAATAAAAGTGGAGAAAGGCTTTAAGTAATGTGAGGTGTCTTACAGTGGGCTGCCAAGAAGACTTCAAATATCTTTGAATGAATGAATACTCAGTTTCCATCATAAATTATAGAAAAACACAAGCTCACAAGTGTTTGGAAAGAGAAAACACTCAGTTTATAGTGTGTACAGAGCAAAATGGACAGGGCTTCCTCTCATTTTCTCTCTTCAAAATGGCCACCCCAAGCCCTATATTTATAGAGGGGGGGTTGCAGGTGTACCTACGGCAGCTGCAGATGTACCTGCGGCTACCCGGGGTGCCCCGGGCTCCGTGGGCCCCACCGTCTTGAAGTATGTGCACGCATGCAACGCACTTGAACCTTCATAACTTTCAATTCGGGCATCCGATTGAGGCGTATAATACCTTTTCGGAATGTTGTTGTCGAGAGCTACACAATGACATGGGATAAGAGGTTGTACGAAGTTGGGAAGATAGGTCCATGACCAGATCTTCAAGTCTTCAAATTCTATCCGGTGTGCTGTCTTGTGTAGTAATGACTCGGGATTTGTGCTATGGTTCATATGGGACACTTTTGTGTAGAATGTGGTGTAAAATGATGCTGAGATGATATGAATGTGGGATCGAGGTGGCAAAATGATGATTTTGTCCCTCACCAGGGTTATCTCTGGCTTTGGGCTGATTTAGAAGTGGTTGCTCATGGTTATCTCTGAGATTGGGCTGTTATAGGTACTGAATGTCCTCAGGGTTGTCTCTGAGGTGTGTCTGACCTCCCAGGGTTATCTCCGGGGTTGAGACTGAGTGCCTCGGGGTTATCTGCGAGGTTGAAACTAACTTCTGGGGATTTAAAACTAGCATTTCTAGGGTTATCTCCGGAACTGCAACTGCATTCCTCGGGGTTGTCTCCGAGGTTGGAACTGAATCTCCCGGGGTTGTCTTCGGGAGTAGAACTGAATATCTCGGGGTTGTCTCTGAGATGGAAAACTGAGTATCCCAGGGTTGTCTCTGGGATTGAGCTGATTTGACTTCCAGAATTATCTCCGGAAGACGATTCTGCCCTCCTGCAAGGTTAGTAACAGGAATAAAAAATTTCTAGTGTCTACAGATGCCCCTCTTTATCATATTCATGCAGTGTAATGGTATGGACATGATAAAGAATACTAGACACTTGAAATGTGACAAGATAATCATGATGCAATGTACTGCAGCATGATGCAAATGTATGCTGCAAGTGGTTTGTTGAACCATTTTCCAATGTGCTGTGATGGCTGTTTGCTCCCACGACTTCTGATGGGGACATGAGTTATCACTGATAATCCCGATGAACTACTTGGTTGTCGATTCCAAAGATCTCAGGAACTCCCAGGATGTTGACATTGGGGTTATCACCAAAGTCCTTAATCCTTGGTACAGACTTTCCACCATAGTTGTTCCTCTCATGTGCAAGAGACTCTGGGGGAATGAGTTTAGTCTGATGAAGATTGTGTATAACAGATTCCATCATCGGTCCTCCCCGATGAGGTTGGCTTTCCCTGGTCTGTACCGCCAGGTCTTTCTATTGTTCTACTGGAGTTACTGTCAATAGTTTGTGTTGTTAGGGCGGCTTGACCTTCACTGAACTGTACTTCAATGGATACCATCATCGGACCATCCCTGATGCTTCACTGGGTTTAATTACCAACGGTTAATAATGTCAAGGCTACTTGACCTTCGTTAAAATGTACTTCAAAGATTGAAATCATTGGGTTGCTTCCGACGCTTCGTTGGATTTATGGGCTAACGGCTGAAGAAAAACGTCAAGGTTACTTGACCTTCTTTGAAATGTACTTCGATGACTAAAATCATCGAATTGCTTCTAACTCTTCGTTGGATTTACTTGCCAATGGCTGAAAAAACATCAAGGTTATTTGACCTTCTTTAAAATGTACTTCGACGGTTGATGATGTATGGAGTTCCCGTTGGGGAGAGGTTTTTGGAGTTATGGCTCCGAGCCGACGACATCGGACCTTTGTGATGTATTGCTGAGTGTAGTTTGCAACAACTGTGATCATTAGTGTTGTGAACCCTGTGTTTAGGTGAATACCAATGAGTGATATGTAGACCCGTAGTTTGGTCTTTGAAAACCACGATTTCAGGCTTTTTCGCTTAATCGCCTTGCATCTTTTTTCCTGATTTAAATTTTTCAACTTGTGAGACCTCCTTTGCAACTCAAATTGAACCAAGCCGGAGGGGTGGGACCTACCTAGGACAGTCACAGGTACACCTACGACCATTTGTGGGTGTACTTGTAGGCTATTTTCCTTTCACAAGTCATTTTTAAGTTGCGCCACACATAAAATCTGAGAGTTCTTCTTCAAATTTACTGAGTGCGAGCTGCTTTCTGCAAAATCCATAACCGTACAAGTGTTCTGCACTATCCTGGTAACGTATGCATGTCTCCTTTTCCAGATTTTATCCGTTGGAAAATGAGTTATCCCATGAAATGCTTCTAAACAAATAATAGTGAATATGTATGCTCATATGACTTGATAAAAAAATATTCAACATAGTAAATGTTAATATTTAACCATGCTGAACATAATGATGTGAAAAAATTTAACTTTTAAAATAGTCAAATTGGCACCTTTTTTCTGCTATTTCTTATCCTATTTAAGGACAAATGAGCAAAGGTTGTAAAACAAAGTAATCCAGGTAATTAGGCTACCCTTATGGATTATGACTTCGACATGTTTATACATATATGATGTTTATGACTGTGGATAGGTGTGCTACTGAATAGCCACTCAGTCATGCCTATGTGCATGTGGATAGTCCTTTTTACAAAGGAGGCTGGCAAAAATTTTCCATGAGCCTAAGCATTGGATAAACATGCATTTTTAACTCTAATGTAAGCGTATGTTAAAGTAATGCATGAATGCATGTAGTTATAAAATGAATTTGAAAAGCTAAAGGTTAGAATTTACCACACCTTTTTTGAGGTGATTTGGAGACTTGTGTCCAGATATTATGGATCTGAATCAGTCGAGTAGTTCCCGTAGGACCACTTCAGGTGTGCAGAAGAGGGCTTCTGATGTGCCTCGACCCCGTTCAGTCAGACATCCTCGTCATTTGGTGGAAGAGATGATTCGTCCTATCCGGGTTGCGGTACCGGATGTTGAGGATGAAGAGGAAGATATACCGGTTGCGGCTCTAGCTCCTGCTGCTCATGCTCACCGTAGGGATTTTCCAGGTATTAATGTGATGATTCCAGAGTTTTAGGATGATTTGAGTCGCCACCCCTCGGTTTACTTGCAGGCAAACGAGGTAAAAGCTGGATTTGATCTTCCTTTTTCCTATTGACGAGGAGCAAGGATTCTGATGTTGACTTAATTTTATGATGTAGGTTCCCGACTTTACATAGCCTCGAGGGAACTGGAACAACATACACTCTCTATACCAAGCTCTGCATCCAAATTACCTAGAGATTGTGCATGGTTGTGGCTTTGAGGCGTTCAGATGGCTGTCCGGGATATGAGCTGACAGTTTATGACCCTCACTAGGTTGAGGCTGAGAGTAGCACAAGATGAGATTACATCCGGGCATGTAATGTCCCAGCCTTTTCTGATAGACATATTTGGCTCACTGGATAGTTATGCACTCACTCCGGGGATTTCACCATGTCAGAGGATTAGTGGCGTATTGCCAGAGTATATACACTCGTGATGTGCATGGTAACTTATTTGTACATGCCATTGTATATGGATCATCTGGGCATCGACGTCGTTATGGCAGTGAGAGCTCTTAGGGAGGGTCATACCATCATACCGATGATTGTGGCAGAGACATTGAGGTCAGCCATGTATTGCCACACCCATTCTACAAGGGTATTTACAGGCAGCTCAGTCTTGTTGTATGTGTAGTTCATATCACACTTGAGACCAATTGGCACCTTCTGACGACATGAGTGCTGTATTTCCCTTGAGATAGCCATGTCTCACTCCTTTTAACTGGCAAAGTGTACAAACGTTGCATCCTGGTCGGTATTTTTGGCAGGGATCGAGGATCCATTTGACATTTTATTGTGTATAGGGCTTAGCTCTCCCTACAGCTTCATTACTCATGCACCTGACATGGATTATCTCCCTTTGACTGGTTTGAGGGGTATGACCATATATCTCCCACAGCTGTGATGTCACGGGTTGACCAGTTTTAGGATGCTCATCCTTTTAAGGGGGCATTAGGTCAGCGTTTGTCTTCTCGGCATTTGTTAGCAGAGTATAGATCCAAGGTGTATGCTTGTTGGGATCAGCATGAGAGGGCTGAGTTTACTGTTAGCCATCCGAACCGTTCTATAGAGTATTTTGCATGGATGGAGGTAAAGATTATATCAGCCGGGGTTGTATCCACCGTGCCAGGGATTAATTTTATCAGTGGCGAGCCCATGGAGGACATTGATTTTCCCACCTAGGAGAATCTATTTACTGGGTTGCCAGTAGCTCTTGAAGATTTTCCCAGTATGACTGCTACTGTGATCCTGCATTCAGCAGAGTATTTAGAGTAGAGTCTTCATCTGATGACATTTGAGAGAGATCAAGCTAGGGCCTTGATGTTGACAGCTCTTGCTAGGAGAGATGTCGCTCTGTTAGAGAGAGATGATGCTTTAGCTCATAGAGACACCGTTGTTGCTGAGCGGGATGAGGCCAGATCATCTAGAGATGCAGTGATTATTGAGCGGGATGACGCTATATTTGCCTGAGATATCGCTATTACAGATAGTACTGTAGTGAGGTCCCTTACCACTGGCGTTATTTCAAAGATGAGCACCTATATTGATGAGCATCATGTCACCATGCAGTTGGTTATGGATCTATTGGCTCGTGTAGAGACCCTTGGACAGGAGATCACAACGTTACCTCTTTCTTCTGTGAGGGATGCCATGTTGGACTTGATAGCTCACATATACACTGATTTGTAGATGGGCTTGTATTTTTCTACACAGACTAGCTTAGTCATTTTATCATGTACAACACACATTGTATATATCAAACAACATTATTGAAAGTAGTATGCACACAAGCCAATCATGTTTGATGATAAAGCATATACTTTGTAACAATCTTTTTCATTTATTAATAAAAAGTATTAATTCATTAAAGGCTTTTAATTATCTACATGATGTTATTTTATAATATGTGATAAACCCATAGTTTTAAGCAATGCTTTTAAAATAATGATGATGATCATTCTAATGAGATCTAAATTCTTAAAAAGCTTAAAACTAAAATAGTTTCCAATCGTTGGATTACTAAATAGAGGATTAGTGAATCCGGATAGATTGGTACATACGTTGCTTGCTCATTGGATGAGGATGATTGATCTCATGATCATTTATGTGGAGACACTAAAGCAAGTATGTAGGTGCTTATTGGAGAATAAGTTCACTGAATGTGGCTCGCTAAGGAATACCTAATAGAGTTTTACTTGCCTGTCAATAGAAATTCCTGTAGTGATAGTAGTACAAGTGATCCTTGGACTTGAGATCATCATAGTATCTTGTGTATGATGAATTATACTTTGACTTATTCGTTAAGACCCTTAGGGTATATCAAAGGGTATGCTTGGGTATAATAAGTTGTACATGGAGATAATGTATGATCAATAAAGAATCTACCACTTCTAGTAAAAGAAGAGAAATGTCTTATGTGATTCGATAAATGACAACCCAGTAGTCCTTCGCCAAGGCAGAATAAAATTAGAAAGGAGTTTCTAATTTGCATTATTTAGTGTTGTGCATTTAAGGATCGAAATACATATAATTAAATAAAATAAGACTTGACAGTAATTCCACGTCTTATATTTAATTGGGACATTGTATGGTGGAAGGATTGAATTGTACGACAACTATTTACTCAAAGGTTCTTTTATGATTAATGTTAAAATCTATATTATCTGGAAAATCGTTAATCGCTAGGGAGGCTTATCCCTATTGTAGAATAAATATTATTTATTTAAATAAAATGATATTTTAATTTATTTATTTAAATAAGATTAGAATTGTTCTAATTGATTTATTCACAACCGGTTTAATATGGAGAACCTAAAGGGTCACACCATAAAAGAAAGAATAATTATTTAAGAAGTTAATGGCATAATTGTAATAATAAGTTAAGTATATTTAATTTAATCTATACTGATAGAATAAATTAAATAGCTTAATATTTATTATTTAATATTTTAGAAATATTAAATATAAATTAATAAGAGCAGTCTTATTATTATTATTACTATTATTATTATTTAATTCCTAAAGGAGTTTGAGAATTAATTAATAAAAGTACTTTCATTGATTCCTAATAAGATTAGGAGGCTAATTAATTAAAAAGTTTAATTAATTATTCCTAATAAGATTTGGAGCCTAATTAATTAAAGGAATTTAATTAATTAAAATAAAACTCAATTCCTTAATTGTTAAGGAGGGTTGCCCACATTTATAAATAAGATGAGTCTTGTTATGGGTGGGAGTGATTGTTGACTTTTTGATAACAGACGTAATTCTAATTGTTGGAGAGCACGCTCTTTTTCTATGAGAGATAGAAAATTAGGGTTTTGCCAAACACACATCTTCTTGAATCTTTATTCTTTCTTGGTGGATCACCTCTAGAGGCCAAACACTTGGGTTGCTAATGTTGATCAAAGGAAGGAACCCAACCCGGTGGATTCAAGTTGAACACGAAAAGGATTTGGAGGTGAACTTGTACCTGAGGAAGCTCGGATCTTCAAGGGTATGATTCTCGTCCTTTATTTTTCGTTTAATTAATAATTATGCATAAAAGGATGATCCGGGTATATGGTTTGTAAAATTTTAAACTCTGATTTATACACATTTCCGCTTTATTTGTGCAATTTGATTGCGTTCATGAATATTATAAACCTAACAGTGGCATTAGAGCCAAACCTTTATGCGAATTATTAATTATTCTAATTTGATATGTATATTGATATGTGTTTAGAATAATTTAATTGGGCATAATTTAGTTGTATAAGAAAAATAAAAAAAATAACCGAAATCAATTTTCGCGAAACCCGCTTTTGTAAACGGTACTGTGATTCACGTGAGGCCTGTTGCGTTGAGTTAGTTTATTGATTCATAAGTAATCCTCTATTTCACGTGATTCATGTTCAAGAGATTAAAGGGAATAAGGGATGGACGGTTTCTTTATATATATAAATCATGTTACTGAGTTTCATGTGGACCATATATATATATATATATATATATATATATATATATATATATATATATATATATATATATATATATTAAAGCGTACGGATTATATATATACGGTTAATATATATTAATCTTATTATTTTATAATTAAAATAAAATATTTATTTTAATTTTAAAATAAAAAGTTTATTTTAATTTTAAAATATAAAGTTTATTTTAATTTTAAAATTAAATTTCATGCTAACTAATTAGAGTTAAAATTGGATTCCATGATAACTAATTGGAGTTGGAATTGGATTTCGTGTTTCCTTAAATAAAAGAGTTTATTTAGATATGAAATAAGATTTCATGTTATTCAAAATAAAAGAGTTTATTTGTGAATAGGAAAGATAATCCGTATTTCCTCAAATAAAAGAGTTTATTTAGATATGAAATAAGATTTCATATTATTCAAAATAAAAGAGTTTATTTGTGAATAGGAAAAGAATCCGTGTTTCCTTTAATAAAGGAGTTTTATTTATTTTTTATTTGGAATTGGATTCCATAATTAATTAAAATAATTAAATTATTTTGATTAAAGATTTTGATTAAAATAAATAGTTTATTTTTTTTTCAAAATTGGATAAATTAAAATAAAAAAGGTTTATTTTTATTTATATTTGGATTAAAATAAAGGAGTTTATTTTGATTCAAAATTAGATTTTATGCTAACTAATTTTGCCCATTAAATGATATCAATATATATATTGAATGTTTATAATTCATGAGATGAATGTTATTTATTGATGTATATGGTGATGTGTATGATAATAAATGAGATTGATTATGGACTATTAACCAATGTGATTGGATTTTATTTTAGTTGGATGCATGAATGTATGAGTTTTATTAAATGGGGTCTGCGTACCTCGTCTTCTCTAATTTTTCTTAATGTAAATTCTATCTCCCTCCTATGTACATCCCCTTGACTGCTGATCAAGATTTCTATTTATTTTAAATAGTTTTGTAATATGAATAGTTAGAATTAATTTTGAAGAATTGGAGATTAAGGAGCAAGGAGCGCTTGAAAACCCGTTTGTAATGGAGCCCGGGTTTAAATGTAATAGTTATATTTAAATATTAATTCTTGCACCCCTAGGGTTTGACCTTTTGGTTCACTTGGTGGCTCTAGTGAACCAAATTATAATAAAAGTCCATAATTAATCCGGGTAGAATATAGTATTCTATATGTGCATTCTTATACTATATATATTATATATTATGCAAACATACTTCACATGTTAATTAATATGACGCGTATTTTATATATATATATATATATATATATATATATATATATATGTGTGTGTGTGTGTGTGTGTGTGTGTGTGTGTGTGTGTGTGTGTGTGTGTGTGTGTGCATGCGCGCTAAACAAGATGAGACAAATTAATAACAAACCCCTCAAATATTTTATATTAAGTTGTAACGTTCAAAGATATTTAGAATATCGAACGTCGCCTTCCAACATGGTAAAACAATAGAGTATTAAATATTTAATATGAGTTTGTTGTGCACACACAAGGCAAGTATTAAATATTTAAGATGTTTTATCACATTTAATGCTTATAAATAGACTGAACAGTGCTGTTTTGTTGAGGACACACAAGGACAGTGTTTTTCTTTCGAATATATGGAAGTGCTAGGTATGACTTAACTTAGATCATTTTAGTTCGGATGTGCACACACTTGACCATTATGATCTAAGAGGCAAAATACAAGGAGTTACATAGTTGATGTAATTGACAAGAGTTGTCTACCTATTTATTTATATATAGTTTGTTGTGCACACACAAGGCTATATACATTTGAAATGGGATCCTTATTCTCACTAGCATATCTTTAATTAGATATTGTCGAACTATATAAGTGAGGGTAATATAGTTTAAAGAAAATAGTGGGAGATACCAATTTAAAACAAGACCTAAATTATTTTGGTAATTAATAAAAGAATGTATGTTAAAATGTTGTTAATTACAAATTCATTTACAGAATTTTACAATTTCTAAATTACTATCACTGCGTAGCATATTAGATGCTAAATTAATCATACCGAATTAAACGGATTGGTTTAGGAAATTGAGAATTGTTCTCACGCCTGAAAAGCTATCTTACATCCTTAATACGCCTATCCCTGCAATGGTTGCAGACAATGCCTCTGAGGAAGAGATTGCTACTATGAGAAAGTGGCAAGATGATGCACAGTTAGCTCAATACATCATGCTCACATCCATGAGTAACGAGCTTCAGCGTCAGCATGAAACTATAGATGCTCCTACTATATTCCTTCATATCAAGTAGTTGATGGTAAGAAAAGTAGAACTGATAGATATAAATATCTAAGGAGCTCTTCCGATCTAGAATGACCGATGACACTACAGTACAGACAAAATTCCTTAACATGATCAATTTGATTAAACAATTAGGACAACAGGTTTTGTCATGGATGGAGAGTTGAGTCAATTTTTGATCTTGCACTCATTCCCGGACTCCTTCTCATAATTGTTGTGAATTTTTCATATGAACAAGCTAGATATCAGTTCGCTGATTTGGTTAACATGTTAAAAAATATTGAGAGTCACTTTCCAACTAAGAAAGACCAAGTCTTACTGGTAGGGGCCAAATGATCTTCTAAAAAGAAAAATGATTCAAAGAAGGTAAATAAAAAGGCAAAAACAAAGGATAATAAGAACAAAACTGATACGGATAGCAAAGAAGTTTGCTTCCACTGCAATAAGCCTGGACACTAGAAAGAAACTGCGAGAAGCATCTTGCAGAGGCTAACAAAAGAAGCTTAGTGAAGTTTCGGTTACAAATACAAAATTTGTTCATGATTTAAAATAAAATTTTTTTAAGTCAAGGTTCTACTTGGGTATTGGATACCGACTTTGGTTATCATAAATATAAATTTATGAAAGGTCCAAGCAGAAGTAGAAAGCTAAACAAATATAAGTAATCCTATGTGTGAGAAATGAAGCAAAGGTTGCCACATTAGCCATATAAACTTATAGTTTAGCAATGCCTACGGGCAAATCTATTAAGTCAATAAGTTGTTATTGTATTCCAGTTCTTGTTAGAAACATTATTTCCATTCAATTGTTGGACAATGAAATCTTTGGTATTATATTTAAGAACAATTGTTGTTCTATTTATAATAATAATATTTTGTATAGAACTGGAATATTACTTAATGGATTTTGTATACTTGACTTACGTGAAAAATAATTTTACAAATTGAACAAACTAGTATAAGACAAGGAGATGACTGTTCAAAAGGTTGAACGTGTGTATTTACTGAAATACAATTGTGAATTATTTAAAGGTTCAAAGAATTCAGAAATAAAACAAATTGGCAAAGTATTAGGATTCTTTGATCTGATCAAGGAAGGAATACTTGTTCAATGAGTTTTTAGATCATCTCAAATGGTTTTCTCATAATGGACGCCTCCTGATATACAATAATTGATTGATGTATCTAAAAGGAAAAATCGTACCGTGTTGGACATGGTGCGGTCCATAATAATTTTACTGACGTTCCAGTATCCTTCTGGGATAATGCCCTAGAAATGGCTGCATATCTACGAAAAGGTAACATCAAAATCCAGTCCCAAGACTCCATAAAAGTTATGGACAGGGAGGATTCCTAATCTTAAGTATGTTAAGATAAAGGGTTATCCAACTTATGTGAAAAGGTTTGAAAGGATAAGATTGGGACAAAATTTGACAATTAAAGATTTGTGGGACATCTTAAAGTAAGTTTAGGATATATGTTCTATAATCCCACTTAGCAACAGGTGTTTGTCACGAAACACGCTACCTTTTAAGATAAAGGTGTTTATCATTGAAGGAGCTAGTGGGAGGATAATACATCTTGAAGAGTTCAAGAACCACAAAATATTATAAGTCAAATAAGAGGAACCTATAGATAGACCTATTGTATCACAACCGAATTGTAAATCTGGAATATTATCGAAGATACCTAGGAGGTATGGATTCATCATAGATGATGATGATGAGGTACACATCATAGAAGATGATGATCCAGTTACATACGATGAGGTAAGAGTTGTAGACATGTAGAAAAATGGATTGAAGTAAGTTTCTCAAAAATGAAACATTCGTTTTAATGAGACAATCAAAAAAGTTCGATTTTATCAAAAATAAGAATGAACCTAGTGTGTACAAAAGGGTCAGTGGGAGTGTCGTGACATTCCTAGTATTATATGTTAATATATTACAGATAAGGAATGACATGATAATGTTAGAATCAGTAAAGATAAAGTTGTCTAAAAATCCTCCATGAATGATTTGGGAAGAGTATTGTAATTGGGGATAAAAATCTATATAGATAGATTTAAAAGGATGCTCGGCTTAACCCAAAGAACGTATATTCATTTGATGCTAAAATCGTATAGCATGACAAACTCCAAGAGATATCTCATATTGATGAGTCATGGAGTGAATCTTTCTTAATAGTCCCCAAAGATTCCTAAAAGAGAGATCGCATGAGTAACTATCATGTATGCAATGAAATATACGAGACCTGATGTTGATCAGTCATATTCTGGAGAAGTTCACTATGAGTCAGTGAAAAATATCTTAAAATACTTAATTGGCATTAAGGATGTGATCATATTCATGGTGGGTCTAAATTAAAACTAGAGGGCTTAACAAACTCAAGTTTTTTTTAGACAGACCAAGACGACAGAAAATCCACTTTAAGGTAAAGCGTTACCTTGAAAAGTGGTGCAGTGAATTTGAAAGGTTCCAAACAGCAAAGAGTTGCTGGTTTAGTGATAAAGACAAAGTATATAGCTGTAAATAAAGCTGCAAGTTGATTGTTTGGATAAAACGTTCATTACAGAACTAGGAATAGTTCCTAAGTCTCATCTTGGATCTAAACATATGTTGTGGCACTTTCATTTGATTAAAGGAATCATTGAAAGATGGGAAATTACTATAGAGATAGTGAACTCTCAAGAACAACATTACATATCCATTAACTAAACTTATCCAACAGCAGGATAATCGTCACTTAGAGAAGAAGGGTATGAGATACCATGGCGATTGGCTTTAGTGCAAGTGGGAGATTGAAAGTAGTATGCATACAAGCCAATCATTTTTGATGATAAAGTATATACTTTGTAACAATCTTTTTCATTTATTAATAAAAAGTATTAATTCATTAAAGGCTTTTAATTATCTACATGATGCTATTTTATAATATGTGATAAACCCATAGTTTTAAGTAATGCTTTTAAAATAATGATGATGATCATTCTAATGAGATCTAAATTCTTAGAAAGCTTAAAACTAAATTAGTTCCCAATCGTTGGATTACTAAATAGGGGATTAGTGAATCCGGATAGATTGGTACATACGTTGCTTGCTTATTAGATGAGGATGATTGATCTCATGATCATTTATGTGGAGACACTAAAGCAAGTATGTAGATGCTTATTGGAGAATAAGTTTACTGAACGTGGCTCGCTAAGGAATACCTAATAGAATTTTACTTGTCTGTCAATAGGAATTCCTGTAGTGATAGTAGTACAAGTGATCCTTGGACTTGAGATCATCATAGTATCTTGTGTATGATGAATTATACTTTGACTTATTCCTTAAGACCTTTAGGGTATATCAAAAGGTATGCTTGGGTATAATAAGTTGTACATGGAGATAATGTATGATCAATAAAGAATCTACCACTTCTAGTAAAAGAAGAGAAATGTCCTATGTGATTCGATAAATGACAACCCAGTAGTCTTTGGCCAAGGCAGAATAAAATTAGAAAGGAGTTTCTAATTTGCATTATTTAGTGTTGTGCATTTAAGGATCGAAGTACATATAATTAAATAAAATAAGACTTGACAGTAATTCCATGTCTTATATTTAATTGGGACATTGTATGGTGGAAGGATTGAATTGTACGACAACTATTTACTCAAAGGTTCTTTTATGATTAATGTTAAAATCTATATTATTTGGAAAGTCGTTAATCGCTAAGGAGGCTTATCCCTATTGTAGAATAAATATTATTTATTTAAATAAAATGATATTTTAATTTATTTATTTAAATAAGATTAGAATTGTTCTAATTGATTTATTTACAACCGGTTTAATATGTAGAACCTAAAGGGTCATACCATAAAAGGAAGAATAATTATTTAAGAAGTTAATGGCATAATTGTAATAATAAGTTAAGTGTATTTAATTTAATCTATGTTGATAGAATAAATTAAATAGCTTAATATTTATTATTTAATATTTTAGAAATATTAAATATAAATTAATAAGAGGAGTCTTATTATTATTATTACTATTATTATTATTTAATTCCTAAAGGAGTTTGGAAATTAATTAATAAAAGTACTCTCATTGATTCCTAATAAGATTAGGAGGTTAATTAATTAAAAAATTTAATTAATTATTCCTAATAAGATTAGGAGCCTAATTAATTAAAGGAATTTAATTAATTAAAATAAAACTCAATTCCTTAATTGTTAGGGAGGGTTGCCCACATTTATAAATAAGATGAGTCTTGTTATGGGTGGGAGTGATTGTTGACTTTTTGATAACAGACGTAATTCTAATTGTTGGAGAGCACGCTCTTTTTCTATGAGAGATAAAAAACTAGGGTTTTGCCAAACACCCATCTTCTTGAATTTTTATTCTTTCTTGGTGGATCACCTCTAGAGGCCAAACACTTGGGTGGCTAATGTTGATCAAAGGAAGGAACCCAACCCGGTGGATTCAAGTTGAACACGAAAAAGATTTGGAGGTGAACTTGTACCTGAGGAAGCTCGGATCTTTAAGGGTATGATTCTCGTCCTTTATTTTTTGTTTAATTAATAATTGTGCATAAAGGATGATCCGGGTATATGGTTTGTAAAATTTTAAACTCTAATTTTTACACGTTTCCGCTTTATTTGTGCAATTTGATTGCGTTCATGAATATTACAAACCTAACAATTATATATGACAGGGAAATATATGTTGATTCACTTCTCTTTTAGTTATGCCTTGTTACTTGCTTGATATTTGCCTGTTTCTCCAAGGCTTATGATCTTGATGTATTCTGAACTCCTCCTTGATGGATGGACATTGAGATGCCTCAGGATATTTCAGAATGAATCGTTGATCTGTGTGTATTCCCTACCATCTTTGGTGTCTTGGGACTGATGTATGGAGAGGAGTGTGGTTTTTCCTCTATGAGGTTGACCACACCACAGATGATCGCCGGTACTCCTTTATATGGGGGAGCCCAGGTAATTCCATCTCTATGGATTGGTGTTTCACTTTGAGGAATCAATCGTAGCTTAGATGGTCATCGATTCTCCCATTTATATGGGGAGACCAGGTAATTCCATCCCTTTGGTCTGAAGCTGATGAAGTGTGGTGGATTGAAGGATGATCCCAGTACCGTTGACAAGTTTTTATGTTTTGGTAGGGGGTAAGGCCGAACCATGAATGGATGCCTACGTACTCCTATTGAAGAGGAGATCAGGTCTGCGTAGTTCGAACCTGGTGTAGAGGTTTAAAGTTGTATGTGGTAAAGTGGGCGTATAGATGTGTTTGTATTTTTTTTTGTGGTGAGACTGGACCATAAAAATGGCTTCCTATGTACTCCCGTGTATTGGGGAGATCAGGTTGATGTAGTTCGCCCCATGTACAGGACAGACTGCAGATGACAAGTTTGATCCCATGTACAGGACAAACTGGAAGTGTGAAAGGTTTAATCCCTGGTGGGATCACCTGAGGGTATGAAAGGTTTAATCCCTAGTGGGATAACCTGAGGGTGTATGATGGATTTGATGATCCGAAACCAGGCTGCTGGTTAGAAGGTGTGTTTGTCCCTGATGAGGCAAACAGATGTGAAGAAAGGTTGTACGTAGTGAAAAAGGTTTAGAAAACCTGAACTAACTGGGGATCTGGTGATCCAAACCAAGGATGTTAGTTTGCTCGTAACTTCAGACATAGTACCATTTCACGGTGTCCGAATTGTTGAGTTGTGGAAATTCATCAGCATCTATTTTCTGTAATCTGAGAGCTCCTCCTGTCGATACCTCCTTGACAACAATCGGACCTTCCCAGTTTGGGGTGAATTTTCCTTTGGATTGAACTTGGTTGTCAAGAATTTTCTTCAAGACCAAGTCGTGCTCCTTGAATTGTCGTAGCTGAACTTTTCTGTTGTAGGATCTGGCGATCCTCTGTTGGTATAACTGACCATGGAAGATAGCAGCGGCTCGCCTTTCATCTATTAGAGACAATTGGTGATACCTATCTTGTAACCACTGGTTTTCATCCAGCTGAGCGTCTATCAATACTCTAAGGGATTCCATTTCCACTTCTATGGGGAACACTGCTTCCATCCCATAGGTTAATGAATAGGGGGTTGCCCCAGTGGAAGTGCACATTGATGTTCTGTAGGCTAATAGAGTCAGAGGTAATAAGTCAGGCCATCCCTTGTGATTGGCAGATATCTTTTGCATGATCTTTTTGATATTCTTATTAGACGCTTCAACAACACCATTCATCTTTGGACGATAGATGACAGAGTTGATATGTTTGATGTGGAATTTACTGCATAACTCCTCTATCATTTGATTGTTGAGGTTTTTGGCGATTATTCTTGGTCATCCATCGAGGTTGTTTTATAGCGGATAACTCTTCCACGGTGTCATTCTCTTTGGTTAGCGCCACACTAGAGGTGGACTGTATTGGGGAGTATGACTAGGGCTCTTATACCTTTACCTATTTCCTTAAGGGAATGCGCATGCATTCGCAGGGCTTGACAGAGGCTTGGCTAGGATTTTACCCGTTTCTGCTGGTGAGTATTTCTCTTTTGAGTTCCCATATACATGTTAAGAGTGTTGACTGATCGCAGATGTTTGCCTTTCTTTTGGCAGTTTTGGGCCTATAAGAGGCTTCCATATCTGCATTCCATTAGCGTGTTAGGTTTAGACATATACCCACGGGGACGATGATGACATCACTCCACATTAGTGGAGGTTCTTGTAGCCGAGGGTTTCACCCATTGTTGCTTACAGTTGGAGTTATTGACATCTGATGCCATCACCTGGGTTCCTTATTCTGGAGAACATTTGACAGTTAGCTTCGAGGATGGGTACCCGATTGGTGTCGAGTATGTGATATCCACCCGTCGGATTCCTCTCTTCACAAATGGAGGATGGGAGCTCTATTTAGGAGAGCATGCTATCAGGAGCACCACAGGAGAGATTTGTGTACCGATTTTGCCTCCTGCCAGTCGTTATTGGCCTGTGTCGTAGTAGCCTATCAGTGATATCCCGTTGATGGGCATTGGCAACCTTACTTTGTTAGAGGGTCCATTCACTCATGAGGCATTCTATCGCTGGTGGTCCCCTCGTACCATCAGAGCCCAGACCTGCGCCACTCAGTTCATGGAGGATATGGTTCCTGGATCCGTGATGATGACGGGTTGGATGGCCTACGTCCGAGATCCTACTCATTTGACACAGATTGACAGCTTGATTCGGCAGTTGGACCGGGCACATTTTTTTATCTGTCATTTGGGCAGAGATCCTTCTGAGGCGGGTACTTTTGATCCTTCCAGCTCTGGGGCTGGCCCTTTAGGTGACCCATATGGCTTAGTCGGTACAGATCCTCTATTGTATAGGCCTAACATCCCTCTTGGTGGAGATCCAGTGACTCAGGAGGTGTTACATCAGATGGACATGATAGATGATGTAGACATCAATACCCTTGAGTTCTTCTGATGTATTTTCTCGTTTTGTGTCCCATTCTCGTTATATCTTTTGATAGGCCTGTGTTAGTTATTGGGTGCCTGTGCCCCATTTACTTATATTTTCTAGCAGTACAGAGATGATGTATTAGATGATGATGTACTTAGGAATGTATGTATACTATTTTCCATTCCCTACATCATATTGTCATCTATTATTTGTCATGCATGTATCATTTCATGCATATGTATGTCTAGAGATATTCAGCATTGACCCCTGAATGGTCTTATAATACGGCCCACACAGATGTCTTCCTCGACAGTTAGCCGCATTGATCACACCCCACCAGTATTGGTAGTCTCATGTTTGAGATCCTAGTATGATAGTTTATCACCTCCAGATAGGGTGATTGTAGATCAGCTATTGCAGCACTCTATGACCCTCCTGATATTCCAGGTTCGTATGGGTTTTATAGAGGGCATGCTAGAGCACTAGGTACCAGAGATGTAGGTTTTCCGGTTTAAGACCCAGGAGTTGGCTCCTACCTTAGAGGAGTACGAGCAGTTGACGGCTTTGCCATTGAACATGCCTTGCGCTCAGATGGCTGTCTGGGATATGAGCCGGCAGTTCATGGCCCTCATCGGGTTGAAGCGTAGAGTAGCACATGATGAGATTACAACCGGGCATATAGTGTCCCAACATTTTCTGATAGATAGATTTGGCTCCCTGAACAATTATGCACAGTACTCTAGGGATTTCACCACGTCGGAGGATCAGTAGTGTGTTGCCAGAGTATATACACTCGTGATGTGCGTAATGGCTTATTTGTATATGCCATTGTACATGGATCATCTGGACATTGTGTCGTTAGGGCAGTGAGAGCTCTCAGGGAGGGTCATACCATTGTACCGATGATTGTGGTAAAGACATTGAGGTCGGCTACGTATTGCCACACCCATTCTGCAAGGGTATTTATAAGCAGCTCGGTCTTGTTGTATGTGTGGTTCATGTCACACCTGAGATCAATTGGCACCTTCCTACGACATGGGTACTATTTTTCCCATGAGATATCTATGTCTTACTCCTTTCAGCCGGCGGAGTGTACAGACGCTGCATCCTGGTCGGTGTTTTTGGCAGGGATTGAGGATCCATTTAACATTTTGATGTGTACAGGGTTCAGTTCTCCCTACAACTTCATTACTCATGCACCTGGCATGGATTATCTCCCTCTGACTGGTTTGAGGGGCAAGACCACATATCACCCACTGGCTATGATGACACAATTTGACCAGTTTCAGGATGTTCATCCTTTTAAGGGGGCATTAGGTCAGCGTTTGTCTTCTCGGCATTTGTTAGCAGATGATAAATCTAAGGTGTATGCCTGTTGGACTCAGCATGAGAGGGCTGAGTTTACTATTAGCCATCCGGGCCATTCTACAGAGCATTCCGCATGGATGGAGGCAGAGATTACGTCAGCCGGGGTTGTATCCATTGTGCCAAGGATTTATTTTGACAGTGGGGAGCCCATAGAGGACATTTATTTTTCCACCGAGGAGGAGTTATTTGCTGGGTTGCCAGTAGCTCTTGTAGATTCTCCCAGTATGACTGCTACTGTGACCCCACATTCGGCAGAGTATTTAGAGCAGAGTTTGCATTTGATGATATTTGAGAGAGATCATGCTAGGGCCTTGATGTTGACAACTCTTGCTGGGAGAGATACCGATCTATTAGAGAGAGATAATGCTTTAGTTCATTGAGACGCCGTTGTTGTTAGGCTGGATGAAGCCAGATCATCTTGAGATGCAGTGATTATTGAGCGGGATATCGCTATATCTACCCGAGATATCGCTGTTACAGATAGTAATGTAGTGATGTCCCTTACTATTGGCATTATTGAAGAGATGAGCACATATATTGATGAGCATAGTGTCACCATGCAGTTAGCTCTGGATCTGTTAGCTAGTGTAGATACCCTTGGGTAGGAGCTTACAGCGTTACATCCCTCTTCTGAGAGGAATGCCATGTTGGACTTAGTAGCCCGCATATACACTAACTTGTAGATGGGCCTGTATTTTCCTGCACAGACTAGCTTAGCCATTTTTGTCATGTACAACATATATTGTATATATCAAACAGTATTATATATGGCAGGGTAATATATGTTGATTCACTTCCCTTTTAGTTATGCCTTGTTACTTGCCTGATATTTGTTTGTTTCTCCAGGGCTTGTGATCTTGATGTATTCTAAACTCCCCCTTAATGAATGGACATTGAGATGTCTCAAGATCTTTTAGAATGGATCGTTGATTTGTATATTCCCTACCTTCTTTGGTGTCTTGGGACTGGTGTATGGAGAGGAGTATGGCTTTCCTCTCTGAGGTTAACCGCACCAAACATGGTTGCCGGTACTCCTTTGTATGGGGGAGCCCAGGTAATTCCATCTCTTATGGATTGGTGTTTCTCTTTGAGGAGTCAACCGCAACTTAGATGGTCGCCGATTCTTCCATTTATGTGGGGAGACCAAGTAATTCCATCCCTTTGATCTGAAGCCGATGAAGTGTGGTGGATTAAAGGATGATCCCAGCACCATTGACAAGTTTTTGTGTTTTGGTAGGGGGTAAGACCGAACCATGAATGGCTGCCTATGTACTCCTATTGAAGAGGAAATCAGGTCTGCGTAGTTCGAACCTGGTGCAAAGGTTCAAAGTTGTATGTGGTAAAGTGGGTGTAGAGATGTATTTGTTTTTGTTTTTTTTGTAGTGAGATCGAACCTTAAAGATGGCTGCCTACGTACTCCCGTGTATTGGGGAGATCAGATCTGCATAGTTCGCCCTATGTATAGGACAGACTGCAGATAAAAAGTTTGATCCCATGTACAGGACAAATTGGAAGTGTGAAAGGTTTAATCCCTGGTGGGATAACCTGAGGTGAGTGATGGATCTGATGATCCAAAACCAGGCTGCTGGTTGGAAGGTGTGTTTGTCCCTGATGGGGCAAACAGATGTGAAGAAAGGTTGTATGTAGTGAGAAAGGTTTAGAAAACCTAAACTGACTGGGGATCTGGTGATCCAAACCCAGGAAGCTAGTATGCTTGTAACTTCAGACATAGTACCGTTTGACGGTGTCTAAATTGATGAGTTATAGGAATTCATCGCCATCCATCTCCTGTAATCTGAGAGCTCGTCCTGTCAATACCTCCTTGGCAACAAACGGACTTTCCCAGTTTGGGGCGAATTTTCCTTTGGATTGATCTTGGTTGTCAAGAATTTTCTTCACGACCAAGTCATGCTCCTTGAATTTTCGTAGCCGGACTTTTCTGTTGTAGGATCTGGCGATCCTCTGTTGGTGTAACTGACCATGGAAGATGGCAGCGGTTCACCTTTCATCTATTAGAGACAATTGGTGATATCTATCTTGTAACCATTGGTCTTCATCCAACTGAGCGTCGATCAACACTCTGAGGGATTCCATTTCCACTTCTATAGGGAGCACTACTTCCATCCCATATGTTAATGAATAGGGGGTTGCCCCAGTGGAAGTGTGCTTTGATGTTCTGTAGGCTGTTGGTCGAAATCTAATTACGTTCACACGTAAGTGCACGTGGTCAATTAGTAATATAATGATAAGGTAAGTATCGTTCCCATAGAGACTAGTATGAAATTAATCCTAACAATTTCCTGCTTTATATTAATCCAAATTCTATTAAACTATCCAATTCAATGATTATAAATATTAAAATCTAAAAATACTAAAAATACCAAGCAATCAACAAACTCAAAAACTGTAATTTTGAGTAAATAATGGAGAATTAGGCTTACAACTTCACTTTAAGTATCACTCAGATTACTACACCATATTCTAGTTCAATTCAATATCCCAGTTTATTAATTAAGAACACTCAAGTAGAACTAGCCATCTCTCAATGCACTAATACCATATTAACTTAAATCCACAAATTACATAGAATAAAGCTAAACACCTTAATCAACTAATTCACTGTATCTCTATGTGAATTACAATCAAAGAAGGTTTAAGTTCAAGTTCTCTACCCGATTACTTGCGACGTTAAGCATATCTCTACCCTAACATTCATTAAGATTCCATTCAATCACAGAATTCAAGAACACATGCTATAGTGACTAAGTCTAGATTCATATTTCATCTCTCGAGTCCATACAAATCCACATAGAATTGGTGATCAAGCAATTCATAAATTAAAGCACAAATCACAATAGATAAACTGAATGATAGATTAGTAAACTGAAATTAAGGACTACATAATCATCGTTCCACCATAAAGATCCGTCATAAGCCTAATAAGTAAATTAGTTCATCATAAACAAAATAAAAACTGAAATCATCAAAGTAATCATCATCCCAATTACAATTATTGAATTAAAGAAGTAGAATGAATCCAAAACCACTCTTCTCCTTAGCTCCAACTTGCAATTATTGTGACTTAGACCTTTAATACTTCCTCTAATGTTTTCTCTCAAAATTAGGGCTTAGAATTGTTAATTGATTGTTCGATGTAATCTCCCTCGTTGTTTTTCGTTAATATCCAGCCTAGAACACATATTCTGACCATAACTAGATGCCCAATATAGTTCCAAACCATGCTAACCTCTCTCCTTTACGCCTATGCAACATTATAACTAAACCAGGAGTCTTAACCTTTCCCGTACCCCCGTCCCGATGGCGGTTTTCCTTCTTTAAGTGCCCGCCCCGACGGGGGGTGCTTCTATTCTTGGTCGAGTACCCCTGCCCTAGCGGGGGTTTTATGTGTATAATGTCCGCACCGGCGGGGGTCTATTCTGCTGCAGTCCAGTTTTAGCTCATTTTCTTGCCAAGTTTCACCACGAAACCACCTTTTAAGTCCAAATGCTATGCCACCACACCTAAACATAAACACAACAACAAACAAATAAAACTAATCGCAAAAGTACAGAATTAACATAATTTAAGCTCGAATTAGAGTCTGATTCGTAGATATAAAACCCACTCATCAAACTCCCCCAAACTTAAATCTGTGCTAGTCCTCGAGCACAAAACAAAACAAAAATGCTATGCAATGCAATAGAGTGGAATGCAACTAGTCTACATGCCTACGAATCCAGCGATAATGATAGAAACAAGTATGTTCAACCGGCCTCAGAGAAATCAAACAAACATAACAATACTTCATATCAAAACCAATCAGTAAATTCCTATCAATCATTAAATCTTAAACTGTAATCACTAATATAGTGCGTGTGTGCTCAACACCCATGCTAACTGATGCAAAGTCAAATTTAATACATAACAAGTCTCTTAGAAGGCATCATACAGTGTAAACTCAAGAATTTCAAAAATAGTCAATATCTAACTAAAATCAAACAATTACTAATATCAAGGGTCCAAATAGGGTACTTATGCTTTATTTTCATTTACGGGGGCTTTTTGCTCTTAATTCCTGTTTTATTCATATTTTTTTATTTTATTTTTTTTGTACACATGGCTATGCAATGTCTTATTCCCTTAGGCTTTTCAAAGCTACCTTAGCGAGCTTTCGACCAACGACTCCCAGACCATTAAGACCTTAGGGCTCTAGGTGTAATGACAATCCCTTCGGGCTTACTTAATCAAGTAACAAAGGCCACAAAACTAGACAAGCGTGCCATGATGTTTATTTTTTTCTTTTTTTTATGAAGCTTATATACCCCAAATTTTCCCCCAAACTTAGGTTCTTGCCTAATTTTCTACTTCACTAGCTATCCTTGTCATTCTTTTATTCAAACTTGCCTTATCCTTTAGAGGTCCCTTATGTATCAATTTGAAATAAATCAATCAACATAGTTATTATTACTGTGCTAACCTTATTATACCATGTTCAAACAGGAAAAGATCAAATTCATAACAGAAAATCACATTAAAGTTCTAATAGTCGGTACTATACTTGTTTACTCGAAGTCATTCTCATCATTAGCCAAAATGGACTGTAACATATCAAACAATTAGACTCATGCAAGATAACACAATATTTAACTAAAATATTTTTGTGGTTTTTTATATACTTTCTTTTTTTTCTTTTTAGATTATGGAATAAACATAACAGAATTAGAAACTAATAAAAATAATTACAATTCTACACTACTATGCAATTACACTAAATAAATGCAACAAATCATGAACCTAACATATGCAAAACTACCATGCTAAATTAAACATGCAAAAACTCTAAATTAAACTAACTCCCCCAAACTTAACAAGTACAATGTCCTCATTGTAAAATTAAAGCAATAAGTGTAAGAGGACGTCCCTGTAATTGTCTAAGCTTGAGGTGGTGGTGGTTATTGCTCTTCATTAGCTAAATCAAAAGGTGGAAAATTTGGCATTGGTGCAGGATGATGATATGGAAACTGAGCATTTGGATTGAAATTGTGGAGAGTCGCGTTCAAGGAGGCGAAGGACATATTCATGGCTTCGAACATATGGTCCTGCCTGGCCGCGAGTCTCCTCATCTATTTGTTGGCTTCCTTGTTTTGCCCTTCAACTTGTCTTTGGAGGCTCTGAAATTGAAGGCTAAACATATGTCTTCCGGTCTGCTGCATGTGCTCAGTTTCCTGCTCTTTCATCATCTCGTCCGCCTGGAACTCGTCGTCATCAAAGGTGTCCTCAGCATCAGCCTCCTCCTCCGAGGCTGGAGGAAATATAAACCCGACTCCTCTTGGGTACGACTCGCCTCAAGCCATACTATATAGCTTACAGTCATCCGTGTGTCCAAAGTCTAAAGCAATTGCTGAGTAGTCTCGCCACCAGACCACCTAACTCCAGCCTTCTTGCACAACCCACATATAAGGGATGGGTGTGGCAGGCCACCAGAAAATTGTCCTCGCAGGCATCTTCGTATTAAGAAATTGATGATGGCACCCACGTCGATGAGGAAATCTTGCACAATCGTAAACAGCAACAATACCTTCTCCTTTGTCACTTCATTAATATGTGTGGA
Source organism: Panax notoginseng (assembly GCA_016801055.1). NCBI lineage: Eukaryota > Viridiplantae > Streptophyta > Magnoliopsida > Apiales > Araliaceae > Panax > Panax notoginseng. Next base: position 162,457,029 of record CM029015.1, on the reverse strand, counting down.
TAGGAATAACTTGGCGCACATGAATGCATACCAAATCTTTCTGTAACGGCTTAGGTTCTTGCTGTGGAAGATTGTGCCCCCCTTTTCGGCCCTAAACCCATGTGGTGCCCGACTTTGTTATTTCAGTTAAAATCTCCTCGTAGTTGGGATCGTGGTAACACAAATAGGCATACTGACATTCCACAGGAACTCGTAGTCGGTAATACTCGTTAATAGCATCAGCACTAAAAGGTACTTGCTTGCCCCGTACGAATGCTATGAATGAGGTCTTGTCCTCCGCATTGGCATAAAATTCCTTCACCATATTGACGATCACTGGCTCTGGCTCGTCAATGAACCTATCCCATCCTTTTTTATATATTTGCCTCTTCATTTTGCCATCTACATTGTCGGGTGCCAAGCCTCGCTCTAGAGTTAATGCCTTAGTCACTAGATAGTCATAACGATCAACGACGTTGGCACTCACGAACGTTCTTCTGTCGAAAGCCCGAGTCGGTGGTGTGGACCCTGAACTCTCGCCTCGCTATTTCTTTGATGCTGGTTTTGGTGCCATGGTACTCGAAAGGATGAACTCAAACCACAATCCCCACAAACTTTACTTAAGCAATTCGTCGAACACATGGTGTGCACGACTCACAATACCCCCCAAAATTTGTAATAGAACTTCAAGTATGATGATATGTGATGAGAAATTTTAAGAAATAACCTCTTACCCTCACTATATTGACTAATTGGTTGCTACTCCCCTTTGTTGTTGTTGCCCACAATCTTATTGGAAGAACCCTAACCCCTGTATGACTGAAATTGGATGAATGGAGATGGATATGTTGTGTTGTTAGGGTATGGATTTATAGGTAGGAGATAATGTAGAGATTTATAGGTTAAAGTAATGGGTAAATGGGGGTTAAGTGAGATAATGGGTGAGAGTTAAGGAAATCGTGGGTTTGTTGTGGAAGAAAGTGGGTATCAGTTGTGGTTTAAGGAAGTGGAAGTGGAGAAGATGGGTACAAATGTTGTACTGCCGAATTGAAGTCTATCTGAGTTCCCATACCCTCGCCCCGACGAGGGGTAATTAGCTACAGATGCCCGCCCCGGCGGGGGGGGGGGGTATTCTGGTTTCGGTTCATGACCCCCGCCCCGGCAGGGGGTATACTACAGTTGAACTTGATTTTTCCAATTCTTTGCATCCAACACATATCCATGAGCTTTTTAAGTACATGAAACACCATAAAATTATAAGTTTAAGATAACAACATGAATATTGTACATTGAAGGTTGAATTCACTAAAATTCATGACTCACTAACTACTTAATATATCTAAATAAACTAACTCAATACTAAATCGTACTAAACTTATAATCTGAACTACAAATTAATTGGCATGCTTAAAAATACTAAGAATAAAAGTAAAATTTGGGTTGCCTCCCAATTAACGCTTGTTTTTAAGTCTTTCAGCCTAACTACTCCTTGTGTTATCCTGGATCAGTTGGGCTATCCGCGACATGCTGTTTGAGAATAAAGTTGACTTACTATCTTCAATTAGTGCCTTAAGACCACCACCCTCTCTAGAATCCCTGAATTTGATATGTGTAGATTCCTCGAGCAGCTCACACTTCCTTGTCAGTCGGGATTGGGATTTCCTTAAACACTTTCACCTTCACTACCCGATCGAACACTTTCATAATTAGTTCTCTATTAGGCACGTCAATCAGTGTTCGTCCTGTCACAAGGAATGGTCGTCCCAAGATGATAGAGATGTTCTTATCTTCTTCAAAATCTAATACCACAAAATCAGTTAGAAAGATCAATGAGTCAACTTTCACCAACACGTCTTCAACTATTCCTAGTGGATATGTTAATGATCTATCTGCGAGTTGTAGACTAATGTTGGTTGGTTTTACTTCCATTAACCCCAGTTTTCGGTAAATGGATAGTGGCATAAGATTTATACTTGCTCCTAGATCGCATAGAGCTCTCCCCACATCTTGATTGCCAATTGCACACGAAATTATGAAGCTTCCCAGATCTTTCAATTTAGGAGGAAGCTTTTTCTGTAGTATTGCACTTCATTCTTTAATTAACGCCACTGTGTTGAAGTCCTTGAGCTTGTGTTTCTTTGAAAGTATTTCCTTCATGAATTTAACGTAATGTGGCATCTGCTAAAGTGCTTTAGCAAATGGAATATTGATGTGCAATTATTTTAATATGTCTATAAACCTTGAAAACTGGTCCTTTAACTTTTGACTTTCTAGTCTTTGAGGAAAAGGTATAGGTGGTGTAGCTTTATTCTATTTTTCTTCCTTTAGCTTTTCCACCACTTTCTCCTTAGATTTCCTATCTAATTCATTCCCTTCATTCTCACAATCCTCATCTGTACTTGCTTTCCTATCCAAGTTAGAACCAAATTCCTTACCACTTCTAAGTGTAATCGCATTACATTGCTCGTGATTTCCTCTTGGATTCTTTTCTTTGTCGCTAGGCAATGTTCCTTAAGGCCTATTGTTAAAAGCCAATGCAAGCTGTCCTATCTGATTCTCTAAGTTCTTTATTGATGCCGCTTGCATTTTTATAGCTGCTTCATTGCCTGCTATATACATCAACAGTATCTCTTCCAAATCTGACTTTTTCTCATGTTGTGGAGCTGCCTGTTGATTCTGATTTTGAAATCCCGGGGGATAAGAAGGTCATGGAGCTTACTGATTTTGATTGTTGCTCCACAAAAAGTTGGGATGATTCCTATTCCCCGGGTTGTAGGCATTTTGATACATGTTTTGCGAAATCCTATTGTAGCTGCCCACAAACTGAACCGATACTGGGTTGATGGCACACTGCTTGGTAGGATGTTCACCTGCACATAACTCACAAATATATGCCACCTGTTGTGGTTGTGCACCTGTCAGAGTATCCATTTTCTTCGATAAGGCTGAAATATGTGCCGCCAACGCTGTTACTCCATCTACCTCTAATACCCCAGCTACCTTAGGTTGTGTCATCCTCACTGTAGGTCACTGGTAGTTATTAGCTGCCATAGTTTTTATCAAATCATATGCCTCATCATAGCTCTTGGCCATAAATGCTCCACCCGAAGCTGCATTTATACTAGTCATGAGATTCCCATTCAACCCGTTGTAAAATGTATTCATCTGCAGCCATTTTGGTAGTCCATGATGAGAGCACTTTCTGAGTAATTCCTTGTACCGTTCCCATACCTCATATAAAGACTCCCCATGCTGCTGCTCAACCATGGTGATCTCGTTTCTCATTTTGGCAGTTTTAGCAGTGGAAAGAATTTAGACAGGAACTTCTGAGCAAGGTCCTCCCAAGTAGTTATCGATCCCGGTGGTAGAGAATGTAACCAACTCTTCGCCTTGTCCTGTAGAGTGAATGGGAATAAGTGAAGTCTGACTGCGTCATCTGACACCCCATTGTACCTGAAGGTATCACATATCTCCAAAAAGCTGACCAAGTGTTCATTCGGGTCATCGTTTGCTAATCCCCCAAATTGTACCGAGTTCTGAATCATCTGAATAGTCCCAGGCTTAATCTCAAAGGTATTTGCAGCTATCGCCGGTGATGAGTGGGATTTATACCCACGAATCGGATACTTTATGGCTTAAATAGTTGCCTGATCTTCGTAGATTTTATATAGTTTTGTATGATTATAGTATTATTATGCTTAACCAACGTATTGAATGGCTTTATAAGACTTTTCTAGCTTTCAGGGGACAAATTAGACAATTTACATACACTGGCGCCGCATCGCCAATGCCTAGTCTTAATCTCGCGCCGCGGTGCCACCCCCTGGTCCTTACTGATGTCACCATGGCGCTGCAGCGCTCCTGATCCTTCATGAACTCGCACTGCAGCATGAGTTCCGGTGTTTTCCAAGCTGACGTGGCGCTACAGCACCACCCATAAGCCTATTGCCAGCACCATAGGGCGAGCTCCGATGCCCAGGCAGAGAAGGGCTAGGTTTTACCTAGCAAAAGAGGGAAACTGATATATATATATATATATATATATATATATATATATATATATATATATATATATATATATATATAGCTAAGCAAGCCTCTGTAATAGATATATCATATAGTCGGATAGTTTAGCTTAGGAAGATAGTTCTCTCTTTTCTTCTATACTTTCTCTCTCTAGTTCTTAGGTAATGTCTGTAAATATAGATTAGGCAGATTAGAGAAAAATTTGGGATTTCCTTGGAGCAAGAAGAGCAGTGAGCTACACGGATTGGATAGCTTGAAAGGAGTGGAATGCTTGGAGACTGAAGAGCCTCGACAGAGTTTATTCTTATCCATTTATTTCCTTTGATTTTGTAATCCATAAATGTTGTCTTTATTGCTACTTATATTTTGTTCAGTAGCTATGAACTGAGTATTGGCTCTAAGGTTATAATGGAACCCTTTGTTATTTAAATTGACTGTCTTATCTCTTTGGTTAGCACCATATGGTTTGGTTTAATATATTCATGCATAATGATTCTCGCTAAGACATTAGTGATGATTTTGGTAATCTACATGATATTAAAAAAAGGATTGTAGATTTACACCGTAATATATTGGCATGTGATTATGGGTTTTGACTGCATAAGTTGTGCGTAGAATAGACATATATATGTGCACTATGTGCGACCTAATTGAGAACTTATGCTTAAATCCTTGTTAGGTTAATTCGCATAGACATGTGTAGGATTATCACCTAGCTTTGACGTTCTTTTCTGTTCTATTCCCTATCGGGTGGATCTGGAGAGGATATATTTGTGCATACCTCGACAGAGGTGTATGAGCACCTATGTGTTCTCGGTCGACATATTGTCGTGACCATTAAGACCAAAGAGAGAAGGGTAGGAAGTTTGATGAAGCATAGCACGCCGGGTGTACGACAGAATGCCTATGTGGGGTGAAGTTGTGACCTTAGCTTGTAATTCCTTCGATTACCATTCGTTATCCATTTACTTGCTTTGCTAATTAGTTATCTAGATAAATCACACTCATATTAGTTTGCTATTCGAATAAGACTTTAGTGATACAAAGTCGGTATTTGGTAAATATTAGTGTTAGTTCCTCGTGGGTATGACACTCTCCTTATCACCGTATTACTTGTTAGACCACGTATTCTTGTACGTGTTTAGTGATCGGTTTTCCGACCAACAGCTGGCTTGGTGATACTCGACTGAAGCTCAATCACCTTAGGAGTAGCAAAATCCCTCAATGCTTTCTGGTCTTTGGCAGCCATTATTTCTTCCTTCTCAGAATTCTCAAAGTTTTCCCTTGTGTCTTTAATCCTTACTTAGCCTTTGAAATCGTTTCTCGATATCGTCCCCAAAAGGAAGCAAGTTTGGGTTTCTAGACCGAGTTTGCATAAATTGACTTAAAGAACCGGAAATAAGAAAGAACAAAACGAAAGAAAAATGTTTAAGTAAAACTGGACTTGTTAAACTGATATTGAAAAAATATTAAAATCTATACTAGATCCCCGGCAGCAGTGCCAAAAACTTGTTGGTCGAAGTGTAATTATACTCACACGCAAGTGCACGTGGTTAGCAAGTAATATAATGATAAGTCAAGTATCGTTCCCACAGAAACTATTATGAAATTAATCCTAACAATTACCAGCTTTATATTAATCCAAATTCTATTAAACTGTCCAATTCAATGATTATATATATTAAATACTAAAAATACCAAGCAATCAACTAACTCAAAAACTGTAATTTCAAGAAAATAATGGAGAATTAGGCTTACAACTTCACTTTAAGTATCACTCCGATTACTACACCCTATTCCAGTTCAATTCACTATCCCAGTTCATTAATCAAGAACACTCAAGTAGAACTAGCCATCTCTCGATGCACTAATACCATATTAACTTAAATCCACAAATTAGATAGAATCAAGCTAAACACTTTAATCAACTAATTCACTATATCTCTATGTGAATTACAATCTTAGAAGGTTTAAGTTCAAGTTCTCTACCCGATTACATGCGACGTTAAGCATATCTCTACCTTAACATTCATAAAGATTCCATTCAATCATAGAATTCAAGAACACATGCTATAGTGACTAAGTCTAGATTCATATTTCATCTCTCGAGTTCATACAAATCCACATAGAATTGGTGATCAAGCAATTCACAAATTAAAGCACAAATCACAATAGATAAACTGAATGATAGATTATTAAACTGAAATTAAGGAATACATAATCATCGTTCCACTATAAAGATCCGTCATAAGCCTAATAAGTAAATTAGTTCATCACAAACAAATTAAATACTAAAATCATTAAAGTAATCATCATCCCAATTACAATTATTGAATTTAAGAAGTAGAATGTATCCAAAACCACACTTCTCATTAGCTCCAACTTGCAATTATCATGACTTAGACCTTAAATCCTTCCTCCAATGCTTTCTCTCAAAATTAGGGCTTAGAATTGTTAATTGATTGTTCGATGTAATCTCCCACATTGTTTTTCGTTAATATCTAGCCTAGGACACATATTCTGACCATAACTTGACGCCCAATACAGTTCCAAACCATGCCAACCTCTCTCCTTTACGCCTCTGCTACATTATAACTGAACCAGGAGTCTTAGCCTTTCCAGTACCCCCGCCCCGACGGGGTTCTATTCTACTGCAGTCTAGTTTCATCTCCTTTTCTTGCCAAGTTTCGCCACGAAACCACCTTTTAAGTCTAAATGCTATGCCACCACACCTAAACATAAAACAACAACAAATAAGTAAAACTAATCACAAAAGTACAGAATTAACACAGTTTAAGCTCGAATTAGAAGCTGATTCATAGATATAAAACCCACTCATCAAACTCTCCCAAACTTAAATTTGTGCTAGTCCTCGAGCACAAAACAAAACAAAAATGATATGCAATGCAATGGAGTGGAATGAAACAAGTCTACATGCCTACGAATCCAGTCGTAATGATAGAAACAAGTTTATTCAACTGGCCTCAGAGAAATCAAACAAACATAACAATACTTCATATCAAAACCAATCAGTAAATTCCTATCAATCATAAAATCTTAAACTCTAATCACTGATATAGTGCGTGTGTGCTCAACACCCATGCTAACTGATGCAAATTCAAATTTAATAAATAACAAGTCTCTTAGAAGGCATCATACAGTGTAAACTCAAGAATTTCAAAAATAGTCAAGATCCAACTAAAATCAAACAATTACCAATATCAAGGGTCTAAATAGGGTACTTATGCTTTATTTTTCATTTACGGGGGCTTTTTTCTCTTAATTTTGTTGGTCGTTTTACCGATCAATATATGCGTGCAAGTATACACGGTCAACAAGTATTAAAGAGTAAGTAAAGTATCATTCCCACGGAGAATTAACTAATAAAGTTCACCAAGCACTAGCCCATAACCATTTCTGTCTTATTTAAACGAATGATTTGATATTTTATATTTAAACTATGAAATTAAATAAATCTAACTATTCCTAGAGTGAGATTAGATAATGAAGACCTGAGATTATAATTTCATCTATTAAATAATTTAAATCAACGCACTCCCTGTTAAGCCAAATTACTTGCACTGGATTGCTAGTCGAGAACACGAAAGTAAAGTACAGCCATATCTCAATGTACCATTCCCATATCAAATATAATCCCCAGTTGAAAGAATACACATGAACACCCAAATTACCTAAACCACTATATGTCTATGTGATTTATAAATAATTAGGGTTTAAGCCCAAGTTCTCAATTGACTACGAGTGCTGCTTCGGTATATGTCTATCCTAAGCACAAATCATACAACCCATCACAATGTAGAACATACAATCACAAGCTATCAAGATCAAATCTAAACCCATACTTCGTCTTGCAAGTTCATATGGGTTATCACAGTAATTGATGGCCAATCAACTAAGCAAATAAGCATGAATCTTAATAGACAATCCCATAGCAATCAATAAGGCTAACAATGAAGTATGTCAAAATAAACCAGGCAATAGATTCCATTGCAATCCCAAAATAGAATTTAACTTATAGTTGAATTAGAATCCATGATCCACAATTGAATATACATTGAAAGATACAATTATGAATCAAAGAGAAAATAAGAGTAGAGAATTGTAGTGCAAATCTGTTCTCCTAATCCAAGATGGAATCTCTGATGCTTTCCAATTGCTTCAAGTCTACGGATCTAATCCAATCTAGAAAGTATCTACCCTAATCTACTCTAATCTATTATTGAAAGAAGAAAGTAACAGTAGCTTATTGATCCCCCAAGGGGTGGTATATCCTTGCATACTGATAATACGTCTAATATATCAGCCCTAATTTAACTCCCCTCTCAGTTATGCAAATTAAAATAAAGTCAACAACTTCAGTCAACGTCGCACGCGCGGCCGTGCGAGGCCATAGTGCACCACAAGCGCGGGCGCGCCTGGTAACATTTTTCAGCTCTATAGGTGTGTGGCGCGGACGAGCACTTCCTAGCTCTTTTGACCGCGCGGCTCCTGAACTCTGCACTATTTGCTCTGCTGCTGCTTGTTCCTTCCATGCTCAATTTCTTTTGACCAATCGACTCTCGTGTCATGCCATCACTGATCTTATGTTGCATTCCAACGCCTAGCCATGTCATTTCTTGCACTTTCACACCAAAGGAGTTCTCAGTCTATGCAATGCAAAATAACATGAAATACAACTAAAAACACACTAAAATGTACTTGAGATGAGTATAGTTCGCGTGAATTGATATCCAATAAGTAGGTATAAAACCTACTTATCAAATACCCCCAAACATAAACTATTGCTTGCCCTCAAGTAATGCATACTATATAATCACTGAAAATGCAACTACATGCTATGCAACTAAATCATGATGCAACTAGTCTCACATTGTTCCAACTATAACAAATTTTTTGTCCAAAATGCCTTAGCGAATTATCCAGATTCGAGAATACAAATTCAAACCAAATTATAGGCATAATATCATACACTCAAATAATTCATATATGCTATAAAGATGCTGTGTGTGTGTGTTATGTTCACCAAAACTAGATTAAAGCGAGAATACACATGCTAAACTGCTCAAAACAGAAAATTGCAGTCTAAATCAAGATTTATGTATACTTATGCAACAAAGACTGTTCCAACATATCAAAACAAGCTGAGGTTCAACAATGGGCTTAACTGCTTTATTACTACTCACGAGGACGATTTTCACTCTTTCCCGCGGTGTTTATTGCTATTATTTCTTTCTTTTTTTCTCTTTTTTTTTCACATGACTGTGCAATGTCTCATTCCATTAGGCTACACTGTTACCCCTTAACGAGCTTTCAACCAACGACTCACAGACCATAAAAGAACTTAGGGCGCTAGGTGTTAAGACACCCCTACGGGCGTACATACTCAAGTAACTAGGGCCCCGAAATAAGACTAGCCACGTTATCGACTTTTTTTTTTGAATAGCATACCCATGTGTTCCCAAAGTTTGATTATCAATGTTTTATACAGTCTAAGTCCATTTTCCACATATTTCTCTTTTTAAAACCACATTTCCTATTAAGCAATGCAACACATAATTCTTCTGCCTACAAGTAATTGTGAACACTACAGTGCAAACCTAAAGCATCTAAATAGCATCGCGAATTACATCGTGTAAAACATTATATCTAAGCTCATGTTATCCAAAATACTCCTCAATCCTTCAAAATTCAAGTTCATCATCGGCTAGACATAATTTTCATAAAGCTAGAATGTGTGAGACATAGAATTTGTGAGACATGCACTTAACATCAAATTCAACTAAAAATAAACTAACACACGTAATAATAATGACTGAAAACATAAAAACAATATGCAAACATTCTCTAACACATAAAACATGCACAATTTAAACTAAACATGAAACTGTAAACTAAACATGCAAATACTATATGCACTAACCTACCCTACGACCCCAATACCCTCAAACTTATAATATTCATTGGCCCAATGAATGAAGGTATAGGGTTAGAGAAACTCCCCTACTGCTCAGCTGCACTGTAGCATCCCCAAATTCGGGTACTTTTTATCACAAATCTGGTATACTATTTCTATAACTATTGCGGAAGATATAAACATAAATTATTTATACATTAAACTTTTATAACATAAACCCCAAGGTCTACAACCTTAACTTAATACATACCTTCAATATCTTAGAAGATTTACAATGCTATTTTCATCAGAAAATTTAATAGATCTAACTGCAACATAATTTATTCTTGCACTTTGACTTTGCTTCTGTCTTTATTCAAGCTTTCATCTAAATCTGAAAATTTTTATCATGATATAGCAAGGGTGAGCAACAAATTTGCCCAGCAAGTTTTAAATACAATGAAGATATATCATGATTGAAAAGAATGAATAAGCTTTCAAGTTTTTAACAATATAATAATTGTGAAATAACATGAATCAAGTTTCAATAATTTCATGACTAAATCAATAATGTTTGAAGGTCAACAATGACCATAAACAATTTTAACTGAACCTTATGGTAATGAAGGTGATCAACTTTTCATACCTGATGAACATATGCAACATGCACTAAGTGTGAATCAATAATCAGTTTAGACATGAATAAACATCAATAATCATTCACTAACATACTTTGAAATATAACTCGAGTTTGAGTTAAGGAAACTTGCCTGATTCGTTGACTACTGCTACGCAGTTTAAGTTAACTTCTTTTGATAAGACCTATCATTAATAATAAGATTGGTCTTTCAATCAGCATATTCTACTATGTATCATAATACAATTACTTTATCCATAGATTATCTAACACTTAATCAAATATTAGATAACCTCTGAACACATCAGTTTTATTATCATCTTTTGATAATTCTTAAATCACTATATCATATACATTATGATTTAACACTTAATCTTTCATATTATAAGTTCTGTTCTATAATCCAGTAAGCCAAATACTAATATTATAATCTGAATTATTTAAACATATCAATCCAGTAACCTGTATTGAAACTATTCTTCAATTCATCAACCTAACATAAAACTAACTTGTAATCCAGCAAACTGTTTATAATTCAGCAAGCTATTTACTCTAATTCAGCAAGCTGTTTTTTTTTCACCAATACTTCAATCCAGCAAGCTGGATTCATAATCCTTCAATCCAGCAAGCTTGGATTCATAAATCTTCAATCCAGTAAGCTTGGATTCATAATTCCTTTAATCCGGTAAGCTGAATTCTACATCCTTCAATCCAGCAAGCTAGATTCTTAAAATTCTTCAATCCAGCAAGTTGGATTCTAAATCCTTCGCACATATTAAATAATTATTATTAATCATTAAATAATATTTTAAATCAATGATTTAATAACGTTTTAATCCAAATGTTATCAATCATTTAAAAATATCATAATCTAATATTATTAATATTTTAATAATATTTTAATCATTTACTAAACTTATAAACAATTTATTATAATTGTTTACACATTACCAAATAATGCATTAAATCATTCTAAAATGTCATAAACATCACAATACTTCACACCCGACCCAAAACTTTATAAAAAAAAATCTACATAAGCCATGCTCAAGGGTCTCAAATCATAAAATCGTATTTTTCATATTTTTGGACATCATATATATAATTAAATCCATTTATTCATTTCTCATCATTTAGATCAAAAATATCAAATCAGTTCCAAAAATATTTCTTTTCTGGGATTTGACATAATATAGTTCCATATTAAACATATATTTTTCCCAGAATTTTTAAAATACATTTATTATATTTAAATAGTCCATAATAGCCAAATCTTCTCTGATTTTTCATAAATCGAGATTAACTCCAAAAATTCTAAAATTTTTACAGTATGCTCCTGCTATACACATGTACTTCCAGTAAAAATTTTATAATTTTTGGACTTATACACAGAGAGTTATTCGGTTGACTTCATAAAAATAGTCCTTCACCGTAAAATCCATAACTCTCAAATCGTATGGCCAAAAATTCTCAAATTTTTACACAACCTGCAAATCTTCTATTTTTAACACCTCAAATTTTTTCAGAATTTTTAAAGCACAAAAAGTGGACGAAAATACCCCCATTTCAGACTGCCCCAAAATAGTACCTAAAAATCGGGACTGTTTTAACAAAAATCCACACGACGACTTTTAGAAAAGTGATTTTTGAGTTCTACCACTTGGGTAAACTAGTAAACACATATATCTAGCACCCCTTTTTGACGGATCATAAAAAGGAGTTGTAGATTTAAAACGGTGGATTTTCAAAGTAAATAGAAATTTAGGATTTCTAAACTAGAAAAAATTAATTTTTCTTTCTTTTGGTTTCCAACCAAATAAACACCCAAAATAGGTAGATTCATACTTGAATCCATAGAAAACACATAGATCTTAGGGATTTGAACATCCAAATCAAAACCCCTTTCCATCAAATTACAAAAAGAAAATCTAGATGAAAACTTAGGAAGAAATAATTTTACCTTTCTTCTTCTTCTTCTTCTTCTTTTTCTTCTTCCATGGAGGATCTATCTTTCTCATCCTTTCTCCCTCAAGGGCTGCCTCCCCTCTCCTATTCTCCTTCCACGGTTTTGCCGTTCTTCTTTCTTCTCTTTCTCTTTTACGTTTTTTTTCTTCTCTCTCTCCTTCCTTACCTTTTTTTCTTTTTATCTCTTATCTTTTTTTCCTCTCTTATCTGTTCCTTCTCCTTTTTTTAATTACCGAACATTGGCTTTCTTTTGGCCATATACAATTATTATTTTTAATATAGCAATTGTCCAATATGCCCTTCTTTAATTGGGATACTAGTTTAATCTTTTGGGCTTTCAAATTAATCCTTTGGGCTATGCAATATTTACGTAGTCCACTCCTTTCCATCTTACTCCACCCTAAATATTTAATTAAGGTATCCATTCTATATATTTAGAATTTAAATCATCACTCTTGTACCTTAAAATCTATAACCCATCTAAACTTGTTTTAATTAAGTTATAAAATTAATAACTCGAGATAATAAAAATATATCTCTTAACTTAATATAATTTTTAATATTATTGTTCTCCCACAAGTAGGCCTAGTTCGGGCCCTTAATTAATTCCATTGAGCTAACAAATTTACTTGTTTTACTTACTAACAACAACCAACCTGGGCTATCAACCCTAATTAAATTGGGTCAATATAATATTTGTCTCATACATAATATATTGGGCTAGATTACATAATTTAATCACCCTTAGTCACTTTATGTACAAGTCCCATGCTTAATTAATTAATTGGACTTGTTTAAATAATATTACCTCCTTAGCCCATTAAATCCAATTCTCTTGAACTGTAAATAATTTATTGGGCTATGACATTATTATAGTCCATTACTTTTAATTCTATTTTACCCTAATTATTTAATTAAGATTTTTATTTCTCACACTAGAAAATAAATTCATTACTTATGCATTTTCTTTCCTTAACCCAATTAGACAAGATGCTTAGTTTAGAATTGAAAATCACAGCAAAATCAGAGAATTCTTCTTCTAAAATATTGAGCGTATTTCTTTTAAGTTTAAAAAAGCTTTAAGTGTAGAATACAGTATAAGTTTTTTTCAAGAATATCTCCGCTATACCATTCAGAAGTACTCTCCTTTTAAGGTAAGGGATATTATTTTTGTTCAATATTCGTAAGAAATAATATTTTCTTCTATACTCTGTAGTATGCAAGTAATATTATTTCGTTTTAAATTTCGAATTCTATACTCATTTTGTTAAGTATTGTTTCTATATTCCTTGAAATTAGTAGAATATCCTTAAAATTTGCTCTTCATCGAGTATCTTTTCACAGAAATATTTTTCTGAACATTCTTGTTAAGTTTTAACTTTTTCATACCGGAGTACTATTCACGGAGTCCTATTCACAAAGTATTATTCATGGGGTGCTATTCACTCAGGTACTATTCACCCGGTGTACTATTCATGACAAAAAATTAATTTTTTTTCTGTCCAAATTATTTTTGATACAATATTATTCTTGAATTTTACTCCACAAAGCAGTATTATGTTGACAATTTAGACATTCTTGAACTCTGGATAAATTGAATTATAAATATTTAAAATTTATCATTGCTTGCATTTAATTGAATTCTTATATCATTGTCATCATCTTCATGATTATATTGTGATGAAAGTCATCTTTGACCCGTAGTGCATAGATGGACTGTTGATTGGTATGATTATGACCAGGAGTTATGTATAGATATAATCATGACCTGTAATGTTACAAATGATGTGGTAAAAGTCCTCATTGGCACGTAGTGCATTGATGGACAGTTGCTGGCATGATCACAACCATTAATTGGTGATAATAACGAATATCTTAGGCCTGTAGTGCATGGATAATTCATGAATGTGATAGTAATGAATATCTTTGCCCGTAGTGCATGGATAATTCGATGATGTAGATTATTTATTGAGCTGTGTTACAGTGATAAAATATTGATGATAAACTTTTAAATCATAGAAGATAGTAGATATTATGCTCTACTTGACTCTTCTAATGGATTGCTTGTTCCGATGCAGTTAAACTTGTTGTTTATTGTATTCTATCAGTTTTACACTGTTAAAGACTAATGATAATTTATTCTGCATTATCTTAGTCATAATATTTTTTACTGGGCTAGTTGAACTCACCCTTTGCTTTCATTGTTCTCTTCAGGAAATGAGAACATAGCCGGGACTAGTCGGGGAATGGAGTGACGGTTCGAGATGGTGGCTGTAGTAGTCCTCACTATTCTATAAAATAGTGTCATAATAATTGTAATGAGGACTCCATTTAAATTTGAATATTGTCGATTTACAAGACAATATTAGTGTTAAAACTCTCAGCTACGTTTTTGTCATATTGTATAAATGAAGTTGTATTTAAATTATGTACTATGTATTTGACGACTCAGAATGGATTGTGTATACCTATTTTGGGGGCGTCACATGAGAGCTACATTACGTTCTTGCGTAAGGTTTCTCTTGTAATAACAATATTTTGAAAAATTATAAAATATTATTTTGTACGTAACATAGGAGGAAGTGTATGTAATAAACAAAATTAGGTCATTTTTATATGATTAGTTACGAAATTATATGTGGTATCCCTCATCTCCTCTTTTGCCTTAAATCATATACTTATATAATTTTTCCGGTCCGTTTAATGTATTAAAATGCACTAAAATTCTTCCCGTCCCATTGAATATCCAACTGATAGAATCTTGTCGTGCCACCAACAGTGGCGGAACCAGAACAAAATTTGAGGGGGGGGCAAAATTTGAGGGCGATTAATGGAGGTCCGGAGCAACAACGTGTAGGAATTGAAGCGGTTGGCAGAAAAAGTGGCCGTTAAAGTGATTTTTTTAACTGATGAAGCACTCAAACAACTTGAGTTAACTTATAACTCATGTATGTACATCAATTTACAGAGAGAACCCGTTAATTTTCATGTTTTAACCAAATTAATCTCTTTATGGCATTTATACAAACACATGGTATGCAAGCTTTAAAAATCCTAGTTTCATGACATCCAAACATATAAACACATAACCTCCATACAATATTACATCCTTATATCATCTAAACCTTTCATGGTTCCATAATCAAAACTCTCATAACCAATTTCAAATCAATAACAAATATATTCTATCCAATTTCTATAAACTTATTTTACATAACCAATTTTACATATTTTTTTCTTTATTTTTGTGTGTGTGACTGGCCGTCCCCCGCCCCGCCCCGCCCCTCCCCTCCCCTCGACCGGTCGGCTACCGGGGGCAGGTGCCCCCCCTGGCCCCCCTGGTTCCGCCAGTGGCCACCAATATTCTAAGTATAAAATATATATTGCGATAATAGTAAGAAATATTCTTCTTAATTTGATTTTTTTAAAAATATTTGTAATAATAAAATATTATGATAATTGCAAGAAAATATTCTAGTTAACTTTGATTTAAAAAAAATATATATGCGACATGCCAAACTCTTCACAATTAATAAGTAAGACTGTAAAATGAGCAAATAATTCTGGCATGAATCGTACTCGCTCGACTAAAAGTTCGATCCGAGCTCGACTCAAAATATAAATGAATCAAATTTGAGCACATTTTAAAGTTCGATAAATTACTCGAACCTCCTCAAATTATAATTTTATATTAATACTCAGATCATATTCGTTGAAAAAGTCCAAACTGTTCGGGTTCGATTCGGAATAGTGCTCGACTCGGTAGCTAAATGAATCTCAATCAAACTTTATTTTATACTCGATAAATTTTGTGAATTAAATCTGAATAACTCAATACTCGAATCGACTCAATTCGTTTACGCCCTTATTGATAAGAGAGCTTAAGAATTTCTATACCGGATATTTCAATCCTAAAATATTTGCCCAATTATTGCTTATAGATAAGTAGATATTAGGACTTCTATATTTTCACCAAAATATCAGTCTTCTTTATGATTACTGATCATCTCACATGCACACAGAATGTGAATAAAAAAAAATTCAAAAATAAGAATTAAAGGAAGACAGGTTGTGAGATAGTGGGAGTCTAAACTAAAAAACATAAGGGTAAAATAGAAAGAAAAAATATTGACACAATTCCAAGAAGACAAATATTTTCTATGCTATCCTTTAATAAAAGTAAATATTTCATTCTACAACCATTCCTTCCCAAAATAATTCACGTATTCCGTATTCACTTTCCCTAGAAAGAGTCTCATGTATAATATTGAATATTAATTTTTATTTCTTACTTATCTTTAAAACAATAAATTAGTTGTTAATAATGATGGTATAATAGTATAATATAATGGTAAAGGTGAGGACATTGTTACATTTTGTATTATTATCAAAAACGAAACAAAATTTTTTTAATATTATATTAGATCTAGTTAGACCTGACAAAAATCGGCCTAAGTCCGCAGGCCGGCCCGGCCCTCAAAACGCGGGCTTTGGACTTCATTTTTTCAGCTCATCAAAACTTGGACTATTTTGGCCCTGCCCGCCAATGGTCCTGCTCGGTGATGGCCTGGCCTGTTTGGCTCGGCCCATAAAAGTATCAAAATTTGGTCATAAATTAATTTAAGTCCGCGGGCCGGCCAGACCCGTCCTTTAAAACGCGGGTTTTGAGCTTTACTTTTTCAGTCCACCAAAATTTAGGTCGTTTTAATCTGGCCCGTCAATGGCCCGACCCGTTTATCAAGTTTAGATCTAGCTAAAAGAAGGATTATGTGGCATTTGTGTATATTTGCCAGTAAATATATTTATCAATTATATTTATGAATATCCCATTATATATGTTTGTAACAAAAAGGAGCATGATTTGTCGCAATATATAAGATTCTTTGTATATAAATGAGATAGAAGAAGATTTGTATTGGTATATGAAATCTGTGCATGATTATTGCATATACTTCCCTATAAGAACCCCCACATTTTTCTATTGGCCTATGACAAACTTGTAACAGTGTCGCAACTTATAAGTACATCAAAGAGATAATAAAGAAAAAGATGGTATTCGCCGGCACCACCACCGGCGGTTGTCCTACCATGAAAACTCTATCCCTCCAAATCCTCACCGGCCGATGGTTCATGGTCTTCGCCTCCTTCCTCATCATGTCCACCGCCGGTGCCACCTACATGTTCGGCCTCTACTCCACCGACCTCAAATCCATCCTCGGTTACTATCAAACCACCCTCAATCTCCTCAGCTTCTTCAAAGACCTGGGCGCCAACGTCGGAATTCTATCCGGCCTAATCAACGAGGTAACACCTCCGTATGTATTCCTCTCCATCGGCGCAATCCTCAACTTCTCCGGCTACTTCATGATATGGCTCGCCGTCACAAAAAGAATGTCCACTCCCAAAGTTTGGCACATGTGTTTGTACATTTGTGTTCGTGCAAATTCGCAGTCTTTCGCCAACACTGGAGCCCTAGTCACGTGCGTTAAGAACTTTCCGGAGAGCCGAGGCGTTGTGCTAGGGCTTCTCAAGGGTTTTGTGGGGCTTAGCGGAGCTATCATTACTCAAATCTACTGTTGGGCCATAATACTTTTCATACTGGGCCAGGCCGAATGGGCTTGTTCTTTGGGTTATGTCACTTTGATCATGTTGGGTCAAATGAATTGGGTCCTGCTACTTGACTACACTATTGGGCTTAGTCATTGGATCGGCCCATTACGTAAGGTGTTACTTATCCTATCTTTGACCGGTAATCATCACAAAAGGCAGCAGTTGACTGTTATGTCTGCCACCTTTCTGCGTGACATTAATGAGGATGGGACTCCGATTGCCGGCGGGAGGTAACAGTGGTAGCAGGTAGGAAAATAAGCTGTACACTTTCGGCTGAGATGACCGGGGTGGAGGGGGACTGTCAGGAGATAGTGGGTGACACAGTAAATCGGGTCTTGGGAATGTATAGGGCAAGGATCACAAAAGGAAAAGAGGTAACAAAACACCACACAACATTATCTTGATTCACACTCACTTAGACACTGTTTATTATTTTCCTCCGTTGTTAACCTTGTGATCGCCAGTACTGACTCTCACGCCGGAGCTATCCCCCGACGGTCAGGCCGTCAAGCTTTTGGTGTTGACTTGTTGAACTGTGCAGGATCAGAGCGTCTTACGTGATTGGGACGTGGGAGAAGATCTTGGCGTTAACATTGGCGCTAGAAGGAGGGGAGAGTTCTAGTGTCCTGAGTATTTTTTAATCACCAACCTTATTCGTTTTACGTCGGTGTTCATGGGGAAGAGTAGGACACCTACACCTGAGGGGCAGCCGATGGCTGCCAGTGAATCATTACCACGGGTATCTGTCAAGGATCGTTTGGGACCTGCACTAAGTGTTCATGCCAACACGGCCTCCAAACGATCACATGGAGATTCTCGTCCGAGAGCTGTGAGCAAAGCCAAGCGACAGCTAATTTTTACAGCAGAGAAAGGGTCCGGTCATGGTCGAAAACGAGTAGAAGGCACCTCGCCTAGAACTCGATACCGGGATGACCAGGACGAAAAGGCTGCCCGCTTGGCTAAGATGGCAGATGAAGCTGATAGGGCCATGGAGGCGCTTGTGAAGCAACGGCGGGATATAGCTGAGCAGATGTCCCGAATGGCAGAGTTGAGGGACGAAGCTTCCAGCTATGTCCAATCTGAAGAATGGGGGCATCGGAGTGGGAAAGAGCCTGTTCATTCCGGACGTGAGTCTCAGGATCGACTTCGGGAAAGAAGAAGGTCCAGAAGCCCTACTCCTCAAAGATCGAAGAGGGCACATCACCCTGTCGCTTCTAAGGAGCAGGGTCAAAGCGAACAAAGGGGTCGGTCCAGGGATCGTACTCCGGAGATTACTAAGAAGGCGCTCGTTGTTGCGCATTCCCACCGCAG
The DNA here is from genome assembly GCA_016801055.1 of Panax notoginseng. Lineage (NCBI taxonomy): Eukaryota > Viridiplantae > Streptophyta > Magnoliopsida > Apiales > Araliaceae > Panax > Panax notoginseng. The sequence goes on along the minus strand of CM029015.1, from coordinate 162,437,587 downwards.
CAGCCGGGCACTGAGATGAAGCAGATCTAGGGGCCGTACACCTGAAAGTCCACCGAGGGCGCTCCGCTCTGTGGACCATCATCGTCATAAAAGCCCCTCGAAAGTGGGGGGTTCTATTGTAAAGCACCGGTCCACCCAGAAGAGGGAAGGGTCACCGGAAAAAGAAGCATCGTTCCAACCCGAGGGCGTGGAATATCTGGTGAAAGAGGTGAAGAAGCTTCGGAGGCAGCTTGCCGAAGTACAGAAAGTGAAAGATACTTCGGGAAAGAAGGCATCTCCTTTTTCCGTGGAGATTCTGAGAGAAAAGGCTGACCCCACCAAGAGGTTGCCTCATATTGAAAGTTATGACGGATCGAGGGATCCCTACGACCACAGTCAGGCATTCAACCGACTGATGGATTATTATGACTTTAGCGATGCTGCTAAGTGTCATACTTTTATCACGACACTCCGAAAGGATGCCAGGCAGTGGATGGGGACTTTGCCTTCAAATTCGATTTCATCCTGGGCGGATATGTGCAGTCAGTTCCACGCCCGCTTCGGGAGTAACAGAAGAAGAGGGAAACCAACTGGCTCATTGGGTCAGGTTCGGCAGTTCTCGAATGAGTCTTTGGGCCAATATGTGAAGCGATTCCGTGAAGCAGTCGGCCAAGTGATAGACCTGAACGATCTACAAGCCGTGGGACTATTTCAGAACGGATTAGATCTGGTCAAATCGGAAAAGTTGGTGAAGAAGTTGATGTTTCACCACCCGAAGAGTCTCGCAGAAGCCTTCGACAAAGCAGAAGGCTATATTGTGGTAGAAGAGGCCATGAATAGCCTCAAGCGTCCCTCTTCGGAGCGACTTAAAGAGACAGATCGGGACAGAGCAGAGGGAGACCAGAGTAGAAATGAAGGAGATAGAGGCCGTCGTGACGACAAATCGAAGAAATACAATAATAATTGGAGGCAGGGTGGAGAACGCTCGTCCGCTCCCGCTCAGAGGGTAAACAAGACATATACGGCGCTCAACGCCGACAGGGCTGTTATCTTAGAGCAGATCAAGAATCAACCTATTTTCGAACCACCTCGAGATAACTTTAAGCCCGGGAAAGGGAATTCTCGTAAGTATTGTGACTATCATCAAGCCTCGGGTCATGATATGAACGACTGTGCTAGTCTAAAAGATTTTATCGAGAGAAAGGTGCAGGACGGGGCGTTAGTTCATTATGTGGCCGCCCGAACGAACCAGCAGCAGAGTAGAGAACCTGTTCAGGCAGCCCAACCAGTTCAGCAAATGTTTCCCGCTCCCGAACCGCCCGCAAGGCAAGTAATTGATGTCATCACTGGGGGCACTTCGGGTAAGCTTGTTGGGAAGAAGCGCCGAAGCTATCTGAATTCGGTCATGTAAGTGGCGGGTACCCTCCCGAAGCCCGACAGACCCTTCCTGGGTACTGTAATTTCCTTTACCGATGAGGATTACCCTTCGGAAACCATCGAACCACATGAGGGATCATTGGTCGTGACGGCACAAGTGGGTTCGGTGGACATGAAGCACATGATGATCGACAACGGGTCTTCTGTGGATATCCTATATGCTCATGCTTATCAGAGGATGCATCTTGATGGGCAGAAGATGGAGATCGGACAAGAGGCCCCTTTATACGGCTTCAGCAACGATCCGGTCAAAGTGGCTGGAACCATTGAACTGCCGGTTATCTTCGGAACGGCCCCCCAGCAGGTAGAAGTTATTTGCAAATTTTACGTTGTGAATGTAGATTCTGCTTATAATACTATTTTGGGGAGACCCACTTTAATTGCTTTGCAAGCTGTAACCTCTATCCCCCATTTTAAAATCAAATTTCCTACGGCTCATGGGGTTGGGGAGGTAAAAGGAGATCTAGATTTGGCCAGAAGATGTTATAGAAATGCCGTGATCACTTCGGGAGTAGGGGTGTCAAAGCAAAAATAGACCATGGCGATAGAGATCGAACCCTTCACGGAAAGCAGCTCAGAACCGTTGGTCATGCCAGCCGGAGAAACAGAAGAGATAGAGCTCATCCCGGGAAAGGCCAGCAAGACGGTGAAAATAGGTTCAGGTCTACCAGAACCTCTCAGAAAGAACCTCATTGAACTCCTGCAGTGCTATGCTGACATCTTCGCCTGGGAGCCTCGAGATATGCCGGGAGTGAGTAGGGATATCGCTGAGCATCGGCTAGAAGTGGACTCGTCGAAGAAGCCAGTTTGGCAAAAGAGGAGGATCTTCGCGCCCGAGCGCCAGAGAATCATCGATGAAGAGATTGCGAAGCTGCTAGCTGCTGACTTCATCTTCGAGATCGATTATCCGCAGTGGATGGCGAATATGGTGCTGGTCCAGAAGCAGAACGGGAAATGGCGGGTCTGCATCGACTATACAGACCTGAATAAAGCTTGTCCGAAGGACTTCTATCCATTACCCCATATTGACCAGCTCATCGATGCAACTTTGGGGTATGCCTTGTTAAGCTTCATGGATGCATTCTCTGGCTATCATCAAATCTCCATGTGTAAGGAGGATATACTGAAGACGGCGTTCATTACGCATCGGTCGGTATATGCCTACAAGAAAATGACCTTCGGCCTCATCAATGCCGGGGCCACTTACCAGAGGATGATGAACTATGTCTTCAGGCGTCAATTGGGCAAGAATATAGAAGTATATGTGGATGACATAATTGTTAAAAGCATGTTGGTGCACAAACATCTGGATGACCTAGAGGAATGCTTTCAGACAGTTCGTCATCACAAATTGAGGCTGAATCCTACCAAGTGCACCTTCGGATTAGGGGCTGGCAAATTTCTGGGTTACCTGGTTAGTCAAAGGGGAATTGAAGCCAATCCCGAGAAGATTAAAGCGATCTTGGACATGAAGACCCCTCAATCGTTTAAAGACGTTCAGCGTCTGACTGGAAGGATTGCAGCTTTGAGGAGGTTTATGTCCAAATCGGCAGAAAGGTGTTTGCCATTTTTTGACACGTTGAAAGGGCCGAAGAATGCCAAAACGTTCCAATGGACTTCGGAATGCGAGGACGCCTTCCAGAGCATCAAGTCCTACTTATCTTCGGCGCCTTTGTTGGTGAAGCCCGCTCCTGCTGAGCCTTTATATTTGTACTTAGCAGCTAGTTCGTTGGCAGTAGGAGCAGTTTTGGTGCGAAAAGTTGGGGGTAAGCAGCACCCGGTTTATTATGTAAGCCATGTCCTTTGGGATGCTGAAACAAGGTACCCAAATATTGAAAAGTTTACTTTTGCTTTAATAACTGCTAGTAGAAAGCTTAGGCAGTACTTCCAGGGTAGGTTGGTAATAGTATACACAGATCAGCCTTTGAAGAAAATTATGGGCAAACCTGAGGTATCGGGGAGATTAGCTACATGGACGATGGAGCTTTCTCAGTTCTTCGTTGAATATCATCCCCAAACTGCCATCAAGGGGCAGGCCTTGGCTGATTTTGTGGTCGAATGTTCATTTTTCGAAGCTGATGAAGCTGTAGCAGAAGCTGGAGGATCTGACAGCATAGTTGCGGCTCTTCAGCAGAAGCAGAGTTCGTGGACGCTGTATGTAGATGGGTCTTCTACCACAGACGTCAGCGGAGCAGGGATTATTCTGACTAGTCCGGAGGGATTCAAGGTGCAACAGGCCATCAGATTTTAGTTTAAAGCGACGAATAATGAGGCAGAGTACGAGGCAGTGTTGGCAGGTTTGCGACTAGCTAAGAGTCTCGAAGTGCAAAGAATAGTTATCTTCAGCGACTCTCAGTTTGTCGTTAAATAAGTCTTCGGGGAATACGAAGCCCGAGGTCATCGAATGATCAAGTATTTGGCAAAATTGAAAGAACGGCTTCAGTATTTCCAGTTCTACGAATTTCAGGGGGTCGAACGTGATGGCAATTCCATTGCCGATGCACTCTCCAAATTAGCCACTACGGATGTTAACATTTTTGATGGATCAGTTTACTTGGAAATTCTGTAACATCCTAGTGTTCATCATGAATCAGTAATGTGCGTTGATCGAACCAACTGCTGGTTGACCCCATACCTGGAATATCTGGCAGATGGCGTTCTACCTTCGGATTAGATGCTGGCCAAGAAAATCAAGTACAAGAGTGCTAATTTCGTTCTGAGAGATGGGGATCTGTTCCGAAGGGCCTTTTCGTCTCCACTGCTAAAGTGTTTGACTCCGTCCGAAGCTGATTATGCTCTTCGGGAAGTTCATGAGGGCATCTGCGGCAACCATATGGCTGCTAAGTCGCTGGCATATAAAGTTCTTCGGCAGGGGTACTACTGGCCAACGATCTTCAAGGAGGCTACAGAATACGTGAAAAAGTGTGATAAATGCCAGCTCAACAGTCCGATCCCACATCAGTCACCGGAAGAGCTATACTCGATTCTATCTCCTATACCCTTCGCTGTCTGGGGGGTTGATATACTAGGTCCACTACCTAAAGCAAAAGGTCAGGTCAGTTTCGTCATAGTCGCTATTGATTATATGACCAAATGGGTCGAGGCAAAACCACTCCGGCTGATAACGGAACATGAGTGTCTGAAATTTATGAAAGAATCCGTAGTGTTTCGCTTCGGGATCCCTCAAGTGGTGATATCAGACAACGGACGCCAGTTTGTGGGATCAAAATTCGAAGCATTTTTGAAAGAACTGGGGGTCCAGCACAGGAAGACTTCAGTGGCTCATCCACAATTAAATGGGCAGGTCGAGGTGACTAACAGAACGCTGCTGAACGGAATCAAGCGCAGATTGGACGAAGCTAAAGGAAGATGGCCAGAAGAGCTGCTCAGCGTGTTATGGGCTTATCGGACTACTCCGAGGACTACAACGGGGGATTCACCTTTCAGACTGGCCTACGGTACTGATGCCTTAGTCCTAGTTGAAATTGGATCTCTAAGTCTTCGAGTTAGTCAGTTCAGAGAAATATACAACGATGAAGGGCTGAAAGCCAATCTTGATTTACTTGAAGAAGTCAGGGAAACAGCCTTGGTCAAACTTGCAGCCTATCAGCGAAGAGTGGCTAAACATTATAACAAAGGGGTAAAGCTTTGCAGGTTCGAAGTAGGGGATTTCGTTCTCAGAGAAGCCGAAGCATCTACGCCTCAGAATGTGAGAAAGCTGATGCCGAATTGGGAAGGGCCATATGAAGTCATAGAAGCACCGAAGCCGGGGACTTATCGGTTGAGAGCCTTGGACGGATCAGAGATCAAGAATACTTGGCACGCAGGCAGGCTCCAAAAGTATTTTCAATAGAAACCGAGTCAGTTCACTGGGAGTCTGTACATGACCATTCATCATCAATAAAAAGTCACTTTTTTCACAACTGATCTTCGCATTTGTCCCAAGGTCACAATGGAGTAAGGAGGTCTGGTAGGACTCGCTGGCCATTCGATGGCAGCCAATTTATTTGATACCCCGCGTGGTAGTCAAATCCTGGATCCTATATTGTTTTTTACCAAGGGTGGTAAAATCAATGGTCACCGAAGTATGGAGGTATGGTAGGACTCGCTGGCCATTCGATGGCAGCCAATTTATTTGATACTCCGCGTGGTAGTCAAATCCTGGATTCTATATTATTTTTTACCAGGGGTGGTAAAATCAATGGTCACCGAAGCAAGGAGGTTCGGGTGGACTCGCTGACCATTCGATGGTAGCCTCATCGGTAGGTGGACCTTATGACTTCGTCAGGCCCTGTGTGGTAGGCGAACGTCAGTGGTGTAAGGAGGTTCGGGTGGACTCGCTGACCATTCGATGGTAGCCTCATCGGCAGGTGGTCCTTATGACTTCGTCAGGCCCTGCGTGGTAGGCGAACGTCATTGGTGTAAGGAGGTTCGGGTGGACTCGCTGACCATTCGATGGTAGCCTCATCGGCAGGAGGTCCTTATGAGCTTGTCAGGCCCTTCGTGGTAGGCAAGTGTCATCATTCAGACTTTGTCAGTCCCTTCACGACATCTATCTCACACTTTGGTAACGAATAAATATTCCTTTACTTTGTTATTATTACCAATTTTTTCTAAGTGTTGAGTTCGGAAGGCTATATTCTTTAACTTCATCTTATCTGTTATACGACTTGCCTAGTTGTTGATTAACAGTTTAAAGTTAGGTCCACGAAGGAGCTTGTACATTTTTCAAGTTGAATCAATATTGAAGTGTTGATAAACAGTAAATACACCGAAGTCATAAGGAGTAATGTTGATATTTTATTTACATAATGCTGTTTACAAAATGATAGAAGCTTTACAAGAATCCTAACAGCTAAGGGAAAAGAGAATCATCTTCAGGGATCGGCTTAGTCTTCCGAGGAATCCAGGATGGTCGGGTCAACCTTAGTAGCGACAAGTCTTGCATTGTCTTTGCTTCGGCATTCGTCGTATCCATCAGAGAACATCTGGACGATCTCCTCGTTCAACTCGGCAGATTTTCGGTATTCTTGTTGAATTTCCCTCCAAAGATCTCCGGTTAGAGGAGGACCCAAACCTCTCAAAGCCCGAAGTTCACGGAGCTCCTCTTCGAGTTTTGCTCGCTCCTTCAGATGTCTCAAATCCCTAGCTTCAAGATCATGTACTTGTACCGCCAGGCTCTTATTGGTCTTCACCATCGTTTTGTTCTTCCCAACAAGGACCTCGTTTCGACGAACCAGGTCTATGTTCGTAGTAACGGTTATTTGGTGGGTAGCCTCGGCTATCTCCAGCTGTTCTTTCAACTTATTTACGTCCTTCTAAAGGCATTCTTTATTGAAGATAGTGGTACCATGGGCCCTTCTCTCTCTCTCCAGAGCAGAAGCCAGAGTAGCCATCTCTCGCCTGGCCGCATCTTCTTCGGCTTCGGACTCTTTGTATCGGGGAAGAAGTCTCCTGAAGATAGCATTTGCCTGCGGACATTTAAAGTGAATTAGTAGAAGAAGCAGAGGGTTCCTAAATATTCTAATTGAATAAACTAACCTTAGCCTGATGGCTCATGCCTTCTTCGATCAAATCCCTAATTGAGCTGTTTCCGAACCGATGATCATCGGTCTCCCGAACAAAGGAGTAGAACAGCTGGAAAGGAAAGTTCTCGTTAAACTCCGGCCATATAGTGGGAGAAGATGCAGCTTCTCGCCTGAAGGCGGAGGGGGAAGATCTCGGCGGAGAAGGCATCGATGGTTCGGAGGGCAGTGGTGGTTGATCTTCGAAAGGATGTTTCCTTTTGTGAGACATAAGTGGAGACTCGGTCGGGTTTTCGAGCTCGTCTTCGGAAACATGGATCTCCACAGGGATAACGATGGGAGGATCGACTGCAGGAGGAGGAACCCGAAGCTCATCGGCGGACAGAGGAGTCACCTTGGTCTTCCTCTTTTTAATCCGAAGAGCTTGCATTCGCTCGTTCGCAGGCATGTCAATCAAACTCACTGCAGAAGCTGATTGAGATCCTTGAGGATTTGACCGGACTTTCCGAACCGCCCTCTTCTTCTATCAAGGTCGGCTAGGTTCCTCCGCAGTTTCTGATCCGTGGAAGACTTCCGCGTCATGGGCTTCCGAAGCCGGAAGTTCTTCCTGTGGAACTTCGGTGGAAGGTGATGAAGGCTTACCAGAGAGGTACCTATCCAGATCCTTTCAATCGATCGAAGTCGGCTTGATGAGAGACAATTTGTGGTCATACAACCATGCTTGTTTGCTCAGGAGGCCGAAGCTCTACTCCTTCAGAGGTATCTTCTCTATGATGCGCGTCATTTCTCTTATACGTTCCTCGGATATATCTCCGAAGTCTGCAGAGACGCGATCAGAAGTGGTCCAGTCCGGGACAGAGGAGATTTTGGGCCCGTTGACGAAGAACCATTTATTATGCCATCCTCGGTTGCTCGAAGGAGTGTCCATTAAAGACCGCTTCTCGATTCTGGCATTGGGCTTAGGGGCTATCTTACTTAGCACCTTGAAGCCTTTTTCCCGAGATTTCCCTACCGAGAAGAGGGTAAAGAAGGAATCCACAGCAGGAGGAACTCCTATCTCGTAGCAGAAGGCTATGTAAGCCAGTATATGGATGTACGAGTTCGGCACCAATTGGGCGAACCCCACTCCAACAAACCCTAGGAGGGTGATCAGGAAGGCGTGAAGGGGAAATCTCACCCCCTTCTCCAGAAACGTTGCCGGGACGGCGATCCAACCGTCGGGACGCTGGTACATCCTTTCGTGGGAGGCTGCTATCCTCACCCTGTGGGTATCCGGTATTTGATAGCGAGCCCGAATGTTGTAGAGCTCAGCCTTATTAACAGTGGAGGGGGTGTTGGCGTGAGGAAAATCTTCCTCATTCTTGAAAAAATCAGAGGGGTTGGGAAGTGATTCCATAGGCGGAGCTTCCTTACTCGGAGCACCGATTTGGGGGTTTGAGCTCGGAACCTCTTTGTCAGGGTTTGAATGGGGGGTCACGGTGGAGATGGGGGCTACACGAAGTGGAGAGCTCGTATCAGGGTTTTGAGATGCCATTGTTGAGAATTTGCAGAGAAAATGAAGAAATTTGAGAAGGAAAAAACAATAAGCTCTTGTGAATTCGAAATAACAAGGAACCATCCAAGGAGAATGGGCAGCGGTTTTTATAGCGAGTGGTCTTTTCAAAGTTTGCACGAGAGCCGAGGACGGCGCATCAATTGGAGGTAATGATGTGGGAGAGGAAGGGGTAACGTCCAATTTTGATTTTAATGGGTTATCCAAGGTGGGCCGGCGCTTATTGGATCCCTTTTCCCTATGGACTCGCACTATTTACAATCTTCCATTAAACGTCCTGTTTAATAAAAGACTGGGGGGCAATGTTGGGCCATAATACTTTTCATACTGGGCCAGGCCGAATGGGCTTGTTCTTTGGGCTATGTCACTTTGATCATGTTGGGTCAAATGAATTGGGTCCCGCTACTTGACTACACTATTGGGCTTAGTCATTGGATCGGCCCATTACGTAAGGTGTTACTTATCCTATCTTTGACCGGTAATCATCACAAAAGGCAGCAGTTGACTGTTATGTCTGCCACCTTTCTGCGTAACATTAATGAGGATGGGACTCCGATTGCCGGCGGGAGGTAACAGTGGTAGCAGGTAGGAAAATAAGCTGTACACTTTCGGCTGAGATGACCGGGGTGGAGGGGGACTGTCAGGAGATAGTGGGTGACACAGTAAACCGGGTCTTGGGAACGTATGGGACAATGATCACAAAAGAAAAAGAGGTAACAAAACACCACATAACATTATCTTGATTCACACTCACTTAGACACTGTTCATTATTTTCCTCCATTGTTAACCTTGTGATCGCCTGTACTGACTCTCACGCCGGAGCTATCCCCCGACGGTCAGGCCATCTAGCTTTTGGTGTTGACTTGTTGAACTATGCAGGATCAGAGCGTCTTACGTGATTGGGACGTGGGAGAAGATCTTGTCGTTAACATCTACCATATGGAAATGATTCAAAGTCTCTCATTTTGCTTATAGGCTGGCTCCCCTCAGTTATTTCGTTTGTTTTTCTATGTACAATTCGGATAATGACAGTTATTAGACAAGAAAATGAGCGCAAAGTTTTCTATAACTTTCTCTACATATCACTTGGGCTTGCAGGGGTCTTAATGGCGATTATCATAGCACAAAAACAAATCATATTTTCGAAGGTTGAGTATGGTTGTACCGCCGCCGTGGTAATACTCTTGCTCTTTTTACCCCTTCTTGTTGTAATAAAAGAAGAATATTATCTTTGGAAGGTAAAACAACAAGCCTTAGATAATGATTCTTCTCAAATAAAAATCATAACTGAAAAACCCAGCTCGAAAACCGATATAACAATACCACCACCACCACCACCACCAAAAAGTCGTGAAGTTGGTTATCTTGAAGATGTTTTCTGGCCACCTGCCCGGGGGGAAAACTACACTATCCTACAAGCACTCTTTAGCATAGATATGTTAATACTCTTTTTGTCAATAATTTGTGGTGTTGGGGGAACATTGACCGCTATTGACAATTTGGGACAAATTGGAGCTTCACTTGGATACCCTAATCATAGCATTAGTACATTTGTGTCGCTTGTTAGCATATGGAATTACCTTGGAAGAGTGGTGGCCGGATTTGTGTCCGAAATCTTCTTAACAAAGTACAAATTCCCTAGGCCTCTAATGCTCACTTTGACACTAATTTTATCGTGTGTTGGACACCTTCTCAATGCATTTAATGTCCCGAATTCACCCTACTTTGCATCTATAATTATAGGGTTTTGCTTTGGTGCACAATGGCCGTTAATTTTTGCCATAATCTCGGAGATTTTTGGCCTGAAGTACTACTCTACATTGTATAATTTTGGTTCTGTGGCTAGTCCTATTGGAGCATATTTGCTTAATGTGAGGGTCACGGGGCATTTGTATGATAAGGAGGTTGAGAGACAAATGGAAGCTTCCGGAAGGATCCGAAAGCCTGGTGAGCAGGTGAGGACTTGAATTGCGTCGGGGATGGAGTGTTTTAAATTGGCTTTCATTATAATTACTGCTGTGACATTATTTGGAGCACTTGTTTCCATTGTTTTGGTGCTTAGGACTCGGAAGTTTTACAAGGGTGACATTTACAAGAAGTTCTGGTACGAGGTGAAAGCGGCTGAGTTGTCAGAACGAAAATGATGTTGTCAGAACAATAAATGTCACTTAAGATATTAAGTGTAGTTGGATAATTATAAAAGTGTCGTTACATGTATATTTGCTTGCAGTATCAACAAAAAAAAGAGGATAGATATAGGTTGATGTCAAGAAGTAGAAAAAAAGACAGTTATATATATATATATATATATATATATATATATATGAGTGATGGATAAAAATATGGAAGGTTGTGCTACTGCTTAGTTTGCAACGTTTATTGATTGATGCCATGATTATTTGTATGTGTTTTATTATCTTTTGGCTTTCTGTGAATGATACAACTTCTCATTTTGTTAATTTGTAAAAAAATTGTAGTAGAGGGTTTGTTTTGAACTCTCTTTTCAATGCATTGAAATTCTAATAAAGAAATAAATTTGGCTACTGTTTCATTAACTATAATTCGTTGATTGTCTTGTTGTTAATCCACGTGCTCTTGGTCCCCTTAATTTGACATTGAAGTTGGAAGCTGCAATTTATTATGAAAGAGATTTTCTTATGGTAACCCCAATATTATTAATATATTTATTTGACATAAATCTCTAGGAATATAGATAGCACTACTCTTAATATATCTTGGCTGTTTCTAAATAAGAATTTAATTTCTTAGTTTCTTTCATCAAGATTTCACAAAGGTTAAATGCACATTCGTTGCATTAAGTACTATCAAATTTATAATTCGATTATTAAAATATTTGGGTTTATAAATTATTACATAAATTATTTAATTACATACAATGTCAATTGTAAATTTATTTTCCGACAAAAATTAACTTGAATAACCGACCCGATTGACAACTCGATTGATTTTATACAATTAATTTGATCGTAAAAAAAATACGCATTTACTATATTAAATATTAAAATATATTAAACGGCCGTATTAAAACAAAAAATAATTTCCAAAAACAAGTATAAGAAAAATGACAAAACCAAACCTCAAAACCATCATTCAGATCCATGGCCATCATGTCCCAATCTCCGATTACTACATTCACAACCACCATTGTGGAATCAAAATCATAAAAAAACTAAACCTCAAAATCATCTTTTTGCCCCAAAGTCATGATGGATATTTTCATTATCTAAAAGTATATACTCCCTCTATCCCTTAATATAGGTCGTTTTAGAGTTGTGCACAAGTATTAAGGAAATGATTGTAAAACATTAAATATACTATCAATTGTCTATATTGTCCTTGTATTGAAAAAAAATGTTATTTATTGGGCAAAAAATAGTGAGAGAACCAAAGTTATATTTATTACTTGGGGTAATATTGAAAACTAAGCAATTAATGCTTACTTGAAATTCTCAAACGACTTATATTTAGGAACAAAAATATTTTTCTAAAACGACCTATATTAAGGAACGGAGGGAGTAATAAATATATTATATGTTATCCATGTAATCATCAATTAATATTGGCTGAGTTGGATAAGAGAGAGATGTTGATATTAAGGACTTGAGTTCATGTAATAGCAACAACATTCTTATAATATTCTTTTTTAATAAAATTATAAAAGGCCAATAGTAATCCAATGGTAATATTTCTAACGGAAAGGTCAACAGTAATATTTCCAATGGGTAAGCCAACGGTAATATTTCCAACGTTAACGGTAATATTTCAATTGCCGCAATTGGGACACGACATCGTAATTGGGCCAAAATTGAGTTACAAATCCACCCAAAATATTCAACTGAAAATCATTTAATCCTTTTCAAGTTCTTAAGAAAAATTATTATTCTAAAAAATTTTCTTGTTATAATTTTCTTCTTTCATTTATAGTTTAGCACTAAATTTGTTCATATACAACAAATTCTAGTACAAAATAAAATCTAGGTTTGTCTTATCTAAGGAGACTAATTCGTAGTAATCCTGTGTAGCAAAAGTAAGGGGCGAATATAGTCTTAAGGAAAGAGTAGTCAACCATTAGATTCAGGCATGAATATTGTTGTGTTATATCTTATTACAAAGTAAATATTTCAACAATCAAAAGACTATATTACCTGGAGGACAACAATTCAAAAATAGCTTGAATCAAATTAACAAACTTGAGAAGTTTGATGAATTATTCTTCAGACGTTGGAAAAGAAAAATGTATTTTTGCTTAACGACATTAAAAATCTCTCATGTGCTAAATGAAGAGAAAATTGAAGAAAAGAAAAATGAGACAACGACAGAAATGAAGAATCGAATAAAATGGGAACAAGATGATTTCATGTGTAAATGGTATATTTTAAATGCATTATCCAATTCGTTGTACGATGTGTATGAAGCCAAATTCATGGAAAAGACGACAAGAGAATTATGGGAAGATCTCGACAACAAATACAAAATCGAGGATGCCAAAAATAAAAAATTTCTGGTAAGTTCATTATTTGATTATCAAATGATAGAAAACAAATCTGTTATGCTGCAAGTACATGAACTTCAAATTATTATGAATCAAATTGTGTCGGAAGGCCATAGCCTTGACGAAGGGTTTCAAGTATCGACATTCATTTCAAAGTTACCATTTTCATAGAAAGATTGTCGAAAGGAATTGAAACAAAAGAAAGATGCAATGACTATGCAAGAACTTATTAAATTTCTCCAAGTTGAAGAACATTATCGAAACTTGGATAAATTGGAAATAGAAAACAAAAGTGATAAAGCTCTTGTCATAGAAAATGCATTTAAACCAAGGGGTAACAATAAAAGAAAGCGTGGTGGTCAAAATAGCACTTCTGGAAATAAAAAACCGAAAGATACTTATTGGAAGTGTGGTAAACCAAGACATTTCAAGAAACAATGTACTTTGCACTTGAAACAAAGGGCAACAAAAGAATGACCAATCAAATATGGTAGACAATGAGGATATTGCTGCTATTATCATGGAGACTAACATGGTTGGAAATGACATGGAATGGTGGATCGATTATGGAGCAACCAAGCATATTTCCAAGAATAAAGTAATATTTAAACCTTATGAACCTATGAAGGATAGTCAAGAACTATTCATGGGAAATTCATCAACTGCAAAAGTGATGGGCAAAGGCAAGGTGGTTCTCAAGTTGTCATCCAGGAAGACAATTACTCTTAATGATGTTCTTCATGTTCCAGAAATTAGAAAAAATCTTGTATCTGCTAGTCTTTTAAACAAACATGGCATAAAAGTCTTGTTTGATGCTAATTGTATTGTATTGCCTAAGGGTGGTATGTATGTTGGAAAAGGATATGAATCTAATGGCATGTACAAACTAAATGTTAATAATGAAAATTCATCTTTTGCTTATATAATTTCTACTTTTAATGTTTGGCATGCTAGATTAGGACATGTAGATTATAAAAGCATGTGTATTATGAGTAATGTTAGTTTAATTCCTAAGATTAATTTTTCTAATTTAGAAAAATGTGTTATATGTGTTAAATCTAAAATTGCCAAGAAGCCTTTTAAAAAAGTGGAAAGTAATTCACAATTATTAGAATTAATTCATTCCGATATTTGTGAATTTGAGGGCATATTAACTAGGGAAGGTAAAAGATATTTTGTAACATTTATAGATGATTGTTCTAAATACACTCAAGTTATTTGTTAAGGACTAAAGATGAGGCTTCAGAAAAATATAAAATCTACAAGGCTGAACTTGAAAATCAATTAGATCAAAGAATTAAAATTCTTAGATCGGATAGAGGGGAATACTTCTCTTATAATGATTTTTGTGAGAAATATGGTATAATTCATCAAATTACAGCCCCTTATAGTCCTCAACAAAATGGAGTGGCAGAACGAAAAAATAGGACACACTTGAAGAAATGATTAATATATTACTTCTTACTTCTTGTTTGCCTAAAAATTTATGGGGGGGGGGAGCATTAATGACTGCTTGTTATATACTTAATCGTATACCCCATAAGAAAACTAATGTTACACCTTATGAATTAATTGTGGAAAAAGAAAAAACCCTCTCTTGACCATTTAAGGGTATGGGGATGTAGAACATTAGTAAGGTTAACTGATCCTAAAAGGCCTAAAGTTGGTGCTAAAGTAATCGAGTGTTCTTTTATAGGCTATGCACAAAATAGCAAAGCCTATAAATTTTTGACCACGGAATCCACAGATTCTGTTAGCCAAAATATAATTTTGGAGTCTAGAGATGTTGAGTTCTTTGAGAATTCTTTCTTTAGGAAAAGGTCAAGAGAAGACACTGATAAAGAGGATCAAGAAATAGTTCATCATGGAACAAATGATGAAATGTAACTTACTACATCTACTGAAGAAATAGAATAAAGAAGAAGTAAAAGAACAAGAATAGAAAAATCCTATGGCCTTGATTTCTACATGTACCTAGTAGAAGGAAACATGGATGTTATTGTTTCTTCTAGTGTTTTTGTAAATGAGCATGATTCTAGTGATAGAGATCCATTGACTGTTAGAGAAACTATGTCCTCTCAAGATTCAGGTTTTTGGCAAGAAGCCTTGATTCTATCATGGGTAATAAGACTTGGGTCTTGGTGGATTTACCTCCTGGTTGTAAACCCATTGGCTGTAAATGGATCTTCAAAAGGAAAAGAAAATCAGATGGATGCATTAATAAGTATAAAGCTAGATTGGTAGGCAAAGGTTTTAAGCAAAAGGATGGAATTGATTACTTTGATACATATGCTCCAATAGCAAGAATTAGTATAATTAGGTTATAAATTGCATTAACATCAATTCATAAACTTGTTATACACCAAATGGATGTTAAAACTGCTTTTCTAAATGGTGACTTAGAAGAGGAAGTTTATACAGAACAACCAAAAGGGTTTGTTTTGAAAGGTCAAGAAAGAAAAGTTTGTAAACTTATTAAATCTTTATATGACCTAAAACAAGCACATAAGTAGTGGCATGAAAAATTTGACCAAATGATTGTTTCAAATGGATTTAAAATAAATGAATCGGATAGATGTGTTTATTCTAAGTTTAGTAAAGGTTTTGGTGTTATAATTTGTTTATATGTTGATGATATACTTATTTTTGGTACTAGTGAAAAGGTAGTAGTAGAAACTAAAGCATTTTTATCTACTATTTTTGAAATGAAAGATATGGGGGAGGCTGATGTAATTTTAGGTTATAAAATTGTGCGGTCTCAAGATACTATTTCTTTAACTCAGTCTCATTATATTGAGAAATTGTTAAAGAAGTTTAATCACGAGAATTGCCAGATAGCCTCTACCCCATATGATCATTATGTTAAGTTATTTCCAAATAAAGGAAATAACATATCTCAATTAGATTATGCAAGTGTAATTGGTAGTCTAATGTATGCAATGCAGTGTACTAGACTTGATATAGCATTTGCAGTAGGAGTATTGAGTAGGTTTACTCATTATCCAGGTCAGGTTCATTGAGATGCAGTATCAAGGATACTTAAATATCTTAAAGGCACAATAAACTATGCATTATGCTATACAGGATACCCAGCTGTGGTAGAAGGGTACACGAATGCAAACTGGATAAAGAATTCAGATGAAATAAATTCTACAAGTGGATGTATATTCACTTTAGGAGGAGGGGAAATTTCTTAGGGTTCCAAGAAATAAACCTTGATAACACATTCATCTATGGAATCTAATTTTATTGCATTATTAACTACTGTAAAAGAAGCCAAATGGCTAAAGGATTTATTATTTGAGATACCACTTTGGCCCAAACTAATAACAACTATCTCAATATATTGTGATAATGAGGCAGCATTATCATGGTCTTATAACAAGGTTTATAATGGGAAGTCTAGACATATAAGTTTAAGACATAGTTATGTAAAGGAGCAAATTAATAAATGGGTTGTTACCTTTAACTATGTTAAGTCAAAGGAAAATTTGACAGATCCTTTTACAAAAGGCCTAGGTAAGGATGTAATATGTAAGACTTCCAAGAAGATGGGTTTAAAGCCTTTAAATGAGAGGTAATCTATAAGTGGAACCCAACTAAATACTAGAGTAACATCTGGTATATTAGTTCAATGAAAAAAATATTTATAGTAATAACCAGTTATACACTAGACAAGTATGAAGAAGAAATTCTTCAAAACCATCTCAAAGATAGTGTATTCTTGTATAGAGAACAAAGAGGGTAGGGTAAACTTTTAATCAATCTATGTCCGGTTTGGAGGATGCAGGTCATACAAGTGCATCTAATTAGATTCACCTATGTAAGTGAAGGAAGTGGGCCGCTTCTACGAGACATAAGGTTTATCTCTAAGTCACTTACGAAACCCAAGAGGTAAACACAAGACCATAAATGTTTTGGGTGTAGACACTCAAAATTTTTCATTCCTGTTACTAACCTTGCAGGAGGGCAAATTCGTCTTCCAAAGATAACCCTGGAAGTCAAAAAAGCTTAATCCTGGAGACAACCCCGGGATACTCAATTATCAATCTCAGAGACAACCCCGAGATACTCAGTTGCAATCCTGGAGACAACCCTGAGAGATTCAATTCCCACCTCGGAGATAACCCCGAGGTATGCAGTTCCAGTTCCGGAGATAACCTGGGAGAAGTCAGTTCTAACCTCGGAGACAACCCCGAGGCATTTAGTTTCAACCCTAGAGATAATCTCGGGAGGCTAAGAACACCTCAGAGATAACCCTAAGGACGTTCAGTACTCACAACAACTTAATCTCAGAGATATCCTGAGCAACGACTACTACATCGGCACAGAACCTGAGATAACCCCGGTAAGGGGAAAAATCATCATTTCGCTACCTCAATACTACATTCACATCGTCTTAACATATTTTCATCCCACATTTTATACAGAAGTATCCCACAAGAACCATAGCTCAAAATCTCGAGTGACTACTACATAAGACAACACACTGGATAGAATTTGAAGACTCAAAGATCTAGTCATGGACCCATCTTTCTGGCTTCGTACAACCTCTTATCCTATGTCATTGTGTAGCTCTCGACAATAGCATTCTGGAAAGGTATAGCACGCCTCAATCGGATGCCAGAATTGAAAGTTATGAAGGTTCAAGCGGACAACGCATTGCACGAGTGCACGTTCTTTGAGACAGCGGGACCCACATGACCGGGGGAAACCTGGGTAGCCGCGGGTAGACCCGCAGCCATCAGATCTATAAATAGAGGCCTTGGGTTTCTCATTTTAAGAAGAAAAAGAGCAAGGAAACCCTGCCCATTTCACTCTGTACACACTTCTATAGTGCTCCAAACTGAGTGTTTCTTTTTTCTAAACACTTGTGAGCTCGTGTTTTACAACATACTGAAATTTAATCGGTGGAAACCGAGTTATCAGGCGTCAAAAGCTATCTGAAGTCTTCTTGGCAGCCCACTGTAAGATATTTCAGATTTTTAAGCCATTTCTCACTTTCATACATACATATCTACTAACGTTGAGAGTCGCTCCGTGTGGATATGCCCGGATCGTCGATCCGTGGCTTTTTATTACTTTTATATATATGTAAACACTTATATATATATATATATATATATATATATATATATATATATATATATATATATATATATTCCATCAAACTCTGTTTGATTGAGCCTGGATATACATCCGGAGCATTTACTACTTTTGTATATATATAAATACTTATTGTCATCAAACTCTGTTTGATTGAGCCTGGATATACATCCGGTGCGTTTACTGCTTTTATATAGATATACATCCGGTGTGTTTATCGCTTTTATATATATGTAAATACTTATATATATTTATTTATTTATTTACATTCAAGTCAAACCTGGGGATCACTTCATGGCCATTTACCACTTATACACACACACACACACACACACACACACACACACACACACACACACACACACACACACACACACACACACACACACACACACACACACACATATATATATATATATATATATATATATATATATATATATATATATATACGGTCCGGATCTTAAGCTCACCCCTTATTCAACTCACCCGAGCTCACCCCCCTTTAGCGACGGACCTGGTGACGGTTCGGTTATACAACCGTCATCTATACTTTTAGCGACGCTAAATATTGTCCGTCGATAAAAGTATAGACGACGGTTGTATGATCGAACCGTCGCCGGGTCCGTCGCTAAAGGGGGGTGAGCTCGGGTGAGTTAGATAAGTGGTGAGCTTAAAATCCGGACTATATATATATATATATATATATATATATATATAGTCCGGATCCAGTCTGGGTTCTCGGACTTTTTTAAAATACGGATTTTTTTTTGCTCTTTTTTTAAAACAACTAATATTTTTTTTAATATTTTATGGAACTTGAATTTTTACATAACACAGTGTTTTGGGTGTGATTTGGATATATACAACAAAACAGGTTTGTACAGACTGTTTTGTTATATGTATCTAAATCACACCCAAAATACTGTGTTATGGAAAAATTCCAGTTCCATAAAATATTAAACTTTTTTTTAGTTATTTTTAAAAAAAAAAGTAAAAAAAAAAATGGGGTCCGAATTTTAACCAGGCTCGGACTCCTGGACCTGATCCGCTTCCTTTATATATATATATATATATATATATATATATATATATATATATATATATATATATATATTTACAGCCTTTATATATATTTATCTGCTTATCAACCTACGGGTTAGATTTACCTAAATCTGACTATTTCTCACTTTAACCAGTTCATGGTGACTAAATTGGAACCGTTGAAGCTGGAATGCTTAGATTTACTCAAATTTAATTCACTTTTTAGCTTTTGCTATAGGCTATATTTGTCTCAATCTAGCTATTTCTCACTTTAGCAGGTTCATGGAGACTAAACTAGAACCGATGAAGCTGAAATAGTTTGGATTTATTCAAATCTAGTTCTTATTTTAGCTTTTGTACATATTGCTTTATCATGTGAGCCTAGGAATCATGTGATCACAGATTAAGTTCCTGAATCAAGATTCGGTTCCCGTGATGGACATTTTCAGTTACAGCCAGCTTGTAAATTATTCACGGTGTTTGAATTTCTGGAAGATGGCTCTCATGCCCACAAGGAGTTCGACACTGCTATGTATCTTATTTTGTGGAAGATGCTTCACATCTCAAAAATAAAAGTAATCAAGTCGAACACATAATAAAATGGAAGTATCAAAGGCCTCAATTACTATTGAGCATAAGGGTTTGAAAAACATGTTTTACAAAACATCACTGCCATATCTCGTTAAAATTGAACTTTTTATATAAAAGTCAAACCCTTTGTATATATGTGCAAACGAGGCATAGCTGTGACACCCCCAAAATAGGTCCACACGACCCATTCTGAGTCTCCAGATATCGCACTATAAAAATCAATTATAAACTTCATTTATACAACTGTTGAACTGTCGTGCAGAGTACAATAGATAAGCTGTGAGTTTTAATACAAATATATATAACTCTCGTGGTGCCTTGACCACAAGACCTTACTATGGTACCTTACATAAAGGTACAGTCAATAATTGTTTTAGAAATTAAAATCTTTGAAAAATACTCAAGGAAACCTTCATACATGGGAGGCTATGCGTCTAGGTTATGATAGATATCATATGTCCACAGAATTATCCTTGGTTGACCCAAAAGTCCCTAAAGAAAAATAAGAAGATTACTATCATCTTATTTCTAATGGTGAGTCTTCTCTTGACATATAATTATCTCCGTTGTCTCCAAGTGAAAATTATATTTCAAATAAACTCCAAGATCATATAGGTAATGCTCGTAGATATACTCAACAAGTGGATGTGCACAACCCTGTCTTATGATAACATGAGGTTGTATGTCATTAGACATCTTATATGATAGTGGCAAAACACCTTTCCACAGTTGGGTGAACCTCACCCTATTCGGTTCACCAAAATTAAATATCAAATGACGTATACAATACGACACACTTATCTAAAGTTCTCAACAAAATTATTTTCATACTATTTAGGGAGAACCTCAACAACTATAGACCACCGTTCTATTTCCCTGTTATCCCCGCTCGACCCGACAACACTCTTATTACCTGAAAGGAATTATGAAGTAAAAAGGGTGACCACAACTAGCCCAGTAAAGAATATCATGACTAAAGATAATTTACATCATCAATAGCTTTCATTAGTAATAAATCAGAGATTTAGAACATATGGTAGATGATAAAACTTTTCAATCATAGTTGCAGCGGAACGAGCAATCCATTAGAAGAGTCAAATAGACCATCAAGCCTATTATCTTCTCCATGATAAAAGTCCAGCAATAATATTTTATCCCTGTAACATCAATCAATAATTCTTGTCCACAATCATATGAATACCTCGTAATCATAATTATGATTCTAAATTCCTCTTCGCACCCAGGACGAAGATAATTTTCATCACTCATCTTCACCTGAAACATCAAAAACCATGGTTATACCAAATCGTAATTCCTGCTCATAATCATACTAATAAATTCATCTTTACACTACGACCAAAGATATTCAGTAACAATTCATCTTTGCACTACAGGCCAAAGACATACAACTGTATTTTAGAATAGTTAAGTAGAGCACGATATCTACTATCTTCTATGAATTAAAAGTGTATAATCAATATTTTATCGCTGAGACTCAGCTTAATAAATAATCCACATCATCGAATCATCACTGCACTACGGCCAAGGATATTCATGTAATCATCAATGGTCATGATTATACCGAATAATCCCTGGTTATAATCATACCAATAACTGTCCATCAATGCACTACGGGCCAATGAGGACTTTTACCACATCATCTATAACATTATAGGTCATGATTATACCGAATGATCCCTGGTCATAATCATACCAATATATAGTTCATCTATGCGCATAAGCCAAAGATACTCATCAATCAATAGTTCATCTTTGAACGTAAGCCAAAGATATACAACTGTAAAACCAATAATCAACAGTCCATCTTTGCACGTAAGCCAAAGATATACAACTGTAAGACCAATAATTAACAGTCCATCTTTGCACGTAAGCCAAAGATGACTTTCATCATAATATAAGCATAAGGATGATGATAATAATATAAGCATTAATCAAACGAAATCAAGGATAAATATTAAAGACTTTAAATTTATCCAGAGTTTAAAATATCCAAATGTTATCAATCACTTAATAATCTCATAATCTAATATCATTAATATTTTAATAATATTTTAATCATTTCTTAAACTTATAAATAGTTTATTTTAATTGCTTACACTTTACCAAATAATACATTTAATCATTCAAAAATACCATACTCATAAGATTTAATCACCAATGATCAAATCCCTTATCAAAAATCTGCATATACCTTATATAGGATTTCCAAGCAATAAAATCCTATTAACCAATTTTTCAACTTCACATAACATATTTAATTCATATATTTGTAACTAAACCATTTTCATGAAAAATAATAAATCAGTACCAAAAAGTTTTCTTTTCTGGGATTTAGCAGAATATAGTCCCATATTGAACATATATTTTTCTCGGAATTTTTAAAGTTCATTTACTATTTTTCATATGGCCAAAACTGCCGAATATTTAGACATTTATCATAAACTGTACTTTTGTCCAAAAATTCCGAAATTTACAGGGTATACTCCTGTTATATATATGTACTCCCAATAAAAATTTTATAAATTTTGGAGTTAACCACAAGGAGTTATAAGGGTTTATTTTTAAAATAGTCTTTTTCTATAAAATTCATAACTCCTAATCTATACATCCAAAAATCGCTATTTTTGGACACAATCTAGAAAACTCATCAAATTATTATTTCAAATTTTTCCAGAATTTTTGAGGTTCAGAAAAATTAGGAAACTTTAAATGGATTTTCGCCCGCCATGCGGTAATCCACGTAGACATATCATTTTCACAATTTAATAAGGAATGAATACGAAGGATCATTCACCATGCATACGGTAATCCACATAGACATGTTATTCCAACAGAATAATAAAGAATGGAATAATAGAAGAATTTACCATGCATGCGGTAGTCCGCGTAGACATGTTATTCTAACAGAATAATAAAGAATGGAATAACAGAAGAATTCACCAGGCATGCGATAGACCGCACATGCAAGTTATTCCAACAGAATAATAAATAACAGAACCAGGTCATGCGTAATACGCACAGACAGGATATTCCAACAGAATAATAAAGAATAGAATTAGGTCATGCGTAATCCGTACAGACATGTTATTCCAACAGAATAATAAAGAATAGAATAACAGATAAATTTCATCATGTATACTGTAGTCCGCGTATACAGGTTATTCCAACAGAATAATAAGGAATGGAATAACAATAGCTCTCTTCATGAATACGAAAGAAATAATACCCCTTACCTTAGAAGAAAACTGGAATAGTGAGGTAACAGACTTCTCTTCTTCTTTCTCTCTATAATTTTTCTCTATAATAATTACTCTATAGCTTTAGTAAATTGGTGAAAAATAACGAAGCAATGAGCTTCTATTTATAGGAAAATATAGTTTCAATAATTGCACGTTTTGAGGCTCGAAATATTACAGTATAATACCTTCCTTTTTTCCTTTATTTTTAATTTAGTCCTGTAATTTTTATCAAACTTGCACCACCTCCCCTAATAGTAAATCATGTGAATCAATAGTAAATCATGTGAATCAATAGTTCTAGACATGTGAAAATACGAATTACAGTATAATACCTCCATCTATACCTCCATTTTAACTTAGTCATGCAAGTATTATCAATCTTGCACCACCTCCCCTAATAGTTCAAGAATGTGAATCAATAGTACACACATGTGAACAAATAGTTATAATCATGTGAATTAATAGCAAGTAATTGTTCATTTATCCGATTAATTACCCAATTAGTCAGTATAACTTCCAGACATCAATTAATATCAAAATAAATGTCGATTTCCACTAACACTAATAATTCCAACACAATGGAACTATCAATTTCATCTTTAATCAACACGAACTTATTCATCATTAATATTATAACTTACAATCACTACTACAAAATACTAAATAGACAACACTTAAACTACAATATTTTTTATAAAAACATTGTGGTATTTTTTTCACAATATTTTTAAAAAAAACGTTGTAGATATATATGCAAAAACGTTATCTATTTAAAAAGGCATTCTTTTGGTTTTAACTAGATAACACTTTTTTTAAAAACGTTGTCTATCTACGAAAACACGGAGCAAAAAAAAAGACGCCAGAATGAAACATGGAGCAAAAAAAAAAGACACGGGCCAAAATCGGCTACCACTATATTCTGTTTGCTATTCTTTCTTCTAAATCCCTAAATCCCCATTCAGCAAATTCAGATCTTCTTCGCCGCCTCACCGGAAGGTGAGGAAACCCGGCCTTCCGACTTCTGGAGTTCGATTGAAGAGGGACGAAAGAAGACGAGTTCATGGACATGCTGCAGGGCACTCGAGATTATTCGATTTGCTTCAGCCACTACCGTTTTCGCTGCATCAGCCTCTTCTATCTCTAGCTTCCAACGTCCCGGAGTCATCGGACGTGGTTATCACTCCGACGACCCCTAATTCTTCTTCGATCTCTTCATCGTCCACTAAAGGTTATTTCTTCTCTTTTCTACAGCCTCCGAATTAAAGGTCACTAATGCTTGGTGTTGTGGATTGGGGTTTCTTACGTTTATCCACCTAATAGTGATGAGGAGAAGGAGATGCTTAGTTAATTTTTTATCCTTATTGTAATTCTCAGGTCTGTGTGAGGGTGGATGTGCTGCAATTATGGATTTAAGGACATCCTTTCTAGCTAGTCCAACCGTACGCGTGCACTCAGGAGGATTCACTGATTCAGGCTCTGTTTGTATAGTGGATCTCAATATTCAAGGTGAAGTTTTCATTATTTTTGCTATTTTTTTACCTTTTACTGGTAGGAGGATGAGTACTTTGTTTATTGTTATCTGTGTAGTCCTGGAATTGAAACGGTGATTGAAGGTCAAAACATGGGGAACTTACAAACTGATGAGAATGTTGTATGTAGTACCTGTGAGGCAATCGTAATCCGATTATAAATTAATTGCATCTTGTTGTAATCCAATTATAAATTAGTATGTATAAGTATTAGAAATTGCAGTTTGCGAGCTGTACCTGATCTCAGCAGAATATCAACCCTTCACTATTTGGCTTTTAGATCTACTTTATCTTATCCTTTCATTGTACGAGTGTCATACATTGTTATTCTGTTAATTGATTTGTCCTTTAACTTGATTGCAGCAATAGCTCTGTAAATAATTGAATATTGTATTATACATTGTTATACAAGAATCTATTGTTATTTTTGTATTAACAAACTAGAATGACTTGTCCTGCTATGGAGATGTTTCAGGAAGTATTAGCTTCTTCTGGTGCCCTTCTTGAAGTATACTTTCAGAAGGCTGTTATATGTTGTACGGCTATGCATCGTGGAGAAGCACTAGCAACAATGTCATATATGTCATGTGAGTATAGAATTTTGTCTGAATTCTGATCTGAGTTATAATACTGCAGCAAGTAGATTGCTTCTATAATTGACATGAGGATGAGAAACTGAAGATTAATCTGAGTTATAATACCTGATTCATGTTATTGTGCTTGGTTAGATTCAACGAGTTTCTGTTTATATAGCATTTATTCCTTTAGTTTTGTTATTTTTTCTGACTCTTTTGATCATTGCAGGACCTAACTTGAATGGCCTTTTTGGAAGGCAGTCTAGCACATCTCCTGGATATTCCTACTCTGCTGCTAACAAGAACATGGATGTGATATGGGGAGAGAATACTCTGTATGATTACTTGCTCAACCCTAAGAAGGTAATGGATGAATTTTCTATTATTTCTTATTTTCTTTAAATGCTTGCTAACCTCTATTTTAGTTTGTTCTCTCGAGGATATTGGATTCTGGGTTATTGTGAAGTGAGCCCCTAATATAACTAGAAATGGCTACTGGTAGTGATGCTTTCTGTGTGTAAATAATGAGGGGAAGTTGGCCACGTAACATGATACAGGTGCTATACAACCTAGTCCATAAAGATTATGCACATGATGCACGAGAGAAGGTCAAAGAGTTATCATTGGATCTGAGGAGTATTACTCAACTATATAATGAGTATGCTGTTACATTTGAGCTGTGAGAGCCGGGAGGTACATACTTTTATGTACATCTCTTATTTTCTTCCTTTGTCATCCTCAATCTCCAAGTAATCATGTGCTTGATCTTATTGATGTGTATTTGTGAGCTATAAATCAACCTTTCCTTAAAAGTATTGTATGGTAAATGAGGCTTAATAGAGAAAGTGTAAGGAAATCAAAAATTCCTTTCAAAGGGAAAATTATAGGGCCTGCTTAAGCCAATTATTATATTAATAGAGTTTCATGTTGGGAAGAGTTTCATATTAACAGGATTAGCTGCAGACTGCAGTACTATCCATATGTTCTCTCTTTTTCTTGCCTTTTGGAGTTTTCTTGGTACGGTGTTATTGGTTTCTTCTAACCTTGAATCACTTGCGATTTTTGTTATCTTTCTCTTTTATATCTCACAATGTTTCACTTAGTCATGAATTTATCTCTACGAACTCTCAGCCAAAAGGTACCCTATATTCAGCCGGACAACGATATTACTGATTGGTTTGGGGGACTCCTATATTCAGCCGGACAGCAGGCAAATGAAGTTGTCCTAGCATTTGCTTATAATCTAGTTTATGTTCTGGATGAGAACTTATTACTATTCTAGTTCAGATTTAATGAATTGATTCACTTTTTATGTGTGATGTAAATAAATATAATTTTTGCTGTTATATTTCCCACTTACTAGTGGTTTCAACATGTGACATTCCTCTGAATACGCTGTGATTGAATTTAATGGTTATATTTATTCATTTTTCTCTAATATCTAGAAGTTGATTCAGAACAGTCAAGTGCAGTGCTTGACCCTGGAGTTAATCTGATGAAATCAAATTCTCAAGCGGAGGTATTCAAGTGAGAATATCTCTAAAATGAGCTGTAAATAGTTTTTCGTAGGTTAGTTGTATTGTGCATGAACTTCATTACATAACATAATTAATTTTTTATTCTGTAGTACCCATAATTTATGATACTTCAAGGATGCTCAAGAAGCAGCTTATGGAAGAACATGAACATGCACTTGAGCTTGACAGAATGTGTCTCTCTGATATGCAGTTAGCAGCTAAAACTGTGAACTAGCAGCCCTATTTTGGCTACACACTCAACGAATTGAAGCTTTCAGAAGGTTTTTTCTCAAAATTGGCAGCCCTATTTTGGCTACACACTCAGAAGGTTTGATTGACTTGACTTTGCATCATCTGGCTTCTACTGTTTTTGTCAAACATGTCTATTAATCATCAACCTGCAACTTCTTTGTACAGATGTTTACTGTAAGCCAAGAGGCTGCAATTGAAGTTCATGTATTTCTTCTGTAAGTTCCTTTCTGTTCTTTAGTGTGTTCTATCCCATCTACATTCCCTACATTACACATGGCATTTTGACTTTAAAAAGAGCAGTCTGTCAAACTTTTCTTTCTAAATTTAGGCAAGTTTCATGTTTTGGCATGCTGCAGCAGCTAACTAATAAATTGTCAGAATATAGAGCGTAAGAATGTAAGCAATTGATGAAATTGTCCCAACACTTCTGCATGCTTTGGAAAATGATCAAATGTCTGATACTGCACTTGATGGCCTTAAACAAATTTTAAGGTAAGATGTTATAACATCTTATTAATTTTTTAATTATTATCATTTTACTATTTTTCAGTGCTAAAATTTCTCTATTATTATTTTTAGTGTCAGGACTACAGCTGTCTTGCCGCATATCTTGCCCGAGCTTGTCCAATTCCTCTTTCGTATGTATTTATAATATTCATTTATATATCCAATCCTCTGTTTATTTTTTGGTGAGTTCTGTTACTTCTGATTCATTGATGACTTGATGTAGTCTCTCACAGCTAATGTAGTTCTGGTTTTTCTTTGTAGAGGGCTTTTTACTTTATTTGTAACTATTCTGCTAGCTGTGAGAATGAAATACATCAAGCTACCTCCAGGAATACTATTTTAAAAAGATGTTTAATTTTATTGAGATGTAAACGTATTGTATGGTATTAATATTCTTTGTAATTGGAATTACAACGAATTATTGGGATATAAACGTATTGTATGGTATTAATATTCTTTGTAATTTTAGCTATATATCATGGCATTAGCATATTGCAGGTGCATTGGTAAATATAGGTGAACCACAATTTTTTTTCTTTTTCTTTTTTAATCTACAACATTTTAAAAACGTTATGTGAAAGTGCCTAAACGTTGTCTGATATATTAAACTACAACGTTTTTATCTAGAAAACGTTGTAGAATTATACATTCTAAAACGTTTTTAAGCATCTGCTAATTTATGAAAAACAAATCTACAACGTTTTTTTACTTAAAAAACGTTGTGGAATGTGCTTAACTACAACGTTTTAAAAACGTTGTGTAAGGGTGTCAAATAGATGACACCCTTAACCATGACGTTTTTCTGACTGAAACCACAACATTTTTTCTGCGTTGTCTATTTACTGTTTTGTAGTAGTGAATATTTAACAACCAGGTCGTTCCCAGGAAAGAGGGGGCTTTCCGATAAGGATTTCTCCTTATTGGCGCGCAATTAGGTGACCAAACCTCTTCTTGACAGAACTTCAAGACATTGTCAATATTGTAAATAATAATATGAATAACGTTGCCGTCCCAATTATTGATTTAATAATATAACATATTATGCAGATGATACTGTGATAATAATTGAATCAATAATATGGGAGATATGATGCAAGAAATATTGTAGTAATAATTGAGTATAACTGAGTGACTTCTTACGTAAGCATCAATAATCAATACCGTGTGCTACTATGCAACCACGCGTATTACTGTACTTTTACTACCGGGTAGTTTAAAAGTTTTAACGGTAACACTTTCGCCGTTATTTTTATAAAAAGATAATTCTGTCGTTTTCTTACTACGACAATACTTCCATTGTGGGGTTCACCAATGATTGTGCCATCGTACGGATATTTTTTGACCAAATGAATATTTTATAACAACTTGCATACTTTATAAAATTTCACATATCACCCTTAACTTTAACCCTTTCTCAATTTAACCATTTACTAAATAAAATAATAATTATAAGAAAATTGAATACTTTCATTTCATAATTTTGGGATCTCACAATCTCCCCTCCTTATGAAATTTTGCCCTCGAAATTTACGTACATACCTGGTATTCAAAGAGATGAGAATACCTTGCTTTCTTTTTAGATTGTACCTTCCCGGTTATATCCTCTGTATCATGATTTTCCTATTGCTCATCTCCTATTTTTTAGATATTATTCTAGAATATATCTTCAAAACAAAGGTCAATTGGCATATCATAAATTGTCAACTTATCAAGTAAAAATTTCGGCTTAGGTAAGTCGCACACTAGCGAAGTATATTACTCGTCTCTCCCCTCCTAGTTCTAGACTCATATCTCCGCAAGCGACCATATCCCTAAGCTCTGATACCATTTGTGACGACCCCAAAATAGGTCCACACGACCCATTCCGAGTCGCCAGATATCGCACTATAAAAATTAAATATAAACTTCATTTATACAACTGTTGAACTGTCGTGCAGAGTACGACAACAGATAAGCTGTGAGTTTTAATACAAATATATATAACTCTCGTGGTTCCTTGACCACAAGACCTTACAATGGTACCTTACATAAAGGTACAATCAATAATTATTTTAGAAATTAAAATCTTTGGAAAATACTCAAGGAAACCTTCGTACATGGGAGGCCATGCGTCTAGGTTATGATAGATATCATATGTCCACAGAATTATCCTTGGTTGACCTAAAAGTCCCAAAAGAAAAATAAGAAGATTACTATCATCTTCTTTCTAATGATGAGTCTTCTCTTGACATATAATTATCTCTGTTGTCTCCAAGTGAAAATTATATTTCAAATAAACTCCAAGATCATATAGGTAGTGGTCGTAGATATACTCAACAAGTGGATATGCATAATCCTGTCTTATGATAACACGAGGTTGTATGTTATTAGACATCTTGTATGATAGTGGCACAACACCTTTCCACAGTTGGGTGAACCTCACCCTATTCGGTTCTCCAAAATTAAATATCAAATGGCTTATACAATACGACACACTTATCTAAAGTTCTTAACAAAATTATTTCTATACTATTTAGGGAGAACCTCAACAGCTATAGACCACCGTTCTATTCCCCTGTTATCCCCGCTCGACTCGGCAACACTCTTATTACCTGAAAAGAATTGTGAAGCAAAAAGGGTGAGCACAACTAGCCCAATAAAGAATATCATGACTAAAGATAATTTACATCATCAATAGCCTTCATCAGTAATAAATCAGAGATTTAGAACATATGGTAGATGATAAAACTTTTCAACCATAGTTGCAGTGGAACGAGCAATCCATTAGAAGAGTTAAATAGACCATCAGGTCTATTATCTTCTCCATGTTAAAAGTCCAGCAATAATATTTTATCCCTGTAACATCAATCAATAATTCCTGTCCACAATCATATGAATAACTCGTAATCATAATTGTAATTCTAAATTCCTCTTCGCACCCAGGACGAAGATAATTTTCATCACCCATCTTCACCTGAAACATCAAAAATTATGGTTATACCAAATCACAATTCCTGCTCATAATCATACTAATAAATTCATCTTTGCACTACGGCCAAAGATATTCATTAACAATTCATCTTTGCATTACAAGCCAAAGACATACAACTGTATTTTAGAAGAGTCAAGAAGATCATGATATCTACTATCTTCTACGAATTAAAAGTGCATAATCAATATTTTATCGCTGAGACTCAGCTTAATAAATAATCCACATCATCGAATCATCCCTGCACTACGACCAAGGATATTCATGTAATCATCAATGGTCATGATTATACCGAATAATCCCTAGTTATAATTGTGAGACCCCAGATTTTATGAATAAATGTTTAAATTTCTCGAAATTTTTTTTTTGAATATTATGGTGTGGATTTGATATAATGTTATAGTTGTGGGTAGTATTTATAAATTTTACAAAGTATGCAAGTTATTGTATAATATTCAATTGGTCGGAGAATATTCTTTTTGTCGGTGAATATTCGTACAACGGCGCAATCATTGGTGGACCCCACA
This sequence comes from Panax notoginseng, assembly GCA_016801055.1. Classification (NCBI taxonomy): domain Eukaryota; kingdom Viridiplantae; phylum Streptophyta; class Magnoliopsida; order Apiales; family Araliaceae; genus Panax; species Panax notoginseng. The sequence continues at coordinate 162,406,704 of CM029015.1, read as the reverse complement.
ACAGAATTATTGTCTGATTGAGAAAAACGACAAAAATATTTTATAAAAATAACGGCGAAAATTTTACCGTTAATACTGTTGAACTACTCGGTAGTAAAAGTACAGTAATACGCGTGGTTGCATAGTAGCACACGGTATTGATTATTGATGCTTACGTGAGAAGTCATTCAGTTTTGTTCAATTATTGCTATAGTAATTGTTGCATAGTATCGCACGTTATTTGATTCAATTATTGTCGATATTTTATATATTGTTAAAATCAATAATTGAGACGACAAAGTTATTAATATTATTATTTACAATATTAACGATGTCTAGAAGTTCTGTCAAGGAGATGTTTGGTCACCTAATTGCGCGCCAATAGAGAGAAATCCTTATTGGAAAACCCCTCTTTCCTGGGAACGACCTGGTCGATTAATATTGTGAATTATAATAAAAATGATAAATGTTGTTAAAATTATTAAGGTGATTTTTATGAAGTTTGCTTATTTTATGGATTCCTATTTACCCATTTTTAAAATAATCGGTAGAAAATTATTTAAAGGTGGGGCCCATATGTGGGGGCTACATGTGGGGCCCATATGTGTTGAAAAATGATTTTGGAAATGGAAGAGTATACGTATGGAAGTATATGTATGTATTGAGTATATAGTGGGAGAAAGTGATATGTGAAAGTGATAGGTGTGTGATGTGTGTGTGAGTGAAAAATGGTGAAAAAGTGGTAGTGTGATAGTGATGTGTAAGAGTGTAATGAAATTGATTTTTGGGTGGGTGGGGGATGGATGTTGGTTATGGGGGAGAAAAATTAAGTGGTGTATATATAATATTGATATATATAAGTTGAAAACATGTGATTATATATATATGTATTATATTTTAATTTTGTTATAATTTTATTGGTTAGTTGATTGACTTTATTGTATTTGGTTGAAGAAATAATTCTGCAGAAATAATTCGTTCATAAACAGTACACTTCCATTCTCCTATAAATAGAAGCTCATTCCTTTATTATTTTTTACAAATTCACTGAAACTCTAGAGAGAGAAAATTATAGAGAGAAAGAAGAAAAGTTTTCTGCTACTTCCCTACTCTTATATTCAGTTTTTTTTACGGTAAGGGGTGTTATTCTTTCTTATTCATAAAGAGAACTGTTATTATTCCATTTCTTATTATTCTGTTGAAATAACCTGTATACGCGGTCTACCCTATACTTGGTGACATTCTTCTATTATTCTGTTGGAACATCCTGTCTGTGTGTTTTACACCGGACCTGGTTCCGTTTTTATTATTATTCTGTTGGAACATCCTGTCTGTGTATTTTACACCGGACCTGGTTCCGTCTTTATTATTATTCTGTTAGAACATCCTGTCTGTGTGTTTTACACCGGACCTGGTTCCATTTTTATTATTCTGTTGGAACATCCTGTCGGTGCAAATTTTACCTAACCTGGTTCCGTTATTATTATTCTGTTGGAATAACCTGTCTATGCAAAGTACCTCATGTATGGTGATTTCTTTTGTTATTCCATTCTTTATTATACTCAGTTGGTTAAAGTTTTGACTTCTATACTCCATGAAATTAGTAGAATATCCTTGATAATTGCGCTTCATCCAGTATCTTTTCATGAAAATATTCTTCTGAGCATTCTTAAATTTTACTGCACAAAGCAGTATCATGTTGACAACTTGGACGTTATTAGTTCCTGAATAAATTAATTCTTGAACTTATTTTATTGAATTCTTATATCATTGTCATCATCCTTATGTTTATATTTTGTTGAAAGTCATCGGTGCCCTGTAGTGCATAGATGGACTTGCTATGATTATGACCAGGGATTATTCGGTGTAATCATGACCATAATATTACAAATAGTGTGAAAAAAGTCCTCATTGGCCCGTAGTGCATTGATGGACAGTTTTTGGTATGATTATAGCTATGAATTCTCTTTGGTCGTAGTGCAAAGATGAATTATTTTATGGCATGATCAGGACCGTTGATGAAAACATGATTATCTTTAGCCGTAGTGCATGGATAATTCGTGGTCGTGATACTAAAGAATATCCTTGGCCGTAGTGCAGGGGTGATTCGATGATGTGGATTATTTTTTTAGCTGAGTCCCAGCGATAAAAGTGATGAAAACCTTTTAAATCATAAAAGATAGTAGATTTTATTCTCTACTTGACTCTGTTAATGGATTACTTGTTCCGCTGCAGTTAAACTTGATGTCTATTATATTTTATCAGTTTAACATTGTTGGAGACTAATGATAATTTATTCTGTATTATCTTAGTCATAATATTTCTTACTGGGCTAGTTGAGCTCACCCTTTCTTTCACTGTTCTCTTCAGGAAATGAGAATATAGCTGGGATGAGTCGGGGAACGGAGTGATGGTCCAGAGGATAACATTAATAGTCCTCACTATTATGTAAAATAGTGTGATAATAATTGTAATGAGGACTCCTTTTGAGTTTGTATACTCTCCAGTAGACAATATTTGTATTCAAACTCACAATTTATGTTTTGTCGTATTGTACACGACAGTTGTATTAGTAAGTTGTATTTGAATTTTGCACCATATTTTTGGCGATTCAGAATAGGTGATGTATACCTATTTTGGGGGCGTCACAATAATCATACCAATAACTGTCTATCAATACAGTACGGGCCAATGAGGACTTTTACCACATCATCTATAACATTACGGGTCATGATTATACCGAATGATCCCTGGTCATAATCATACCAATAAACAGTTCATCTATGCGCATAAGCCAAAGATACTCATCAATCAATAGTTCATCTTTGCACGTAAGCCAAAGATATACAACTATAAAACTAATAATCAACAGTCCATCTTAGCACGTAAGCCAAAGATATACAAATGTAAAACTAATAATCAGCAGTCCATCTTTGCACGTAAGCCAAAGATATACAACTGTAAAATCAATAATCAACAGTCCATCTTTGCACCTAAGCCAAAGATGACTTTCATCATAATATATGCACGAGGATGATGACAATAATATAAGCATTAACCAAACGAAATCAAGGATAAATATTAAAGACTTTAAACTTATCCAGAGTTTAAAATATCTAAATGTTATCAATCACTTAATAATCCCATAATCTAATATCATTAATATTATAACAATATTTTAATCATTTCTTAAACTTATAAATAATTTATTTTAATTGTTTACACTTTACCAAATAATGCATTTAATTATTCAAAAATGCCATACTCATAAGATTTAATCATCAATGATCAAATCCCTTATCAAAAATCTGCATATACCTTATATAGGATTTCCAAGCCATAAAATCCTATTGACCAATTTTTCAACTTCACATAACATATTTATTTCATATGTTCGTAACTAAACCATTTTCATGAAAAATAACAAATCAGTACCAAAAAGTTTTCTTTTCTGGGATTTAGCAGAATATAGTCCCATATTGAACATATATTTTTCTCGAAATTTTTAAAGTTCATTTACTATTTTTCATATGGCCAAAACTGTCGAATATTTAGACATTTATCATAAACTGTACTTTTGTCCAAAAATTCTGAAATTTACAGGGTATACTCCTGTTATATATATGTACCCCCAATAAAAATTTCACAAATTTTGGAGTTAACCACAAGGAGTTATAAGGGTTTACTTTTAAAATAGTCTTTTCCTATAAAATTCATAACTCCTAATCTATACATCCAAAAATCGCTATTTTTGGACACAATCTAGAAAACTCATCAACTTATTATTTTAAATTTTTCCAGAATTTTTGAGGTTTAGAAAAATTAGGAAACTGCAAATGGATTTTCACCCGTCATGCGGTAATCTACGTTGACAGATCATTTCCACAATTTAATAAGGAATGAATACGAAGGATCATTCACCATGCATGCAGTAACCCACATAGACAAGTTATTCCAACAGACTAATAAAGAATGTAATAATAGAAGAATTTACCATGCATGCGGTAGTCCGCGTAGACATGTTATTCTAACAGAATAATAAAGAATAGAATAACAGAATAATTCACCAGGCATGCGATAGACCGCACAGACAGGTTATTCCAACAGAATAATAAATAATGGAACCAAGTCATGCGTAATACGCACACACATGATATTCCAACAGAATAATAAAGAATGGAACTAGGTTATGCGTAATCCGCACAGACAGGTTATTCCAACATAATAATAAAGAATGGAATAACAGAAGAATTTCACCATGTATACGGTAGTCCGTGTATACAGGTTATTCCAACAGAATAATAAGGAATGGAATAACAATAGCTCTTTTGATGAATACGAAAGAAATAATACCCCTTACCTTAGAAGAAAACAGGAATAGTGAGGTAGCAGACTTCTCTTCTCCTTTCTCTCTATAATTTCTCTCTATAATAATTACTCGATAACTTTAGTGAATTGGTGAAAAATAATGAAAGAATGAGCTTCTATTTATAGAAAAATATAGTTTTAATAATTGAACATTTTGGGACTCGAAATATTACAGTATAATACCTTCCTATTTTCCTTTATTTTTAATTTAGTCTTGCAAGTATTATCAAACTTGCACCACCTCCCTTAATAGTAAATCTTGTGAATCAATAGTAAATCATGTGAATCAATAGTTCTAGACATGTAAAAATACGAATTACAGTATAGTACCTCCATCTATACCTCTATTTTTAACTTAGTCATGCAAGTATTATCAATCTTGCACCACCTCCCCTAATAGTACAAGAATGTGAATCAATAGTACACACATGTGAATAAATAGTTATAATCATGTGAATTAATAGCAATTAATTACTCATTTATCGGATTAATTACCCGATTGGTCAGTATAACTTTCAGACATCAATTAATATCGAAATAAATGTCGATTTCTACTAACACTAATAATTCCAACATAATGGAACTATCAATTTCATCTTTAATCAACATGATCTTATTCATTATTAATATTATAACTCACAATATTTAACAACCAGGTCGTTCCTAGGAAAGAGTGGGTTTTCCGATAAGAATTTCTCCTTATTGGCCCGCAATTAGGTGACCAAACCTCTCATTGACAGAACTTCTAGACATTGTCAATATTGCAAATAATAATATGAATAACTTTACCATCTCAATTATTGATTTAATAATATAACATATTATGCAGATGATACTATGACAATAATTGAATCAATAATATGAGAGATATGATGCAACAATTATTGTAGCAATAATTGAGTATAACTGAGTGACTTCTTTCGTAAGCATCAATAATTAATACTGTGTGCTACTATGCAACCACGCGTATTACTATACTTTTACTACCAGGTAGTTCAATAGTTTTAACGGTAACACTTTCGCCGTTATTTTTATAGAAAGATAATTCTGTCATTTTCTTACTACGACAATACTTCTATTGTGGGGTCCACCAATGATTGTGCCGTCGTACGAATATTCCCCGACCAAACGAATATTTTATAACAACTTGCATACTTTGCAAAATTTTCACATATCACCCTTAACTTTAACCATTTCTCAATTTAACCATTTGCTAAATAAAATAATAATTATAAGAAAATTAAATACTTTCATTTCATAATTTCGGGATCTCACAATAGCACTACTTCTAGACAACTACACATAAACCTACACACACACACACACATATTCAGACAAAAGTTAAAATTGAAAAGTGGTGGTAACCGTGTTATCACGGAAGTCGGGGGGTGCCTAACACCTTCCCTCCGCTTAATCAAGCCCCCGGACCCTAACGAATTTTGGTTTTGCAGACCAGTTAAACAGTGTCACATCACTAGGTCTATGTGCAAACCTTTTTTTGGTTGAGTTGGTGCAACCATTTAAAAATACCAACTGGCGACTCTTACAGTCAAATTGTCGACATATACATGTCAGACCTTTTCAAACTTGTTTTTTCAAACAATTCTCACCTAACATGAGAGCACCAAAAAATAAGAACAGAAAGGGACAAATAAAAATCTCGACGTCGATAGGTGGCGACTCTGATGGGGACTCCAGTAAGAGGGCTTAAGCCACTATTCAAAGCTTTTCAAAACTTTTATCTGCTTTTCTGTGGATATCGCATTTACATTTGAATGAATGTGTACTAATGCTTTACTTATTGCACTTAATGCTTCACACCATATCTGCCCCGTGATATTAGTGCTTCGCATATGTCATCATTTCTATACGTTGAGACGCGATGCATGTGAATGTATGTTGTGTGGTCCCTCCACTAGGAGGCTATCCTGTTGGTGTTTGATTACTGGAATCGTCGGGAGACTAATTTCACGAGGCTCAGGAAAGGCACCACCCAAATTTGCTCCACTTAAAAGATTGGATTAACTTCCTATCGAGTAAATTGCGATGATCTGGGAACCTTCATGCCAAAAAGCCGCGAGATTAGCCTAAGATTTGTCAGCCTCTGATAAACCAAACGCGGAGGGTTCAGAGTGTACTTGTGTTCACTGCTACTGAATCTTTTGCTGAGGTAATAGATTGCTCGTTCTTGGCCCTTATCATCTTTCTGTCCCAGCTTGTAGCCCATGGCATTGTCATTGATGGACATGTACATAAACAGGGGAACACCATCCTTGGGCGGTACCAAAACATGAGCCTTGATTAGCTACTTTTTGATTATAAGGAAGGCTTTCTTACACTCATCATTCCATTTCATGGAGGAGTTCTTCCTTAGTAACTTGAAGATAGGCTCACAGGTTGCTGTGAGTTGAGAAATGAATCGGTTAATAAAGTTGATTCTTCCCCAAAAATCCCCATATTTCCTTCTCTGTCTGAGGTATGGGCATTTCCGTGATGACCTAAATTTTTTATGGGATCCAACTTAATCCCTTTGTGGCTAACTAGGAATCCTACCAACTTCCCTGATTAAACACCAAAGGCGTATTTAGCTGGATTCAACTTCAAGTTATACTTACACAACCTATTGAATAACTTTTAGAGATGATCTAGGTGGTCTTCCTCCCTTCGGGATTTGACAAAGATGTCATCCACATAGATTTCTATCTCTTTGTGCATTAGATCATGGAAAAGAGCCATCATGGCTCGCTGATAGGTAGCTCCGGCATTTGTTGAGGCCGAATGACAACTGTCTGTAGCAAAAGGTTCCTCAAGGAATGATGAATACAGTTTTCTCACGATCCTCTTCAGCAACCATGATTTGATGGTACCCCGCAAAGCAGTCAGCAAAGGAGTACATGTTATACTGAGCTGTATTGCCAATGAGTATGTGGATGAATGGCACGGGAAAGCTATTTTTAAGGAAAGCTTTGTTCAGATCCCTGTAATCCACGTAAAGTTGCACCTTTCCTCCGGGTTTAGGCACGGGAACTATATTGGATAGCCACTCAGGGCATGTTAATACCATGATGATGCCGGCTTGAAACTGTTTCACAATTTCTTCTTTAACTTTTAAACCCCACTCAGGTTTTAATCGCCTGAGCTTCTGCATGATTGGCTTGAATCCCTCTTTGATGGGGAGGCGATGAATGACAATGTCAGTGGACAAACCAACTATGTCTTCGTGAGACCATTGTTGTCTCCTTTTTAGTTGTAATTAAAGGACTCTAACTCATGCAGGCATACATGGGTCAACAAGTAGTATAGAGTAAGAAAGTATCGATCCATGGAGAAAGGTTTCAAGATTAAATTATTATGCATCAACTGTATCACTATTCATATATGCTTAAACGAATACTATAATTTTGAATTAATCTAAACTCACTTAACGAATAAAAGAAGAATAATAGAATAATAAATCAAATATAGAAATAATGGGAATCTAACATCAATTCATATTTCATCTAAATAATACCATCATGCAAGATTATACATGTATCATGGAAAATTAGTCAAGAGCACAAAAACTAGACATAACCATTTTTCAATGCATTATGACCTACTTACATAACCTCTACGTGCAATACAAATCATGTAATCATCGATAAAATCAAAATCACTATATTTCTATGTGACTTTGCAGCAATATTGAAGTGAAGCGTAAGCTCTTATATAACTACACACGGTGAAATAGTATATTTTTATCTGGTTCAAGAAATATAAAGCTAAACAATTCAGCCTCATAAACGCATGCTATCATGATTACAATCATACTAACATGTCATTTTTCAATTCCATATAAGTACATAAAATGAATGGTGATCAAACATTCATGCAATCCAATCAATCATAATAGAAATTCCATGACAACTACACAATCAAGCAATCAAGCCATTATTATTAGACTACATATCAATCTCCATTAGAATCCCGTAATGGAATTTATTTCATCTCTGATCCAAAAGCCATTATGGGGTTATAGCAACACATGAAAAATAAATAAGACAATTGAGAGAGAAGATAGAATTGATCAAACCCAATTGCAGATTATAATTCAAAAGTGCTGTTCAAATCTCCAATATTATCCAGCAAAATTAAAGTAGTTCTTATTCAATGAATCAATCCCAAAAAGAAGATGAAGAAAATATTCAATGTATTCTCAACCCTCTTTGGAATTGTGTTCCGCGCCTGGAACTCTAGTTCTCTAATATGAAAAACTGATAAAAAACAATAATTGTCGCGTCTGGTACCAAGCAGAGTAGTTTAGACAAGTTCCAACACTTCAAATTTCAAAATTAAAATAAAGTCAAACAACAGCTGCAGATGACACGAGCGGCCGCATGCAATCCCCATATAAAACAGGCGCGGGCGCGCGAGTATGCAAATTAAGCCTCTGCTGGTTGATGGCGTGGGCGCGCGAGTTCCAGCTTATGCAGCCGCGCGGCTTCTGTGCTCTTCATCCTTGAGTTTTATTGCTGTTGCTTCTTTGTCATGCTACTATTGTTCCCCTTGACATGCTGCTATTTCTTCTTTGTCCATCAATGCTCAGTCCCCCTTTCTCCATTCGTTCCTCGTGTCATGCTTCCATTAGTCTCGTGCCACCTACCAATGCCGAACTATGCCATTTCCTGCATTTTCACACCAAAGGAGTTCTACTTACAAGTAATGCAAAATAAAACAAAATGACACTAAAAACATACTAAAATGTACTTGAGATGGGCATAGTTCTCGTGAATTGATATCCACTAAATAGGTATAAAACTTACTTATCAAATACCCCCAAACTTGAACTATTGCTTGCCCTCAAGCAATGCATACGACATTAAACACTGAGAATACAACTACATGCTATGCAACTAGATTACGATGCAAATGACTTTCACATTCTTCCAGCTATAACAGAATTTCAGTCCAAAATACCTCAGCGAATTATCCAGATTCGAGAATACAAATTCAAACCAAACTATAGGCATAATATCATACACTCAAATAATTCATATATGCTATAAAGATGTTGTGTGTGTGTGTTGTGTTCACCAAAACTTGATTAAAGCAAAGAATACATATGCTAAACTGCTCTAAATAGAAAATTACAGTCTAAATCAAAATTCATATATACTCATGCAACAAAGATTATTCTACATATCAAAAAAATTAAGGTTCAACAATGGGTTTAAACTGCTTTATTTGTACTCATGAGGGCAATTTTCGCTCTTTCCCGCGGTGTTTATTGCTATATATATATATATAATTTTTTTTCATATGACTGTGCAATGCCTCATTCCATTAGGCTAACAATGCTACCCCTTAGCGAGCTTTCAACCAACGACTCCTAGACCATAAAAGACCTTAGGGCGCTAGGTGTTAAGACACCCCTACGGGCGTACTTACTCAAGTAACAAAGGCCCCGAAATAAGACTAGCCACATTGTTGCTTTTTTTTATAGCATACCCATGTGTCCCCAAAACTTGATTATCAATGTTTTTCATAGTCTAAGTTCATTTTCCACATAATTCTATTTTTAAAACCACATTTCCTATCAAGAAATATAACACATAACTCTTATGCCTACAAGCATTAGTTAACACGTCCGTGTAAACCGAAAGCATCTAAACAACATCTATGGATTACATTATGTAAAATGTTATATCTAAGCTTATGTTATCCAAAATACTCAACAATCCTTCAAGATTCAAATTCATCATCGGCTAGACATAAATTCCACATAGCTAGAATTGTGAGACATGCAACTAAACAAACAATGCAACTAAACATATACTAACAGAAATAATAATGACTAAAAACAGAAAAAATTTATGCAATTATTATCTAACACATAAATATGCAAAATTTAAACTAACATGCAAACGCTACATGCAACTACCCTACTACCCAATACCCCCAAACTTAAAATGTTCACTGTCCCAATGAATGAAGGTATAGGGTTAGAAGAACTCCCCTACTGCTCAGCTGCACCACCCTCTTTAGGTGGTGAATCTGGTGGTGGAAATGGCACGGCGGCCCCAAACTGTGTCCACTCGAGCATAGTCCCCTGCTGTGCAAACGCCTCAGCTAGTGATCTTGTCAAACTCGTAGCAAACGCTATAAAATTATCGTACATAGCGTTAACCTTCCGCTCCAACCTTCGGAGTTGACGGTCATCATGGACAGCAGTGGCTTGAGTGGCTTGTGTTGACGTTCCTGCCTCAGTTTCATGTGTAGGCTGTCGTGGCGGTACTGAGGATGTAGGTTGAATGATGAAACCTTTTCCCCTCGAGTGTGGTTCTCCTTCTGCCCAGTCCTCGAATTTAGTAATCGTCATATGAGTGATATCTTGACTAGGCATTTGCATCTGTTCATCATCCCACTGAACTCCTTGCTGTGCACACAGACTCGCAATCACAGACGCATGTGGGATACTCCCCGTAGTGCTCCCCCTCATGTAATGCAATATGTTCTGATTAATGAGATAGCCCACATCGATGTATTTTCCTGTGATTATTCCCCACAAAATGATAGCCCTTTCAGTTGTGATTTCATGCTGATGCATTGAAGGTACAAGCTTCGCACATATAAACAAATTCCACACCTTTGCATAGCGATTCAGGGTTGAGGCTGGGAAAGTGCGAGGCTCATTAGTTCCTGCCCTATAAGTCCATTGCGTTCATGGAATGCATAAGTCAGTGATAACTTCAGTCAAATCGTCTCAAAACGGGCAGACTCGACCCAATTATCCTTCCCAGTCAGTGGAGTGTCGAATATTCTGAAAGCAACTTGATTGCTTGAGGTGTGTAATCAACTTGAACTCCTCGCACCATTGACAAACCACTCATAGTATCTTCAGCATTAGCATAAAATTTTGGCACAATACCCATGGGAGCAGGCATAGGG